>VZDJ01000079.1:2394016-2517654 GCA_008694505.1 Cyanoderma ruficeps | reverse complement strand
TTTTTTTGTTTTACCTGCTAAAGGGTAGTCACTCCAGTCTAAAATAATCATAATCATCATAAAAGGAGTCAAGCTGCTTTTCCCCTAAATGAGTTGATTTTTTTTGGATGCCTCTCTTATAGCAGGAGGATTGAAGCAAGGCAGATAAAAGCTGGAGGCTGCAAATAGAGAGGGTAAAGCCACCCACACATTGTAATAACAACCAGTATTTTAAATCTGGCACTACCTTTGGAAACATTTACAGTCTTAAACATAATTATAAAGATACGGGGGTTGAAAGGGGTGGTGGGAAGAAAGACACACACTGAAAAGAAAAAAAATGAGTGAAACAACTGTTTAATTTCTTGCTGTCATTAATACCCGAGTATTAAATAAAATCTCGCAAATGAATAAAATGACTATGCTGAGACAAAAACAAAATTCCATTGAACTGGGCCTGGTTTTTGCAAATAGCAATATGTGTATGCAAAGGAATTCCTTGTCCCTGAAAATGTTTACAACTCAGAAATAATTGAAATCAGAAGCCAATCCTTTCCACAAAAGGAAAAAAAAAGTCTCTTTTTTATGCATTATTTCTTTTTCCTTTTCTTTCTCCTTTTCTCCCTCTCCATTCCTGGAGGTAAGACTCCCTGTAATTTTAACCCCTTCAGCTCAGATCGAAGAAAAAACCAAAATTGCCTTAATGATATGCCAGATTTTTCCTCAGTGACTTTAACATTAGCAAACCTTTGTGCCTGGGTCACTATCACAGAAGACAGGTGTGGCAAATCACTTCATTTTTTTGTTATTTTATGTTTTTCAGACAAAGACTGAATAACAGTTTAAGGATTTTAGTGAGTCAAACCACAAAGGGCCTCTGAAAGAGGCTTAAGTATCAGCATTTCCACTTGTTTTAGACACTTCTTAACAGATCATAATTAGGAATTATTGAAAGGTGTGTAGAGAAACAATTGTATTAGAAGAAAAAATGTCCTGGTAACTTCTGTTTTGCCTGCTTTCCATAACACAAGGACTGTACAGCCCAAATTCCTCTAATTTCCCCTACTTGTTCCTTAAAGTGCACCTTCAGTTAAGCCAGTATGCCGTGAATACAATTGGTATTTCAGTTTTCTTTAAACTCAGTTTATTACTTCTATTACTCCATTTTAGTCATACATGTTTCCTATCAGAAACACCAACTTAAGCTTCAGGTTTTGTGTTTTTCTTCTCCCCCCCGCCCCCCCCCGGCCTTTTTGTTGGTTTGGTTTGGGTTTGGTTTTTTTTTATTTTTTATTGGAAAGCATTTCATTTCAAGATAAAGAAATCTAATGTGCAGAATAGTACTTAGACCAGCAGCAGGCTCTAGGACCTGAAGGTCCTAGCAGAAGGACCAGCTCCTTCAGTTACTAGGCTATTTTGATATATTCCTAAGAAAACCATGGCCTGTTTTCTTTCTTTAAAGGTGTGTCACAAGAAACAATCTAGTTTATGTTAATTTTGATGTAACCTGAAGCTTTCAGTTTTCTCAGTGGGGAGAGGGAGAGCTAGCTGTAGACAATTTCCTTTGTATAGAGTCCCTAGGTTTTTGAAAGGGAAAATGAAACATGGGCAGCTGAAGATGCTTTATTCTGTTTCGCACTTGAAAACACCTAAAAGTACAACACCAGCTGTGCTCCCTTTGTGTTTTGGAGGATGACATTAGGAGGAGCTGAGTTTTCAACCTTGGAGACACCTTGGAGACTCTTCCCATCACATTGCTTCTCCAACGTCCAGGAGGTCACCAGAGGCTTTTTAGTAAAGATGGGGTCTCAGAATCATTTGGGTTGGAAAAGATCCTGTTAGACCATTGAGTCCAATCATTAATCCAGTACTGCGTAGCCCACCACTAATCGGTGTCCCCAGGGGCCACAGCTACAAGTCACACTTCCAGGAATGGTGACTCCACTACTTCCCTGGGCAGCCTGTTGTAATGATTGACCACCCTTTAAATGCAGAAATTGTTCCTAAGATCCAATCTAAACCTTCCCTGGTGCAACTGAGGCTTTGACTTCTCAGAAGAGGAAGTCCTACTCACTGATCATGTCAGAGAAATCAGTCAATGCTCACTCCCTACTTGGCTTTCATGCATAACAGTGCAAAGAGATGTTGCCATCACTGGATTCAACTTCATGAAGAAGTGCTCGAACTTCTTCATGAAGTTTAGTTTTGAATAATTTTGGATCACATGCTTTTTTTCAGAGTTTTGTAACTTATATGTGGCCTCTTTTTCCATCTGAGAAGATTGCAATGAACGTTTGTGGCACTTTTCTCACTACTCATTTAAACACTGCCTCAAATTATAGTAAACATTAAATGAAAGCAGCTTGTTTGGCAATGCAGAAGAAGGGAGAAAGGGCACTGGCACCTCTTTCCTCCTGATTTACATGAAGACTTTTTTTTTTTTGTCCAAAATGAGATCCATTTCTCATTTTCAGTTACCACTGGACCTGAATCTCAGCTGTCCTGTCTGCAAACCACCCAGGTATGGTCTTGATAGGCAGGAAGAAAGCCTGGGAAATAAGCATGGCAGCCCTTTACCTGTGCATGACTTTGGGCCACGCTCACAGCCCCAAGGAAAGCAGGTAGGGGATGGTGGAGGAGTCAGAGATCTTTGGACAATCTGCACACTCACAGCTGAAAAGCCAGAGGGTCCAACAAAGAATCCAAGATGTCAGAATTACTGTGTCACTTGTAGAGTGTTTTAATTAATTAGTAAATTAATTAGTGATCCCAAAACAGTGTCAGCTGGAAAGGAATATCGTGTAAGCACAAACTAGACCATGATTTGTTCCAATTCAGTTTGGTTTCAGGGCACGTGAGATTTTCCAATAAGATCAGGTCATGCGTGTCTTCGTCCATGAAGATGGAGAGTGGCAGCACAGCTGCAAGGCAGCAATCTCTTGTAAGATCAGTGTGTGACTCTCTTGTAAGATTGTACTGAAAACTACTTAAGATGAGGTGAATTTGTAATGAAAAGACACAAAAGCAGATATCTGTGGATTTCTTTCACTGTATTCAACACTCACTGGCTGCCTACCTTGAAATTACTACATGCAACTGACTGGAGACTGCATCTACCATCATATTCTTAGTGTCATTAACACATAAACATTATGTAGCAATTTCAGTCTATTAAACAGGCCTGGGATTGGCAAAGATGTTGTTGTGGAGATTGCTTCCTGCTTCTGAAAGTGAAATGGTGCTAATGACACCCAAAACAGCTGTGGAAAATGTGTGCTGTTGTATGACATGGTCACCAGTAGACAGGAGTGACCTTCAGAGAAAATTGTAATATTTAAGTGCCTACATTTCCCCAGATGCTTGCTCCAAATAACAACAGGCATTAAAACAAGGTCAAATTGGGCTGAATTGCAAAAGTACCATATTTAGCATACAGTCTTGAGGCATGTGTATGGCATTTCAGCTGAATCTGATAATGTCTGGCTCATTTCTGTGTGCAGCCTCTTAGGTCTGCAAAAATCCTTATCTAATGTCACTTTAGGTAGCATTTGGTGCTGAACGGCCTCTTTCTGCCTCCAAAACATGGTGCTAATTAACGTGAACCAAGTTACAATATGTGCTAAAGATTCCAGCTTTGTTACTTATTTAATGAGCTTGTGGGATTTGAACATGAGGCTCAAAGTAGCAGGGGAAACCTCATAATTAGTTTCAATTAGAAGAAATTCCAACACATTACAACTATTTGATAAACTACAGAGAACTACTGAACAGATACAAATCACTAGTGTTGTTTCATTTGTTATTATACTTATTTTCTTCTCAGTTAATGATGATTGGCTTATGATGCTAATTAATGCAAAGAAATTTGGAATGGTATACAATGGTATGGTTTAGAAGATGCCAAAGTGTACAACTGCTAAATTATTGCTAATTGTTATTTACATGAGGACAGAAAGACTAAGCAATGTATGGCCTAATTAGCATTAAAGATATCTTTTTCATTTCCAAATTAAATGAAGGCAAATGGGATAAAATCATTACAGTTACCAAAAAAATCCTCATCCTTCTCTAAAAGTCAATAGTTGCCGTGCCAACAATTAAAGAAAACCAACCAAAACCCAAAACAAAAGACCTCCAATAACCCAAACTAGCCAAGAAATAAAAGACCTTCAAGAAAATGTAGACCCTTAATCCAAAGTGGACACTGTTAAAACCTTTTCAGCCGCCACTTCAAAATGTTCAGTGCTACATCCATTACAAGGATATATTACCAGCAGCAAGCACTGTGCCAATCTTAATTAGAGAAGACTGCAATGATTTTTGCAGCCAGTACAGGTGTACTCAGCCTGCAGAATTGCTCTGCTTCAGTGGTTACAAAGAGCTGGTGTCTTCAGTTACCCCCTCCACAGCTGAAACGCTGAAACACCAAAAAACTGGACAATACTCATGAATTATATCCTGGTTTGTCCACTGACTCACTAGCTCGCCTTTGTATTCACTTCACCTCTGCTTCCTCTTCCTCATGGGCGATGCAAGTCTCTTTGGTCAATCCATTGGCACTGGGAAAGCACTCATCAATACGGATTTACATACCCTTGCCAAGGTCTCTGTAAGAATCACTGGATTCTTTCATACTTTAAGTGCTGCCTATCTCAGTGTCATGATAATTATCTCTTCTTTTCTTTCTTTTTTTTTTTTTTTAAATTTTAATCACTCAACATTGGAAACAGGATAAAAAAGCCTCAACATTATGGTTTATGGAAAACTCGTTATGTGAGAAAAGAAAAGTCCAAGACATTTTAAAAAAAGCCCCAAAGTATCTTTTCTTTCTTTATATCAGTTTTGACGGGTCTCAAACAACATAATATGCAGTGGCTGTCGCAGGACTTCTGTTTGCACTGTGATTTCTGAAAAAATAGACATTTCATAGCAGACATTTCTTAGCTTTAATGCTTTCTTTGTTTGTTTGTTTCTTTTCCTGCTCTCCTGTATCTCAGTGCCAAGGGAATAGCCAGGATGATCTAATACGCCTTTTTTATCTCTGATTTCCATGATTTGATGAAAAACTTTATTCTGCACACTTCTTAGCCCCATACACAAACATTTTTCTTGGCCACTGGTCTATGTTTAAAGATGCCATTCACTTCTCAGGGTTTCTGAAGGTTACATTTTTATACATACGTAGGCAAATATATATTTGGTCTGTGGGAGCTCCCATTTTCTGGTTTTGAAAACACTCAAAATTTAAAAAAAAATACCCCAAAATACCTTATAGTTGGGAGACAATACGTATTGGATGTTTTCTGACCAAATACTTTTATACACATTCACATTTGTGTAACAAACATACAATTGCATATAACATGGTACTGCCACTGCTTGTCTGAGTTGTCTTGTTCCAATTTGCTTCAGGGCTCAGGGAGCTTGTGCTTCTCTGCCAGCAAGGGGCCTTTCATTTACCAGATCAATGCAGATAGCTCAGCACAGCCCTGCAGTGCTGCTGAATGAAGATGCAGGCTTGTGCATGAAAAATACACAGCTTTCCTGGAGAAAAATCGGCACTGGAATTTGAGCAACAGACATTTTTGTGACCAGTCTGCGCCGAAGGCTCCAATCCAGCAGCACAGACCAAGTTCTCTTGGACTTCTTCTTACTTACATGAAGTCCTCTTTTAAATTATGAGAGTGACATTTTTCTCTGTTAGGGTTTTAGCCAGCCAAATCTACCAAAACTGGGCTTGCTGGAAGTGGGAACTCAGCCTGCAGACGTGACTGATGATACTTGCATTCTTGAAGCTGAATTTGTGCTTAAGTTGCTTGCTGAAGCCTGAAGGCCTCTAAAAGGTTTGATTTTTGTCTTGAATACTGTTCACTTCTTTCATCCTCACCATAACACATCTCTCCTACTCTCTACATGAACAGCTCCACTCTTCCTCCCAAGGCCCCTCAGCACCTTCTAATACCCAGACACAGCCCTGGTGGCACTGCATTGGTGGATTACACCAGAATGTCTTGGAGGACCCATCTGTAGAATATCAGCTCTATTCCTTGCTGTACTTTTCCCTGGACCATCATCTCCCATTTGAATAATATTTTCTCCAGGTGAACCATTCTAAAATGCTACAGAACTGCATCATGCTGGGATGCCCCACCCCTGGAAGTGTCAAAGGCCAGGCTGGATGGGGCTTGGAGCAACATGGAAGGTGAACCTGCCCATGGCAGGGGAAGTAAAATGAAGTGATCTTTAAGGTTTCTTCCAACACAAACTATTCTGTGATTCTATGGTCTTACAGCTTTCAGGTTTTATGTCTTCTGCATGTCCCCTCTGGCTCATCTCTCTGCCTGCAGACTCACATATTTTAACCTCTCTTGTCTCTGGGACTCCCCAGGCACAAGTGGCTCTTGCTCTTTGCCTTGCAAGCATCCTCAGAAACCTTCATTTGTATCACCACGGAGCTGAGGACTGCCAGCCATCTCTGACCTGCTGCAAAAATTCACCAGCTTTCAGCTCACACCCTGCACACCCCAGTACCCTGACCTCCATCCCCTCACTGAAGCCTCAAGGTCTTGCAAAAAGAGAGCACTGTGAGAGACATGAAAATGTGAGGAAAACAAATGAGTGGAAACCACACAAGGAGAAGCTGAGGGTACTTGTTCTGTTCAGCCTGGAGCAGAGAAAGCTGAGGGGAGACCTTGTAGATGCCTACAAGTTCTTCATGAGGGGAAGATGAGGGGCAGCACCAAATTCTTCTCTCTGATGACCAGCAACTGGGCCCAAGGGAATGGTTTGAAGGTGAGTCAGGGGAGGTTTAGTTTGGGTATTAGGAAAAGGTTTTTCACCCAGAGGGTGATTATGCACAGACACAGGCTTCCCAGGAACACAGCCCCAAGCCTGACAGAATTCTTGGTGCAGTTCCACACATGATGGGATTGCTGGGGAAGTCCTGTGCAGGGCAGCAGTAGGACTCCACGTTCCCTCAAGAAGAACATGGCACAGGCACAATGGGAGGTGGCAGCAGGGCTCTCTGCCTTTGCCAGCCTCACAGGTGAGATCCAGCACGTTTTCAACTCACACTAAATTGTCTTCATGTCCTGGCCATGGAACAACTGGATTTTATTTATCTCAACGGTTTGCCAAGTTAGAAGCCTTTTACTGTCTAGTTTGAAGCACTATCTGGCTGCAAGTGAAATTAATGGCTGCTGGATTATTCACTTCACGTGAAGCAAAAGCAGGTCTATGTATTTACTCAGGACATGATACTACCACTTACCACAGGAGCATCTGAGAGGCATTGGAATCCTATACCTGTTAACTTTTGTTCAGTCAATTGACTAACACTAAGGAGCAGAAGAGGAAAAACACTCTGTGTTCTTCATTTATAGGCTGGTGGGGGAGAAAAAAAGTCTTGGGAACAATGCAGATTAAAGGAGACATTCAAATTTGGAGGACATTTCCTAAACCTTATAAGAAATTAGATAAGGTCACGTTGAAGAACTCTTTGAATATGTATCTTTCAAATCATTTGTACTTCTCCAATTGACAGACTGACAACATTAATAAAAATCAGAAACTGTGAACTGAAATCAGAGCCTGCCTCAAATTTACACATTTTCAATTCACAGAGTGCTGCATGTGGATATCTTTCTGGACTTGATGCCTTAAGCTGAAAATCAGCTTCACATTCTCCCTCCCAGGCTGCTGCAGTTATCATAAAGTTGTTCCCATCCAATGGCTACAAAGCAGCCTCTGTAAAATGAGAATATTGCCATTCCTGTTGCTAGTGGAGATGATCATGTTACAAGAACAGCATGAAACAGGCACTAATTCTTCGAACTGCTTTCTCAGACCCTGATGTAAGGATCAAGGAAGACTGGCTGTAGAACACTGTGGATGTTTGCTCTGTTATGGATTTACTGTCCTTGCTAAAGAGAAGGAAAGATGCTTTTCTGACAATATTGCACCCAGTAATCATTAAGCTCGATTATCTTTTCACTTAACACACAGGAGAGCCTCGGAGGGGGCCATTTGAATTTCTGCTTAGCAATTTATCTTGGGTAGATTTGTAAATAGATTAAAGCACTACTTATATTTTATCAAACACTGTGATTTAAAAAAACAAGCATCATGAAAGTACTGTGTTTCTCCCTGATTTTAACTGGGATTTGTTGACGTTGTGTTTAGAAAGCCTTGAGGACTCACTTCACTGCTGTAACCATGTCACATTGGCAACTTTCCACCACTGAGGGAACAGAGTGAAACCCACCCACCAAGGCACAAGGCAAGGATGACTTGGTTGGGAACTCTCTGATCATAGAATGACAGAATGATTAAGGTTGGACAGGCCTTCTAAGGTTGAGCCTAATCATTAAATCAGCCCTGCCAGGCCCACCAATAGACCATGCAACCTCTGTGTATCCATTGTTTGGGCAAACCCCCAAAATATCCCCTGGAGAAAGTATCTCTGATAAAAGCATCAGCCAAAGAATGCCCTAATTTGGTCCTATTACATAATTAGAAACAGTAAGTAATTTAGGAGGAAGGCAGCCAGAATGAAATAATATACATTGAAACAAAACAATGAAATAAAACATACACGTGCAGAGGTGATGCTTTTAAGAGCTACATAAAAATATGCAGAAATATGCAGAATGAATGTTGTGGTTGACTCTTAATTCACAAAGGCCTTGAGATCTATGGGGGAAAATTCCTGCAGCAGAAAAAAGTCTCTATTTATTACCACAATTATTGATCCAATGAGTGCTTTTTTTAGAACAACACATGGCCATTTTCCTCATCTTTTGCTGGTAACCAAATCTCCCTCCTCCCTCTTACCCTCAGTTTTACTGTTATTGGCATTAAATTAAGTCAGTAAATGATGAAATTTTTTCACAGCCTAACCAGTAAAATGGCGAAGCATAAAAAGAATGGTGTCAAATCATATCCTCAAAGCTGATTAAAAGTAATCCTGCAAATGCTAAATATGGATTACCACAGCAATTACTGAAAATTCATAACCTTGCTGAAAACGCATTCTAATGGAGTTCTGCAGTAGTTAAGGGCTGTTTGCTTTTTTAAAAACAATTTGCAGTAAAATGTGTGGAAGTGTGGTCTCATACAAGCTCCATCCAGCTCTGAATCAAAAATTGTTTATGGCTGTTGAGAGCTCTCCTGTGGTATTTGAAACAACCACAAACAGTGTTTTGGCTACCTCTATCTGCTCTTGGACCAACTTCGACCCATATTATGTCCTCATTATATCTCTTTTACAGTTTAAAAAGGCTTGAAATCTATTTCGTTCTAAATTTAAGGCCATTTTATACTATGTGTTGCTCTAGGATAAAGATTCTTATTGCACTAAGGACTGTATGTTCAAGCCTGTCTATTACACAGACTTTATCTAAAACACCATTGCACCCCATCACTGGTCATAAACTATTTAACCAGAATCTGACCATTTTTAGCTCACAGTCATTAAATAATACATGCATAGTAATTATGAAAACTTTTTCATATCCACTTTTAAATATAGATTTAGCATTATTTTTAGCGTCAGCTAAATCTGTGCTTTCACCAAATTTTTATATTGGCAACTTCACTACAGCTGTCATTTGCACCAAATATCAGTGGTAAAAGTTGTGTTTTCCATGTCTAAGCTCAAATGGCAAGAGGAGCTCAACTCCCAGCTTTAGAATTGTGAAAAAAAACTCAGAAGTATGGATATGTGCTCCTCTGTATTTTGCCAACTTTTCTGGCAGTGCAACTCTGTTGACAACAGCAGAGGACTAGGAATGTAACTCCAATAGACTGTTACTGTCTTCCTGAAATTGATTTTTTCTAGATGGAAATTTTATGACTTTTTCTCCGTTAACAAAAAAATAGATAAATTTAGATTTCCTTCTATTTTGTCTAAGTGAATTAATTTCCTGTAGATTTTGTTTTGCAATACATGAGGAGATGTTACAGCTGTAGGCTTTTTTTTCCTCACTTAAACAGCAAAAATTAATAAGAATAACCTACACACGAAGAAAAAACTCCTTAAGTGAAACTTATGGCATTCCTAGATGAGATTGTTATAGAATGTAATCACAGGGATGAAATAATTTGATCTAAAGTTTGTTTAAGGTTAACACATTCTTCTTCCTAGTGACTTGGAGGCAGATGGGATATATTTGCAAGTTTTGAAATCAGATGCCTCAATTACTTTTCCATTCCTTGATAAGGGAAATGTTACTCTGCATATGGGGGAATCTGATTACGAATGTTCAAGTACTTTGCCCTTATCTAGCATCAGACCATGGATGTCATATTGAAACGTGATCCTTCTACTTAGGTCTGATAATATCAAAGCAAACAAGAAAGAAATATGTTTCAGCTGATAAAACCATCTTTCCTGTAACAACAAATTAATTTCATGAATCATATACTAAAGAAATAAAAAAAAGAAAGAAAGAGAGAGAGAGAGAGTGTGTTTAACTATTTCTTTTCACACTTGCTACAGTCTCCTACTGCCCACTGGCTACAATTATGTGCTCCCAGCTGATGAGGTGATGGTAGTCCCAGTCCCACCAGCAACCATCGTGGTAAATAAGCTTTTTCCTTGCTTCCACCAGCTCAGATTCCCAAGGAGATTGGGCACTAATGAGAACTTGCAACACAGGCTCTAGGGAGAAAAGATTCAAAATTGCCCTGCTTAAGAAAGATCTCTGCTTCTCTCTACTCTCTTCCAAAGGCACTAATCAATTTGAGACCTGAGGACTTACTGCTGGACTGTAGGACTTACATCCTACTCTTTTCAGTCTCTGTTCAATCTCCACTACATAGAAAATGCAAGGCTACTGAAGTTAAAAAGTTAACTTAGAATTTTTCCAGACTGCTGATGTATTGCCTCTGAAGAGTTATCTTTTCTGCCTGTGCCTGTTGAGGGAAGAGAAAAGGATTTTAATTATATCTGTAAGGGATTATCCCCAAATCTGCAGAAGGGCTCTTGACATTTTGGAAGTCTAGGCATCTTCTGTTGTGCTAGCAGTGGAGTGTGTATGATAGAGAGTGTTGCCTTTCCAAGTTGGTAAAATGACCTATGCTGCTAATGGCAAAGCCCTCAAAGCTTTCTGTTTAGCAGGATCCTACACAAATACAGATCAATAGCTTCAATTTGATTCTCACCAGTCCATCTGTAAAAACATTATCATTCATATGTCTGCTGTCAACACAATCGCTCTCTCTGATCCAAACAATTTGTTGTTTCTATTTGTTTAGAAAGAAAAGTCCTCTAAACATTCCGATTAATTTGAAAAAGCTTCCCCTTTTCACTACTATATGCTTCATGCTACTTTAGCCCTCTCTTCTATGCTTCTTCTTATCACACAGAAATTATATTATTCTTCTCCTCCCCCCCCCGCCCCAAACCAAACCAAACCAAACCAAACCAAACCAAACCAAACCAAACCAAACCAAACCAAACCAAACCAAACCAAAAAAACCACCAACAAAAAACCCCTATGGAATATCTTTGATTCATACTTTCATTAATACACTAATCATGACCTTAAACTAAATAGCAGGTAGATTTTAATATAAGACACAGATGGTAAGAGCACCATTTACCATGATGGAGATAATGCTGTAATGCTGTTTGGTGTTGAAGGACAAACTAACATTGGAAAAACAATGGAAGTTTTGATTTGCTGGGAAATATTACATGAATTACTGCAGACTAAGTAAATGATGACTAAAGGTACAGAGGATAACAATCTGCAGGTGTTTGATGGAGGCAAACACAGAAGAAGAGGTTTTCTTAGGGTCATCCAAAGGGTAAAAGTAGCAGCAATGCTAGATGGACAAGCTAAATTAATGTTTTTTCTCTACTTCTGATAGCTATGATTCCATTATATTAAAACAGAGGGAAAGCTACAGGGAAATTCTGAAGCCATTTCTGATCCAGGCCCTCACTGGCAGATTAAATAGTACAGTAGATTGCAATTTCTTCTTCTGTAGTCAAATGTTAATTAGATTCCTTGCAGCTGTCTGTATATCCTGAGTTGGCTGATGAGCACATTAACAATGTGAGCTGATTCAAGAGTACAACGAAACTTCCTTGAGAAGGATAATGACACATTTGAAGCACAGACTGGTCCCACCAAAGCACAAACCCCACCAGGGCACAATGGCTCTGCTGTGTATTTTATACTGTCTGCAAATGACTCTGCTGCACTGGCAGGGTCCAAAACATGTACAAATCTCGTCCCCTCCACTAAGGCAGATACATTAAAAACAAACAAACAAACAAACAAAAAACCAACAAAAAACCCAGAGAAGTTGGAAGTGAATAAATGCTTTTTTTCCATCTCTTGAAAACATTCATAGAAGCCAGTCAAGTCACCTGACACCTCTAAGCATTCTTCACATATTTGTAAAATGAGGAAACATCATTTCTCTTAGTTTATTTTTAGTAAAACCTCACAGTGTCCTTGCCTGAAGAGCACTGACATGCAAACTATCATGCTGCTATATCAGTGTCAGTACTATTAACTCCCAGGCATTTTTTCATTTTCCTGAACCTTTAGTCAAGTGTTTAACTGGAGATGGAGAACTCTGTCCTGTTACTTAAAATTGTCTTGAAAATGATTCTTTCATAGTCAGTTTTATTTCAATTATTCTCAAGTTAAGAATTAAAGCTCAAATTTGAAACAAAACAATCAATTGAATGCTCCACAGAGACAAACAAATAGAATACTAAGAATGTGTATCTAATTCAACTTCGGGTTCCTTCTTTTAGAATAAACTGAGATCACTGCTTAAACATGAAATATACCCACCTAAATCCTAAGGCCACAATTTTGACATACACGTTTCTACTAAAATGAATGAAACTTCAAAAGTAGTGTTTCACTTGGCTTTGAAATTCTATCTTTTATTTTAAAACTTGGCTGAGTATTTACACAAGAGATTGAAACAGCATAACTTTTAAAACATCTCCTACTACATCCTCATAAATTAGAGCAGATAGGTGAACTGATTTCACCTCAAACTCAATCAAACAGAAATCTACTTGCCATATTTCTACTTGCAGTTTATTTAACAGCAGTTTTGTGGGTACTGCCTAAAAATTTCCTTTGAAGGGAAATAATGCAGGAATCACATTACTTTCTGTAAGTGATATTTTGTCCTTTTGAAATAGTGAAATTAGGTCTGAAAAGCAATCCTGTAATAGAAGTGGAGTGGAATATGTGATCTAATAAGTCATATGATTGCTACTTATGATATAATTGCCAGTCAAATAGAAACTTCTCTAAAATAAAATCTGATCTTTTTTTCACTATATCAAAAAATTGCTTGAAATGTGACAAGAGGAAAAAAAAAATTTGCACTTTACCGATGCTGCCTCCACTTGAGTACTGTTCCTGTGATAACCACATAAAGCATTCCTGTTCAAAGGTTCTGTTATTGTCAAGGAGATGAATTATAAAGCTACTTTATATTGTGCAATCTGCAGATTTTATTGACAAAGTTGTCAGGAGCAGAAGAACTGGGAGTCTCTCTGCTTGTCATGGGATAAATAAGAGGATCTACAGAGCTCTCAGCTGCATTCAATTTGTTTAGATACAAGTTGACTGGGAGCATTGATTCGACGCGAGACCAGTTATGGATTTTTAGGTAGGAACATACACAGTGGGGAGTAATAGATGGCTCTAAAGTGAGTACAAGGCGGCAATTCACTTGGGAGGCTGCAGAGATTGTGCAAACCCAGCTGTATAAGCATGCTGGATCAAGGGCAGATGGGTCTGATCCTCCCACAGAAGTGTTTTCTCTGCCTTCCCCAGCAGCAAAATATTGCTTGACCTTTTCTCCCATGGGGGAGCACAATGACAGGTTATATTTGTGTGCTAGGGGGTCTTGATTCATAGCCCCTCATGATTTAAAGCTTAGTTTCCCACCCATACTGCCACAAATGGAGAAAGTCTCAACTGCTGAGTAATGAAAACACCATATTCCAGCTAATTTGCTGGTTAAGACATGCCAGAGCATGAGATTAACACAGTATTTTGCTTTCCTATCTGTTAAAATGTACCTACTTGCTGAAGGCATCCTGCAAAGTCAGTACTAATTTGAATGATCAAATAAATTAGCTAATGTGAATGATCAAATAAACCCCATGGTCCCATTCTCCCCTTCCACATCATCATAATTTAACCTAGTCCTGAAAACTCTTTTTTTCCTCCAGGTGGGAATACCCGAAGAGCCAACCCATCGGAACTCCAAATCCAGTGTGGGTTTCCCTAGACAAGTGAAAACATTAAAAACAAAACAAAACAAAACAAACAAAAAAAAGAGATAAAAAGCTTGTCGGGTGGCGGAAGGAGAAGATCAAATTCTAACAGAACATTCAACATCAACTGATGTCTTAGTTTTAATGGAAGTTTAGTTTTAATGGAAATTCCCCTCCACTTCTCTGTTGACTGAGCTTAAAAAGTATTTCTGCATTGGGTCCCTCCAATGGTGCTGTTGTAAAGATGGATGGTGCTCAGTGCAGGAGATGAAGAAAGAGGCAAGGGAGGGGGGATTTATCTCATATTCCGGCCACCTAAAAGTTATATATCTAATCTTAACCAGTCATCTAGTCTGTTCCATAAGGACAGAAAACTGGCATGTTGATTCAAATCTTTGGTTGTATCTCCAAGAGGATCTTCACTGCAAACCAACTCATTTCAGGTTGAAAATCCATTACATTGCAATTTCCACTGAGTTTCAAGCTGGATGGGATTTAATCTGAAATCTCTGGAATAAGGGATTGCTTCCTTCGGCTTTTCAGCCATGTAGGCACCACCTATTATATCAGTTATCAGGTTTTGACATTTCAGAACCCATGCAAGATAGTTCAAACTTGTGTTTTGTTGCTGTGCATGCTGCTGAAGTAATTAAAAATAGAAAATGCTCTGAAGACTTTTGCTGGTAATAATATTTTAAACATAAAAGCTCTCCTTCATCTTTGTTGAAACAATTTGATTTTGCACTGGTATAAATTACTTGTTCAGCACCAGTGTAATTTTTGGTTTAATATAACACTGGAGAGAGAACAATGTATTTAGGAGAATTTTTTTTCCTTAGAATTTATTTTCTTCCAGTCAGATCTCTAGGTAATTCTGTTTACTTTTCAATTCCCAGCGTTTGTGAGAAACTTGTAATGTTTTGATCTTTCAAATATTCTTCACAAAATGCTCCAAGGTCTTTATCTGACAGATAAATCTGTTCTTCTGTTTTATTATTTGTTCAGGCAGAGTTATTCCAAACTAAGAATTTAAACATTGTGTTCCTTACCACAAGTTTAAGCTGAATAGGAAAGGCAAAATTCAATTTATCCTTATTGGGGTGAGCTGTCTCAATAAAAATCTAAAATAGAAAATGAATTAAAAATATATGATCCATTAAATGTAACTTCATTGTCTGTTTTCAAGTATTCTGACTATTTTCCAGCATCATTCCATTTTAAATAACAGGTCATTTAAACAAAGCCATAAGAATGTTATCAGCTGATTTCTAAAGAAAAGGATTTGGGAGATCTGGCTCCTATTGCTAGATATAATCCAAGTTTGGGAAAGACACTTAGCATCTCTGAATCCTGCCAGAGTTTCATAGAAGGATGTTGAGGAACTGTAGACTGGACCAGTGCCTGCTTCCCAGCATCAGCAGTTCTCAGTCACTGGAAATGCTGAAACAGTACCCATGGCAGATGGAAATACAGAACAGCAATAAATCATAGTGCAGGGATGCTCAGATTTTAAAGTTAGGGATCACATTTCACTGAGTATCCTTCCACCAGGGCAAGAGACTGTGAATATACAACATCAGGGAGTCTTTCAGAAGTGAAGCATCCTTCCTGTGGTAATCACAGTCATACCTTCATTGTTATCCCGGCTTTCTTTTGTGCTCCTCCCAGATTGCCCATATTCAGATCTGGGTCTGGAGCTGAATCCCAATCCTTCTCTTCACATTTGCATCCCATCAGAGAATCACAGAATGATGGAATAATTTGCTTTGGAAAGGACCTTAAATAGCACCTAGATTCAACCCCTGCCATAAGCAGGTACACCTTCCACCTCTCCCAGGGTGCTCCAAGCCCCATCCAATCTGGACACTTCCAGGGATGGGGCAGCCACAGCTTCCCTGGGCAACCTGTGCCAGGGCCTCACCACCCTCACATTTAAGAATTTCTTTCTAACATCTACTCTACCCCTGCCCTGTGTCAATTTGAAGCCATTTCCCCTTGTCCTGTCATTCTCCCTATTTATTGCAGGCTCCCTTCAGGCACTGGAAGGCCACAATCACGTCACCCCAAAGCCACCTCTTCTCCAGGCTGAACAAACCCAATTCTCTCAGCCTTCAGCAGGGTAACATCCCTCATTCTCTATGCAAATGGTGGCTGTCTGTGATTAATCTGTCAGCCTTCCATGTAACTCTCAAATTAAACACTTCTGCACTATCTCCCATGGCATCTTTTGCACTCCAATGAGGTTTCCTCTAATCACCCATGGAGTTATCCCACTGCCTGCCTTCTAATTCTCTGTTTCCATAATGGTACTTACAAACTCTTTCAGCCACACCAGTGCCCTTCCCGTCAAACTCACCAATACAATCCCATTGCTCCTGCACCAACTTCTGTCCTTTATATTTTGTTCTATAATTAGATTACAGAGGGGTTTGACTCCTGACCAGCCCTTGTTCTTGTGGGCTAATGATGATAATACAAACCCCAGTGGCTGCAAGCGTCAATGCTCACAAGTCATCCCTGGTTGGAAAAACTTCCATGAGAGCTAGAGGCCAGGTCAGCCCAGCCTTCCCATTACAGATACTGCTGGAGTGGGATGCCAAGTACCTGGGACACACAGAGAATTGAATTTGCAAGATGTGACCTGTGCTTAGTCCTAAATGCAGAACAAGAATTCAGGGTTGTAGCCCAGCCAGTGGTACAGAAACCCCAGGAACAACATTCTGAAGTTTTCGTTGCAAAAATCCATAGTGCCTTTGAGTTGCAGTGATGACAGGATTACAAGTCTTCCAAGACAGAGCACATCAGTGGAGAATTTCAATCTCTCTTCCTCTCCCATCTGTGCAATAAGGAACTGCAAGCATATTTGTGGAAGAAAAGGGCTAATTTTGTTAAGGGGATAAGATTGATGAACTCCACCCCTTATGAAAATATTCCATGATTTTTATAGCAATTAAACCCCCAAAGGATCTCATTTCTCAGGATTCAACTCAGAGGACTTGTCCTGCCTGTAGTAAATGGCCAAGCACTCAATAGATCTGCATTAGCTTGGTAATCATCTTTCTGGCGTTTTAAATTATGGCTAGACTGATCTGTGGCACACGGCTTAAGCTGCTAAGCCATTGCCTGTTGTCTCTGTTCTTCATTTGACTTGGTAGCTTCCTGAGGTCCTGAATTCATCCTTGAGGATAATGCCAGCTTTTCCTGGCATTGAGTAAGCTGTCATGACTTACCTACATGATATTTAAGAAAGGTAAAGAAGGATTACTCTAAATGCCTGACTTAACCTAACTAACATTTGACCTATCACATCATATTTCAGTAATTTTCTCATGCGTGGTTTAGATACTTGCATATTGACTGTTTTCTTTGAAAAATTTCAGATATTGAAAAAGAATCAATCTTTAGCCCAAGGTTAACATAAACAACAAACAAGGATAATCCTAATACCTGTCTAGAAGCACCCTACTGACTGCTTTTGCACTGGTTTTGATAGTGATTTTAAATATGAACTTAAGCAAGTTTTGGCATGACAAACCAAAAAAAATCAGCCTTTTTACAAAAATAAACTGTCATGTGCTGCTTTGAAATAATGATGTTACATTGAGTGCACTAAACTGGGATAAAGGACAGGAAAAGTGGGTCTAGCCTCTGCTAAAATGGTGGCTAGCATATACTTGTTTCCAGAGGGAAAGAAGCAAAGTGTAATTCTACTTACAGCTCTAACATTCAAGTTTTTCCTCCTAGTGACATGATGCTCCAGAGAGCTAATGCTATTTAAATGACAGGGCTCCAGTCTACTGCCTGCACTGCCTTCCTATACAGCATCACATCAGACTTCATGGGCTGCAGGAGGAGCACCTTGCACCTTTCTTTCATTAGAAGAGACATTACTGGACTTCTCAGAGGCTGAGCAGATCAGCAGCAAGACATGCTGTCAGTCAGGAACTGGGGCCTCCTATGCACCCTTCAAAATTCCCTGACTCCACTACATTGTCACTCTCCAGGGCACCCCACAAGGCAGCTACTGGGGTGGGTCAGTATCTCCAAATCAGTAATTTTCTGTTTATCACAGCAGTGATCATTTCAGCAGAGATGTGTCATTGATCACATCAGAGGCCCAAGAAATCCTGGCAAGGAAAGGGAAATCTTCCCAGGGTCACTCCTGTAAATGATGGCACCCTTTTCCTCTCCTGGGAAAGGCACAGCCTGGCTGTGTATCCCACAGGATGCAAAGCCTTCCCCTGGCAGAGCAGCCATGCTCAGCACTGCTCAGCAGATCATGGCAGTCTCTTACGTTAACTTCAGGGTTACACAACCCACATGCTCATGCAGATGTTGTTTGCAGAATCCTGGACACGATGCCAGCCAGACACTTGGCACCAAGACCCAATCTGGGAGATGAGGAGCTTTCAAGGCTCGTTACTAACATTCATTATTTTCATATTTAATAGGAAAACTGATGCAACACATCAGGGAGATTGGTCAGTCAGCTAGTATGGAAAAATGCAGAAAAATGAATAGCCTGGAAGTTAAACACCCACACAATCCCTGGAAGAAACTTAGTGTTATTCATCAGAATTTATCTCATGGTCCCTGGGTATCACAACAGTAGTTGAAAGTGGCTGAAACTTTTTGCATTGCTTGTTGCTCCATCTACGTTCTCCACAGTGAAGAGTGAGAGTGTTTAAGGCAGAATTGTACCAAGTCTTAAAATCCAGCAGGCAGATCTCAGAAAATTTTCAGAAACACTTTTGTGACACAGGGTTCCCCTGGGTGCAGACCCTCTGGACATCAGTTTCCAAATGACAGCTTCAAGGGGGGGTCCGTGAGGTGACTGGTTTTAGAAAGCCATTTAGGCATAGTGGGTCCTGGAAGTTTTTCTTTACAAATATTATTTTCCATAGTCATTGTCAGTCAGTTTCTAGCAACACCAAGAAGAGCCTTTGAAACTTTAAAATAAGAAAAGGCTAACAGTGGCTTTTTTTTCTTGGACTGCTACTTGCACACAAGTCCCAGTTTCAGTCAATGAGAAGCTCTCAGGTTCATCTGTCATTTTCCTGTATATATTTTTTTTTTCTCACTGCCTACATCTCTTGGGCAATATCTACATCAAGTAAATAAAATTACCCAGCATGCATTGCCCTTGAAAACAAATGAAATGGCTTGTTTTACTGAGATTAAAATTGCTACCTGAAGCATGATCACCCCTGTGTCTTGCTGATTTGAAAACCATCCCTGGCTCTTGATGCACACTGAGTCATGCTCAGGTGTTACTTGGAGAGAATTGCCACCCACAAGCCAAAACACACCTGAAACCAGCTAACATCAGCTCAGGAAAATCATCCCCTGCTCCCTTTCCAATCACCAGCACAGATGGGAGATGTCTGTGGGTCTGCAATTCAATTCATCAGTTCAACACCATTAAGACCAGTGGAGTTCATTGAAGAGATTTGCACTCATGTTCATGAAAATAAAAATTTCCCTCAACTCTTATGATGTGATGAGTCACTGTCTCAAAGTTGCTTCCTCTCTCCAGTGACTATAGGAGGAGCTCAGATGACAAGTTTCCACAGGTTGCCTGGCTTTTGGGTGCCTATAATTGAGTGAAAATGCCATGCTAAAGGATAAAGGACTTCTTCCATTTTTTAATCTGAATGATATTAAAACCAACCTCTACTTTGCAGGGAATGAAGAAGTTCTACTTAGAACATATGCAGTTCAGTTCTTTCCTGTGAAGTTGCCATATGGCAGGGGAGTGATGGGAAGAACAAAAATATTGACAGTGATGATACATCTTATTACAGAGCATAAGGACCAAATTTTCCTCTCACTTACACTAGTGAAAATCTGGAGTGAACAGCCTTGTCTTGATAGATCAGATCAGTCAGTGGATATACAAAGCCAATTATGAGAATGAAACAAAAGCAAACTTGGGAAACATTATGGTATAGTAAAGAAGACATGGTAGGATGCCAGAAGACAGGAAGTCATTGAGCCCAGCACACTTACTCTTCCTTTGAAAAAGTCATCCCATCTACAATAACCACAAGCGGTCAGGATCTTGTTTTATGCCTGAACTTGGCAAACTGAATGAAAGCTGCCAAAAAACATCTGTTCTGGGTTCCAAACATTTATATCGCCCTTTGCTGGAGTACCAAAGATGGCATCGCATCAGTGGAAGGGAATCATTGCAGAAGAAAGCAGTTCAAGGATGCTACAGAGAAAAGTCCAAGGTTAACATAAGACCTGCTATGTTTTAAACACTAATAAAACTATCACTTATTTCTTGCTGAACATCCAGCTGATTAAAACTTCAAACTGCATTTGACAGACAAAACCAGAAACTGCTCCGAGGAGAGACTATGGTGCACTCCTATTCCATGTTATTTAGAATTCAATATTCAGTTCAAAATTATTTAGAAATACATCATGGGCAACTTCACAGCAAAATATGCAGCAATAGTCCTGTTTCTCTACTACATTACAAAGACATAAAGGCAAATACATAGCTGAGAAGACTTCTAGAAATATAATGTATATTTAGCAATTAATAGTTATCTGAAACTTAGTTTTGCAACCTGCTAGCAAAAAACCTGTTTGATTTTCAAGATCTTTTCCAGACTGTGCAAGATAATCAGAAAGGTACAGACTTTTTGGACCTCAGTGGCAGGATGATAGTTTTTACATAAACTAGAAGAGGTAAACAGTGCATAAAACTCAGCCAGACAAATTGAAATAAATTAAAGTCAAATTACTACCTGTAGAAGTCAAATTACTACCTGTAATTTAGCATCCGAAAGAGTTAAACAACAATTTGATAAATAAACCTTTTTTCGAGGCCTCTGAAAACTGAATTCTTGCAAATGAGTTCAAAGACAAACTATAGCCAACTCAATGTCCACAGTTTCTTTTGAGCCAGTATGGAACATTTGGCCAGAAAAAAACAGTGCCAGCTACCCAGTGTAAAGCCTATACTTTAATTTTCAAAAGCAAAAAGCTGTGATTTATACCTCTGAAAGGAAGAAGTTAAAAAAGAGAGATCTAACAGTATGTTCTGCGGAGGTTTATTATTTTGCCAACAATTTGTGGGTTGGATGATGAGGTACGTTCCTGAAGATTAGACATCACCATTTTTTTTTAAACAAACAAAACAGCAGACAAGATCAAAATTCCCCTAAAGCAGAGGCAGTCCTTGTGAAAGTTCAAGGCTGTTGTGGCTCTCCGTCAGCTCCTTTTTAAAAGAAAAGAAATTCATCAACAAATATCAGTAATCAGCTTTGGCTTACAGGTGGCATTTTGGCTTCCTGTTGTGGACAATTAGAGGCACAGTGTCAACTGGTCATTAATTAGGTTGTGTAAAGCTCTGTGGATATACACTGCTTTTTGTGACACCAAAATTTTCTTGTGAAGAATGGGACAGGTAACATGTAGACGTGTCCTGTTTTCTTCTCCTTTTAAACCAAACAGTTCCCTAGTTCAGAAGGAAAGGTGAAGAATAAACGGACGCTGGAAGTAAGGAGTGTGGTTCCACTGACAAAATCAACAGACAATTGAAGATTAGGTGGAGTCAACAGCGTGTTGTTAACTCATGTGTTCACACCTGGTAGCATGGCCAAGGGAAGAGTGTCTTGATCTCCAGAAATATTAACTGATGAGTTTTAAAATGAAGATTTCTGACATTATTGCCATTGCAGGCCTGTCCAGCGGGATTTCTTCCAGATTCCTAAACTGTCAAAACCATCTTAGTCCTGGTCTTTAGTAGGTGATCCATTAATCTCTTCACAATAGAGCCTCAAAATAGCATTCAAATTTTAGTCAGATGTTATGGTTAAAAATGGGATATTGTTTCTCAGAGAGTAACCTTTGCCACTGTCATGACTTCCCCCTAGTTAGATTAGCATGCAGAACCAAAGGCCTGCTCTAAGGCTGCAAATTAAAAGTCCCAATAAATATATTATCATTGTGCAATAAAATAGCTATTAAAAAAAAAGCATCAAGTGAAATCCCAGGAGATGTCATTCCTTAGTCTGAAAAATATCACTTCTTGATGAGAAAAAAGGCAGTCATAAGTTGCACATTGTTAGATAGTTCTTATGGGTTTATTGACAGTCAGTCCAGAAAATCTATTTCTTCAATATAAACATATATATAAAATACTAGTTAGAACAATATAAATTAGGGAAGAAAAAAAAAAGCCAACAGAGCAATTCCAGATATCTGTCCTAGTGCTAGGCATAGTCTTCCAAACCCTAAAATGTGTGTGGGACTTAAGAACACCACTAAAAAACTCTCTTCCTGAGATGCGGCTGCCCAATAATGAATAAATTAATTTTGTTTGTAAGCTTCATCTCCTTTGGCAATACCCAGAGCTGAAGGCATTCAGGAAATATAAAGGTACTTTTCTCAAGGTTTAACTTAGTATAAATGAAGATGTATCCTTATTAAAATCTCAGCCCTGCTCATGGTTTTTCTCTGCTAAGTATTATACTTCATGAATCATTGTGATTGTTCTCAAATTGGTTTCCATGAGGACTCTTTTCTTTAATGTTTTTGTTCCTAACAGAATGGTCACATTTCAACTTCTGCTTTCTGAGGAAGGATTTTGCAAAAGTTTTATGAAGACAGAAAATACCTCATGAGTTTCGAAAGTGTAGGTAGCAAGGGTATTTATTACTGTGCTGGGAGAGAAACAAAAGGGATATAAAAAGTGATTCACCAGGACCAAAACCAATCTGTTATTCAGGAGAAGGAGGAAAAGATGCCTTCCATGGACACATCATGCTATTTTTTATTTCTGTGTTTCTTCTCTTCCATATTCTTTGGGTGGGATGCCCAATGAGGTAAATAGAGCATAGCAATTATTAGGTTCATCTGAAAGATGGTAATTAAATAAAACAGAGAAATGTGGCATACCAAGATGACATATGCTTGTAGAAATACATGCAGCTGACCAGTCTTCATGGCAACTAGATTTTTCTCATTTGTGTGAATTTCACCAACTTCTGCCTTCATTGCTTTTCTTCTTCCTTTTTTTTTCTTCCTATTCAATTTTGCATTGTTTTCTGGGACCTTTAAACCAATATTATGCCCCACTGACAAATTTTCCTATAGGAATGTGATAGTCATCAAGAGAACAATATCATTTGGATGAAATAAGTCTCCCAAAGGAGTCTCTTAAGAGCTAGAAAACCTATAAACTTCCTTCTGAAATGTAACCCAACTTGTAATTTTGTCTTTTAAAATAAAATATTAGGGATGCTTTATAGATTTGAATAATTTCTCATTATGGGGAAGAAAGGATCACTGTCTTCTTAGGCTATCAGTATGTATTTGTGAGGAAGAAATGATCCTTCCAGTGGATTTCATATTCCCATTGAAATGTCTCCACATTTTTTAAGCAAAGCAAGAATTGCAGAATGATACTATGTGGATATGATCTAAAAATAAAGTCTCTTGGCAATTGTGCTAAAATAAGTATTGCTACTAGCTTGATGTAAATAGGAGGAGAACTATTACTAAAAATTACTTCTATTGTCTCTGGGCATAATCACCCAGGTGGAGAAATGGCACCTGCTCCTCTTTAAGTCATTTATCACTTCTGTGGGGGAAAAAAAAAAATCTCTGGAGAGCACATCCTTCTCTGTAGAGAAGAGGTCAATACTGCTCTGTTTGTGTCTTTGGTATGCCTGCATAGCTCTATGGTTGATGGTGCAATAAGAATTATTATAAATAAGAGTGATTACACTCATGGACAATGATGCATTTAAGTCTGTTGCAATTAGCTGTTTCTCGCTCTGACACCAAACTTCTGGCACTAGACCTCCCTGCACCTTGGTTTATCCACCCGTGAAATGAGGGGAAAGATACTGACCTCTCTTGTAAAACTAGTCTGAGATTTACTGCTGAAAAGCACCTACCTACAAATTAGGCAGAGTATTTAATAGCATATCTAACAAGAGCACAAACTCCATTGGCTTATAAATTCTCATTGGGAGACACACTCTGGTGACATTCCCTCCTGTCTGAACTTGACTAAAACTGGTCATTTTACCTGAGACTCCACTGACTGCCAGAGAATTTAAAATTTCACTGGGTTTTCACGACATGTCTTATTCCCTAAATTAGACACTCCTCCTGGGGTAAAATAGAAATTCTACTTTGAGAATGTCATAAGACAAAAGGATGATAACCACTGACTCATAGAATGACTCTGGTGGGAGAGGACCTTAAAGACCATCCAGTTCCACCCCCTGCCATGGGCAGGGACATCTTCCACTACTGCAGGAAGCTCTAAGCCTTGCCCTACTCAGCCTTGGACACTTCCAGGGATCCAGGGACAGCCACAGCTTCTCTGGGATAATAACAGAAAGTATGATGCTTTCTAGTTACAAAAACATGTTGGAAAAATGAGTATCCTTCTTGCGAAGGGGGTCAGTACAAAAATGTCTTTTATTGGGTCCAGTTTAGTGGACAGAACGCTGCCAGAACAAATGCATGAGGGCCAGCCTGCAATGCTGGGATTTCTCTTGTGCACTGTCAGAAGCAAAAAAATCTGGCAAAACCATGTTATGCACAGGAAAGAGGTGTCCTTGGTGCAGGAGATATATTAGGATCACTCCAGCCATCTGGATGGCCCTTCAGCCACCTCCTCCTGAGGCTGTTTCTTCCTGATGGCCAGTGGAGTGACAGCATCCCTTGGGTGTCTAGTGACATCACCTGTAGTTATATAGTTAAGTTGCAGATGCTCCCTCTTCTATCTTTACCCTGCAGCCTTTTCCTGTGTTTCATACAGCAGTGGAGGCAAAGTGCTTTGTAAGATAATGATATTTTCTTTTAAAATTTCCATATAGGTGGAATATGACTGGGAACCTAATGAGCTGCTTTGTAATTTCATGAAATGGTGTGACCTGCCAAGGGACTTAGCCCAAGGAGTTCTGTGTGCTAATCTGATGCTAAGCACAAGGAGGACTTCAGGGATATCATCTTCTCCTGGGTGCCTTGCCCACCACTGCAACTGCATGGCTCTAATTAACATTAATCATGCCAGAGAAATGGAAGACCAAAAGCTACCTGGGGGACTACAGTGCTGAGAATGAGAACCTGTGCTAGCCAACACTGTCACTGGGGAGTAATTAGACCCTCTGCAAATCCTAGTAGGAGTCTCACATCTCCAGCTACGTTCTGGCACATCTTGCTTAAACACTGAGTATGAGCTGACTGAAGACGCCACTAGAGATGGTTTAATACTGAGAGTTAATGAAAAGGGGATAGCTGCCAGCACTTTGGACAGCATTTTTGGAATGAGAATTAATCCCTCTTCCCTGTAACATTTTGACTAGTGTGAATACATCAGTACCATCCACATTTTAAGTGTTCTTCATGATTCATCATGAATCAGAGGATGCAGCTGCCCTGTGTTCTGTTCAGGTACAGTGTGAAAGTGAAGTTCAAAGTGCCATCAAGTCATAATAATATACTTGGTTTGTAAAACCCATTTCATTCCCTATGTTTCAAAGCCTTACCTGTATTAATTAATTAAAACCTTGCCACAGCTCCATGAGTTGGGCAAGGACTATTGTCTCATTCTATCAGCCAGCGAACATGGAGACCCTGGAGGCCAGATTGAGACTGTCTGCTTTAGGCACTCAGTTTATTCATTGCAACATCTAAAATAAAATAGGTGCTTGGCTCCAGCAGAATGATTCAGATCTCTTAAAGCAGGTGCCTATGCAAACCATACAGGCAAGGCAGTGACAGATGCCTCTGAAGTAGGACCCAAGTGATGTTCACACATTTCTCCATCAACAGAATGGAGAGCTGTAGGCCCTTCATGGGAAGCTTTTATGTGGTTACATGCAGCCACTCCAGGCATAAGCACTAGGAAGTATTATTCTCATGAGTGTGGCTGGGTAATTGCTTAATTCAAGGCTCAACAGTGTGCAAAACTGCTAATGTGGGAATCAAAAATATAAATTCCACTATGAAGGGCAAGCACCTGGGTTGTGGGATAAGTGGAAGGAAGCACAAGATATTAATGATTTGAGCATTTATCCTGGAAATAGAAACATGGAGATCTAGCTGCCCAGACCAAGGGGGTCTGGCCCCAGCACTTCCCATTGCCCCAACTATTCCAGGAGACAGGTAAGGCTGGAGTGGAGGCACTAAGGTCAACCACTCAACAACCAGCAGCATGGGATGCACAAACTAGTGAGATGCACCCAGTAAATGAGGAGGTCTTTTGCTTGTAAAGCTTCTGTTGCAGAGCTCTATCAGACAAATGGCATTAATTGAGTTAGGCTGGGGAACAGGCCTTCCCTGGTGACCCAGACTTAGTTGCCACTTAGGAATGCCTGGGTGCTTCCACACTGCCAGACTGACATGTCTGGCATGTCTCCTGTATCCTGGTACCCAGTCCTCCACACTCTGCAGTTATTAGCAGGCCATTAGGGAGCCATTTGTTCCATCTGAGAGGAAAGCAGGACATGGCAAAGCTGACCTGTGTGCTCCAAGTTCTGTTCCAGGCACAGCCTGGACAAGCACCACACAGTCTTGTCTCTTTGCCCGGTGCAATATTGCAGAGCTAGCCTCAAGCCTCAAACCCCAGTGTAACCCTCCTGTCACACCCCACAGCACACACAGGAAGCACATGGCTGCAGAAAAAAAACCAAACCCAAAACATATTGGCATCTGTATTAGGAGACAAACAAACAAAGCTCAAACACAAACCCCCAAACCTACAAACCCAGAAATACTTAGAATTTTGCACCAGTTCTACAGGGAGATGTTGTCCAGTGGAGATCAGGATCAGATTTTGTGCAGTGTGGATGATCTGCCTGTTCCAGCTGTTAGCAGCTCTTAGCTGCAACACAAACCAGCCTACAAGCATTTCAGAAACACAGACTGTCTTTCTGCTTTGGACTACATAAAGAATATGAACATTCTCCAAATTTCTCTTGCTGAAGTGTTCTGTGCTAGCTCAGTATCACCTGAAAGTGGTGGGTTTGGGCAAACTGTGGCTTAGTGAGATGGGCCCTTTTCAACACCTTGGGAGATATTAGCAGCCTCTTACCCACTTGTGAGTCATGATGGACTGTCAGTCCCTGAACACAAATTAAACCATATGCTTATGTGTTTAAGTTCCTCTTCAGTCTAAAACACACTGTCCAGATTTACATATAACACTCAGTTTCTCAGGGAGGTAGGATCCTCTTCAGATGAAGCAGACTGAACCATTCCCTGGGACTTAAACACATCTAGTTCATTCTCGCAGGGACTTAAGTTGACTCATGAATGGTCTAAATCACATTCACTGACTTCTTCAAGCTATGCAGTACCTCCAGGAACAGAGCTGACAAAACGACTCATGAGTTCTGAACCTGGGCTTGAGCCTGATTTATTATCATTTTTACCTGCTAGGGGTTTCTTTGAGCTCAGCAGGAGTCTTCACTGATTAGCAGCAGAGAAGGGGAATTTGGGTTAATGCATGCTCTACCCACTCTTTAACATAAGAGTGGCTTCTATTAGCTCTTTAGCAGTTTGTCGTTTTCTGCAAGAACTTGCACAGCTGACTTGGCTAAACTTTTAATGGGTGTGCTTTTCATGTGGGAGGAAATGTTAAGCACTGCTTATTGTTACTTAGAATTACACACCCAAATGCCATAACTCCATCCAGAGTTCCCAGGCTACAATACTTTATCACAAATAAGATCTTCCTCACTGCCTAAAGTAATGTCATGATGCAGTGTAGGAGCCAAGGAATGCTGGGTTTGCAAAACACACACATTGCTTCAGATTGCAATGAATTCATTTAAGAGGAGATCAGGCAGCAAACCATTAATTTCAGCGCAATATATTTTCCTGCTCTTCTTATTTACTGAGATGTTGTCTCAGTAGATCAAATCAATGAAATTACAGCAGTGCACTGACAGCAGCCGATATCTGCCTAGTATCTTGGGGAGGCATCCCTTTATCAACTGCTTCCAGTTTTTGCCTGACACATCTCTACTGTTCTGTCTGTTCTGCTGGAAATAGGAAAGTTAAAGTTTTCCAGCGTAACTGTCTGAGCCAGAAGCTCCTGTGGGCAGCCAAGAACAAGCACACGTATTGACTGCCCTGCGAGCAGTAAACTCAACCCCAGCATGCCAGAGGAGGTGTGCTGTTCTCCCTGGGTGCACTTCTGGAGGCCACGTGGAGGGTGTACACAGCTCCACCCTCAGCTGAGGTGAAAAACTTGTTCAAAGTGGTTTTGAGGTTTTGTTAAGAAGCAAAACAGGAAATCTGCATGAATCTGGAGTTCAACTACTTTATTTTTTTAACTTGTTATTCTCCAAGATTTTTTTTTTAATAAAAATTAAATAAATATCTGGATGACAAACTTTCTGCAACTGACCTCATCCCTAGCTTTTACTGGTGCAGATGAGATTTCAAGCATCAAAGATACCCCGGAGTTGTCCAGGGATTTTTTTTTTCTTTCTTTCCTTTTTTTAGCAAACCAAGAAACTCAAAAGCTGTGTCAACTTACTTAAGTGCTCTTTATGCCAACTAATCATAGCTGGCACAGAAAACAATGCTGACTATTGCTCCCTTTCCAGCCTACAGAGCAGGCAGGGAAATCCAGAGACACAGAGCTGTAATGGCAAAGCTGTGTCATCTGAAGAAATTCTTTATCCTCAGCTCAGCTGCTTGGGACCAGAGGAAGGACCACTGAATTCCTTCAAAAAAATCAGTGAAGAGGACAACACCAGAGGCGTAAAAAGCACCAGAATAAGCCTTCCTGAGCCAACATGCTGACCCACATACCTAGTACCACTACCACTGCTGAAGTCACCTGGTGCCTCTGTCCCTTCCTTCCTCAACCTTCTGTCTGGCAACCATGAAACCACAAGAGGTGATTTAACAGCCTGCAGTAATGTGGGGCCTCCCCAGCCCTGAGAAAGCTATGATGAAGCCATCAAGTTTCTTTGTGAGATGGGGATGGGATGTTATTACTACTGACCTTGATGTAGGACCTAATCACAATAAAAGTTCCATCAGCAGCACCACAAGCTACTGAGCTTTGTGGTAAATTGCCGATTCACATTCTGTGACACTCTTTGCTAAGCACGCTCTACAAGTGTGTTTTCTGTTCTGTGCAAGGCTGAGTTTGAGTCAGATTCTCTGAGGAGATAGTCTGTTGTCATTCACAAGAAACTGCACTAAGACAAGTGAGTTACTGGCAGATGTAACACAAATTGACTGAGCTGTATTTTGCAGTTGGGATCCCAACAAGCTCCTCACAGTTTTCTCCCAGTTTATTTAAGCTGCCTCTGTGTGCTGCATAAGGCACAATCAACGCTTTTGCCACTGCTCCAGCATCACTCTGACGTCAGCACTTTGATTTGATTTTCTGTCACTGTTCTTACAGATTAAATTTCAACAGTGACCCACAGCTTGATAGCTCATTAGCAAATCCCTTGGAGCCATCCAGTCCTGCCCTTGCTTGACAGTTAACCCTGCATTGCACATACTTCTGAAGCCTCTGAAGGCTGCACTGCACCATGAGAAAGCTCGGTCAGACTCAGCACAGCTGCAAAAGCCTATGGGGATCTATGCCCAGGTGCATGTTTTCAATGACAAATCACTAATGATTCTTATGAGTCCTTGGGTCTTTTCAAGTCGTTGAGGTTGTATAAAGACTCCTCCATGGACTGTCAAATTTTCCTTTCCTACCCTTCCCCTCAGCCCTTGATCTACAAGGGAATTGTTTGACTTCCTTCTTGTTGAGACCTTAAAGCAGTACATTCTTTCTCCTTTTGTTGTTCAACATCATTATTGCAATCAGGCAGACTAAGCCCTTTTAAATTTTCTCTTGCTGTGACACATGGATATAAAGCTGGAAGGAGTGGGAATGGAGGAGCAGCCTCAGATCATTTTCTGAAGGTCAGATCCTCTCACTTTTGCAACTGAGTAGGACAGGATGCAGGTTGCTCTGTGTGCATCAGGATCCCTCTCACTGACAGTTGCCTTAAGCTCAGATTTTCCTATGCCCAGCAGTTCAGCATAGGTCAGCAGGTCACTGATGAGTAGGTCTGTAGTGAAAGTGCAGCCATTGTTCTGTTTTACATCCTCCATGGATCCAAACAGACCTCTTGCCTTGTACCTATATTATCAGTGCCAAGAAATAGTATTGTGTACATTCCAGAGCTAAAGCAAACACTCTTTCCTCTAACTCTTCTTAAACAGCCGCTTACACAAGTACCCAGGCTGGCATCATCGAAGTTTTAACCAACCCACTCCTCTAAGCTAAGAAAATCTCATAAATGTAGAACCAAGGCTGTTTTCAGCACCTGGAACGCTGAACACAGACAGAAGGATCCTGGCATGCCTGGATGCTGCTCTGGTGTGCCACTGAAGCTGTGGATGGAACTTTCCAGCCCAACACTGTCCTTCTGCCTCAGTAGATACTTCACTCCTGAAGTCAAACTCACTAATTTCAATGGGGAGACCCCTGATTTATGTTGGGCCGAGATGAGAATCTGGCTGTGATTCTTTATCGCCTTTTAAAGCCAAGAGCCCAGCAGAGGCCAGTTGTGTCTGACGTGAAGCAGCTGCACACCCAACGTGGAATCTGCACAACTTCATAAACTAGCAGTGGTCTGAATAAAAACTTCAAACAAGACGTTCTGGCATTGGCCAGGGAGAATGAAGATAAATAGTGGGGAGACGCCAAGTTGCGAAGGAAGAACTGCTTGACTGTTGGACAGAGAGCAAAGTAAGAAACAGAAATTAGGCAGGGTGCTGGGAGGCTTTTAACACTCCCAAAAAGCAAAAGGGTCACAGGATTTAATTTGATTAATTTGCTGCTGGTCTAAAAGACTTTGTACTGAGCCTCAGGCAGTGCAATAAACATACAATTATTAAGAGAGGAAATAAAAGTTTGGTCAGGTGATAAATAGTCCTGCTTCCTCTCCCACTCCAGCTTTCCTCCTGTTTCTTCTCTCCTCAGTCAGTGCAGACATTGGAAGCAACACAGTAAATCAAGAGGTAACCTTAAAACAACAACAACAGTGACTAAAGTCACTGTATTTAAATTGCCTTAGTCAAAACAATTTCAAGGAAATCTTTGCTTCACTTTCCCCATCAGCAACGTGTCCCTTTATGGATACAGTATAGGCAGAAGGAGCAACAGTCATTCTGGCTTGGTCTCCTCTCCACAGGACTGATAGAAAACTTAGTAGAAAACAAGAAGGACATTTATTCTAAAAGGGCCAGATAATGCTTTTGGAAGTAGTTTCAGTAGTTTGGGTTTGTTTGGTTTGTTTTGTTTCCTAAACATTCAGGGTCCTAAACAGCTGTTTGCATGAATGTTACTGTATTTACAAATAATGGTGTTTTTTTAAAAGTTCTGATGGTAACTTTCATCGATCAGACAGAACAAACACTCACCATGTAACTGTACAGTGCTTGTCCCTCACCATGGGACACAGAGGGAGGGAACAAACCTCTACTAAAACTGGGGCTTGGAAAACTTTTGCGGCTGCTGGAAGCTATGTAGAAGCCAGGGGTGTGTGAGGTCTAATGGTGCATTCACTGGGCATTGGTGAGTGTCAGAGCTTACTGTGGCACTGTATGGCAGGAAACTGCTCTTACCCCCTAACCCCTCAAACACTGAGGTTAACTGAAATTAGGAATTTTTTTTCTGCAGTTACATGAGAAAACTAAGATATGGAAGATGGGCTTGCAAATCCTAGACCATACATCAGTATGTCTCTGAATTTATGCACACAGCGCCATACAAAACACAGCTCCTGTTGAGTCAAATATTTGCTATTGAAGAGAGCCAGTATTTTGCTGGATATCTATTCAACTTCCTTCATCACCTGATATTCACGTCTCCTCTCTTGTTTCAGTGTGTAAAGGTTCATCCACAAGTACATATGAAACATCCAGCCACAAACAGGCATTCATTTTATGTCTTTAAGCTGGTCAGATCAGAGAATGTTCATCACACATGATGATCATAGAAACACAGATCACAGAACCATTAAAACTGGAGAAGGCTACTAAGATCACCAAGTCCAGTCATTCCCCCAGCACTGATAAGGCCCATCACTACATCACCACTTTTACATGTTTTTGGACACTTCCAGGGACAATGACGACACCACTTCAGTTCCAATTCTTAGCAACATTTTCAGTGAAGAAATTTTCCCTAATATCCAATCTGAACATCCTCTGGAGCAACTTGAGGTCATTTCGTCTTTTCCTATTGTTTGTTACCTGAGAGAAGAATGACCCCAACCCGGCTGTCCCCTCCTGTCAGGGAATTGTGCAGTCAGAAGGTGCCCCCTGAGCCTCCTTTTCTCCAGACTGAGCCCACGTCCCCAATCTTCCTCAGCCACTCCTCATCAGATTTGTGCTCCAGACACTTCTCCAGGTCTGTCGCCTTTCTTTGGACACGCTCCAGCACCTCAACATCCTTCCTGCCATAAGGGACCCAAAACAGTGGGTCAAACTGTGGTCCTACTGTTTCCGCTATCACTGAAATACTGTGTTCACTGACGAATAATGAGCCAACATTGTGATTCCAGATCTATGTAAAATAATAAATTATTTGTGGAAAGTATTGTTATATAAAAAAATCAGCGAAGTTTAATAAGGCAACTGGCTAACACTATTTACCTACATTTGCCCCATACATTTAGAATAAATATGCTTATCCACTACTGAGATACTGATCCTTTCTCAGTGTAAAACTGTGACTGATCAGGGCTAAAGGTGATACTGATTCCTTCAAGAGTAAAACCAGCACCATACAACACAAGTGAGGAGGAAAGGTCAAGTCGGAAATTCAAGTCAGAGAAATTCAGCTTGCAGCACTGCTGAACTTTGAAGGGGGAAGACCTGGGAGGCTTGTAGGTAAGTTAAGCATTAATTTATAAAGCATGTTTGTCACGCTAGCTATCCAACATTCAGAGACTGATGATTACTGCTTTCCTAATAGCTGCATATGATTAACTTTATATTCCTGTGAACATACTATGCATGGTGTCTGTACTGTATCTGATAAAACCAATGTCCTTCCTAGCTGATCTTTGAGCCATGATAACCAACACGCAAGCAAGGCAATCTTTGTTGATATAATCACTGTTTAAAAAAGCAGGAGACAGAAATAGTGTGACAGTAAGGTAGCACAGACCTTGATTAATCTCACTATAAAGAAAAGCAGAAACATAGCCCTGCATACAGCAACTCTCAACCTCTGCTTCACCTCCAGCTACATCCTGGCCTGCGGTGATTATAACTAGAACATAATCTGACAGGTTGTACATGCAAATTGCCATCTCATCTATGCACCTTAAAAAGTTAAATTTCCTCATTATTTCACCTAAGGAAAAAGGTAAGAGAAAAACAATCTTGCTTTTTTTCTGTGGCACAAGCTATGGCATTGGGACTGCTTATCAGCAATGGAAGTCTCTTCCCCAGCATCATGAAACAGGCAGATGTGACAAGGAGATGTGGAGTTTGCCATGAGAGCCTTTTTGAAACAGCTCTACTCTCAGTCTCCCCAGCCCAGCTGCAGCACCAATCTGTGACCTCTCTCTGGGTCCCTCACCTGGGGCTTTAGTAACTCCTGGAAAGCAGATGAAAGGCTCAGCCATCCAGCTGTGAACAGCACCTCAGGTCACACAGTGCAAGAGGGTCACACAGTTTTGCAAGTGTGTTGAGGTGTACCTCTGACTGTGGGAAGGAAGGAGTCAACTGAGTCAGTGCTTGGTGCACACAACTTGGCAGTTCAGTCCAGGATGTGCCCAAGTGTCTGTGGCAAGGTCGGATCTGAAATACTTTCTGCTGTTTTCTTGCCTGTAGGCCAGGCTAATGCCACTGAAATAGTCTCCAGCTAAATAGAAAATGTTGTTAAATTAGTTTTGATTAATTAGTCTTTCTCAATGCAGGAGAGTTAGATGAGCACAAGAAATTTAGCAAAAATAAGAATTTCAGAAAAAAGCATCAGGATGCAACAGGTCATGAGGAGTGGGCAGAAAGAATTATTAACTTGTCATTATGGAAGAAACACCAGCTTCTCCAGAAAAATGGTGTGGAAACAGTCAGGCTGCTGGGAAATTAGCCATATGCACTAACACTGCACATTTAACCCAAAGTGATCCCAAAAGATGTACACTGACTCAGAGCTCAAAAGGTCTCCACTAAAGAATTGCCAGTGATAGTCCAGGTTGGTGCAGGAGAAGAAATGGACTTTTGTTGTGACCAACCAAAGAAACTGGTTACACTCCCTCAATAGGTCTGTTCACTTTGGGCACAGATTTCTGCATCAAATCACAGAATCATGGAACAGTTTGATTGGAGGGGACCTTTAAAGGTCATCTATTTCCAAACCTCTTAGGTTAAGCTGGGACACCTTCCACTAGCCCTAGTACTCAAACCTCAACCCAGTCCATGAACAATTCCAGGAATGGGGCATCCATAATTTATGTGGGCAACCTGTGCCAGGCACTTTTCTTGCACCAGGACTGCAACCAGCTTCTCCAAAAAATAAGAAGGACAACTCCTCCCTTGATGGCATCTATCTTTCTAGATGGTAAAATCTTCCCAAGGCTTCAAGATTGTACGACAGGACTGTTTTCTACCATTAGCAGGACCACTACCTGTCACCAAGAAGCACCAAACCTCTCAGGAATGGTTAAGTGCTGTCACAACACAGAAAAAACCCATAAATTAACAACAATACAATGGTACCTGCACCTTCACACTACAATGAAACAAACTGTAGTGCCTGAATCATCGAAGATCAATGAATGGTTCACTCATCCCTTTCATCGCAGATATATCCATTGAGCGTGGGTAGGTTTTGCTATGTATTTTATCTCCAGAAGAATGCAATGAAATTGCAAATGGCAGTACTGAGCACACCAAAATGCTAAGGTAGTAGAGCCAACACTGAAATTGTGATACAAATCTAATTTCAGTTTTCACCGGAATATTCAGGATGTCTCCTCTTATCTCTGTTATATATTATTTTTAACTTGTGAAAGACTGAAAGGAAAGAGCAATCCGGCTGTTGCCTCCCGAAACAGACATATAAGTCCTCATAGGGCTTTTTTTTTCTTTTACTTTTTATTTTTCTGATTAATCCCTGTTTAACCTCCTCAGGGAAATGCAAGGTGAGTTAGGAGGAAGAAGGTGAAGGTTATCATGGAAAAGAGCAATCCTCCCTCTGTGGGAACTGGTTAAATAGTTATGGCTAGACTCAAGTGCAGACCTCTGCTGGGAATCCCAGTGAAGGTCAAAGGCAGAGAGGAAAAAAAGCTGCACTGAGATCTTAGGCAGTCATAAGCAGACAGATGTTCCTCAGCTTTAATGAGCAGTCTTGGCTCCAGGCCTTTCTTGGCAGAGCTGTTTAGTTTTAGTATTTTTCCTTGCAGTGCAAGGTATGGCTCTGGTTATCTGGCTCTGCTTAGCTAACCGCTGATGATTTTTCCATCTAAATAATAGCATGACAATGAAGAAATAAATTGATAAGCTGAGACTTGATGGATTAGGTCATAGAGAAAGCGGTGCAGCTGTAATCATGAAGAGCAAAAAGAAATAAAAATAATAATTTCAGTTTAAACTAGAACTAGTTTAGAAAGCTTAAACTTCAAATCTAATGGCATTCCCATAGCAAGTTCTAGTCCTCCGTCTTATACTTTTATCGTCATGGGGAATAAACTGAAGGAAAATAACATGAAATTGACTTTTTCTTTACTAATTTCATCTTCAAGTCAGCTTGGCAGCGATCATGCCCGTACTTTGGAAACTAGTTTGAGTTCAACACTGTTGGGAATTTTGACAGTTTGCTATGCCTTAGTGAAATACATTGAATATTACAGATTTAGCAAACATCTTCTGTTCAAAGACAAAAAGGCTACAAATGCAAAGGCTGTTATCAAACTGTGAAAACCGAGAACTTCCATTAAAAAAAAGAAAAATAAACTTGTTAAACACTTTGAAGCCTTTTAATCCTATATGCCAGGACACAACTTGCTTAATGAAATAGCCACTGCAGCACTTGGTGGAGAGTACCTTTGTTCCTTGTCAGGCATGTTGCAACTCTGATGTTCAGAGATTTATTTCAATCTCTTTTCCTATATTTTTGGATGTATCATTTTTTAATGTCACGATTGGTCAAATATAATACGATATCATGAATGGGAATATTTTCATGGGGTAATCTGTCCTTTCAGACTGCTTTTCACAACTGTATTTCAGATTCTGGTGAAGGAATTGGAAATGTTTAGGTGGCTTAACCACGAGCAGTCTTTGGAATTTGATCAGTTACAAGTCAGTAAAAATTTTTGGACCCTTACATTGGCGAGTTATACAAATTCCCTACTCCTGTGTTCTCCTGTTAATTTTCTTTTAATTTTGAAGGATATCAGCTACTTTTCTTTGAAGCTCTTTTTTAGCACATCAGAATCTCATCCACCACTGGTTGGTTAAGCAAAGTTCATCCCTTTCTAGAGCTAAGTGTGAAATCTGCTTTGTGATAGATATTTGATGGTGTAGAAGCACTGGGCTTGTTCCCAAGATAAATTCATTTATAATGCACCAAAACACCTGCCTCTCTGTCATCACAAAAGCAGCTCCCTATTGTAAAGTACAATTCAGTCTCTCAGGCAAGATTCAGATTCCTTTTTTCTTTCCTCTGCAGGAGAGGAACAGATGTCCGTAGCAGCCAAAAGGAGCTTCCTCCCTCTTCATCTACCCCGACTTATTTCCAAGTCATAAGACCTAAAACTCTTCAGAGCCCATTGGTGACGGTTTGTTTCCATGACATCGGTCCCTTCCCATAGCCACTTAATGCTCAGGATAATTATTTTACATAACACATGCAGACTGGAAGTGACAGATTTACATTAGGACTGTACCCAGGATCTTCAAATATGCAGCCCAGCCATCACCATGGTGGGTGCCTCTGGATCAGCAGTAGAACACATTAATGGGACACTGACACAGCTTCCCACCTTCCCACCTGTCTGGTCCATCCTATCCATAAATGTGCTTTGGTCACTTTATGGGCCAGAGCAGAGACTCTCTGCTCTTCTCCCAAAGACTGGACAGTGACTTTGATCATGTGATGTTAGACACTGATTAGAGGGATGACCACCTTGCCAACAGGTATTACAATGGTGCTGTTGCAGAATGCAATTGTCAGATTTTAGGAAGAAGAGCAACAAGCCATGAGAGATAGGTGAAGGCAGGACAAATATTTATAGAAGTGCTGTGTAACAACTTGAAGACTTTTAAAACTTTGGGCTTATGGTGTGGCAAACTTTCTTGTTGATCTCCCTTAAGTCTGGATGAAGAATGAGTCAGTTACAAAAGCCAAAGAAGTTATTATCTCATAAAAGTATTTGCTGTAAATGGGGAGTCCCTCCTTGTTCAGCATTGAAATTTAAGTACAGTAAATAACAGAAGTAAAATAGAATAAAACAAAGCTTACCTGAAGAGGCTGAAGAATCAAAAGTACTTCTGTCCTTCCTATTTGTCTTGAAGGGCTGAATGTCCTTTTCCCTGTAAGTTCCAAAGCCTTCAAAGCTTCTTCTTTTATTCCCACTTGCATCATTTTCCCGCTTCTCACTTGAGGAATTTATTTCACCAAACATGTCCAGGGACTCTGACCTTCCATTACTCTCAGTATTACCAGAGTATCTCTTTGTGCAAGAGTCAATGGGATCACTGCTTGAGTCACTTTTATCTTTACTCTGTGACCACTGCTGGGCATCAGAAAGTGATAGCGTAGACAGTGTATCCACTTCAAAGTTATTCTTTGAGCCTTTGTGACCGGTTTCACAATGCTGGTGCTTCTGCTTCTCCTTATGCTTGTTCTTCTCATTGAGCAAGGACAGGTCTTTGTCTGAGCCACTCAGCCTCTCGTTGATGGCGTGGCTGGAGAAGCCAGTGGACTTGCTAGCAAAGAGACCACTCAGATCTTCGTGAGTTCCCAATATCCGCTCATCCTTATGCTTGTGCTTATGTTTGTGTTTCCTTTTGTGAAGTCGGCCACTTGAAAGGCTTGTACCTCCAACCTTCGGAGGAGCCAAAGAGGACTGCATGTCTCCAAGGCCCATTCCCACAGGGGTTTGTAGGTGCACTCCGTGTTTTACTTTGTGTTTGGCAGTGGTGGACATCTTCATGTGAGAGCTTGCATGGAATTGGGGTGGGGGCACGGTAGGTCTCATAAATGGGGAAGCCGCTCCAAGCGTGTGAGACAGGTACAAAGGAGCTGGATACTGACCGTAGTAACCAAGATTCATCATAGGCATTGATGTGTAAGGCATTCCATAGGGTGCATAGTAACTCCCACTGGGAATAGGGTAACCGAACCCTTGTAAAAAAGGCACCTTTGTCATGGTGTCATTGGTTTTGGCAGGTCTACCACGCTTCTTCTTAGACTTCATATCAGAGGTCCTGCGAAGATAGAGCAATGGGTCATACTGGATGTATGGCACAGGGTAGTAGTGATCAAAATTAATCCTGAAGATGCTGGGATATGGATTTTCATGATAAAATGTATAACTTCTATGGGAAATCCTGAACACTTGAAACTTATTGATGAGTTCCTCAAGGTCTGCCAGAAACTGGAGGTCATCTCTGTTCTGCAGGCTTTTCCTTTTCCTCTTGTGCTTTGGCTTTTTAATACTTTCGTGAGAGAGAAAGTTATCCACAATGAGATGTTTCTGCCGGTGACCATGCCTATTCTTTGTGCTGGTGTCAGATGGGATAGCCTCTGGATTGTCCAGGGTGCAGAAATCGAAGGAGTATCTCCGGCGGGATTCTGAGCTTTTCTCGGCTTGGTCAGAGGTGCTGTTGTTGTCTGTACCTATCCCACTGTCACTTGGTATGGTTTCCTCACTGTGAGACTCGCTCACTGGCGACAGCGTGACTTCTTTCAGAGAACCTATTTCACAGAGGTGAGAAGGTGAATTAGCCATTAGCCTGGGTGGAGACAGCTTCCAAGTTCCACTATGCATTCCTTTCTGGGCTTTTGTAGGAAGAGCACTGATAGGTTGAAGATTTGGCATAGTTTTTAACTCTGAAAAATTAGTTTCAGTGCTTGCAGGGCTGAGGTTGCCGTTGATCCCCACTAATTGTGTTGAAAGCGGATGAATAGCTGCTGGTGACGATGCCACAAGTGACTGCAAGTTGGAAGGCACTGCTGGGTTTTCTGGCTGGCTGGAAACAGGCCTTGAGTGCTTGATGGCTGTCTTAGGTTCTTCTGGCTGAGGCTGCAGCTCTGCCCTTGGCTTTCTGCCCCGTTTTTTACCAATGTAGATAGTCCCCCTCTTGCTGACATTGATCTGCTTTCCTAGTCTAGCATCAATGGTCGTTGGCCCAGCACTGGATGGTGGCTGGACTTTTGCTTTCAGAGCTATGCTGCTGGAGCAGGAGGACAAGATCTGATTGAGAATGTTCTTCCTCTTGAGGGTTTTCATTTTATTAATGGTCTTGATGGTCTTCTTGTCCAAGACCCCAAGCTTCCCAACCTTTTTGTGAAATTTGAGTTCACTGACGGACTTGTCCTCTCCTGGAACCATCTGAGCAAACTTGGCCAGATTCCTTCTCCTCTTCCTTTTCTTTGTTCCTGGAAATTCACGATTGATTGGACTCACTGGGCTGGTGGAGGTCCCCTCGTGGATGGTTTCAACAGTTAGCAAAGGCTGTTTCTTTGGTCGTCCTCTTTTCTTCTTGACAGGTGTGATCACAGTAAGACTGTCTGTATTGGTATACAGAGGGCTGGATGGTGTGATGGGATAGGCTGAAGGAGGCTCCACCATCAGCTTCTCAGATGTCGTCAGGGAGGTCTCCCGAACAATAGATTTAGGTTTGCTGCAGGTCCACCGACGCTTAGCTGCATGTTTGGGGTGCTGGACATCAGGCAATTTGCCAGCTGTGGAAAGATTGCTGGGTAGGAGAGTGGATGTCACAGGGAGAGGTTTTCTGGGTCGGGCGGCACTGTTGGGGGACGCTTTGTCCATGAACACACCACTGTCAATAGCTGCTAAGGGGGACTCATTTTCAATCACTTTCCCTGGCTTTGTGGCTCGAAGATCTTTTTTACTCCCCTCTGGTTGAGAGCTGGTCCTATTTGTCATTTCACTGCTCAAAGCAAGCACGGAAGGCAGGCTTTTCTCCTGGATAGTTTTCTCTATGGAGGATTTAATGGATTGCCTCTTTTTCCTTTTGTGGCCAGATGCATCTGTTGTCGGAGACTTTATTGGGATAGTAATTCGTACGTGATTGGCGTCACTTTCACAAGTGCTGGCAGAAATGGGATTCTGCTTCGAGGGTGATGTATCCAACATGCTGTCCATTGAGTAAGACTCCTTTTTCCCTTCCATGCTGTCATGGGATTTGCTGTCAAATGCTTTCTGAGCACTCTTTACCCACTCGATGTCTGTGGTTTGGATGGTTTGGCTCATCAAGTCCTTTTTGCTGGACTTCTTCTTCATACTTCCAGAGGGCTGATCGGGGGCCTCCATCTGCACACCTCCCTCTTGATCCCCAAGAGGCAAAAGCCCATTGCACTCGGGGGCACTGCTCGGCTGGGCGACTGTGCTGATGCCGCTGGGTGATGGGACTGCGCTGCAAATCGCCAGCTCCTTACTACTGACCGACAGCTGCCCCCACGTGCTGCTGCTGCTGCTGGACTTCTTGGCCTGGGATTTGCTGTAGGAAACTCCTGGCTCCAGAGCAGAGACCTTGGTGGCATTAATTGCTTCTCTACTGGGCTCTGTGTTGATGAAGCAACTCTGAGAAGCAGGTCCAGTGTCGGAGCTTGCTGACCAGTCAATGTGGTGCTGGTTGCTACTTTTCTGCTGGTGCTTTGATTTTAAGGTGTCACTGGTGAAGTCTTGTTGGAGGCCTGGATCATAGTGCAGAGCAGCATGTTTTTGTGGCCTGTCATAAACCTAGAAGGGAGCAGAAAATAAGCAAGAAAAAAAAATAGTTTAGCAGTCCATTCATAACCACTGGTTGCAGTTCTTTGTTTATGCAGTGAATAACAACAATGCCTTTGTAAGAGTTAGGAACCTTTATAAAATCTTCCTATACTTGCACTTAGGTTTCAGGCACTGTAAACATGTTTTGTTTGGTTTCCCTATTCTAAAAACAGTGGAAATATTTCTATAAATATAAAATTGCTAAGGGAACATATTCTATTGATTTTTAATTTAAAACACAAGTGAAATAGTTCCCTTCAATTGAAATAGTCCCCTTCAATGGATGAATGATGAAACTCAGCCTCCTGGTGAGAATGCCTTTTTTCTGACAAATAATCGCTCACAGAACTTGAGGCTCAACAGCAGCAATTAAACTCATTATTGTAAACAAGAAAACTGAAAAATTATCTTGGAAGCTGTAACAAATGAGAGGAAAACCCATGGGTCCACTTCCCTATGAAGGCAGATTCTGCAAAGATTTACTTGAATTTCTACATGGAAGTCATCCCTGCATGTTGGAGTCCAGGGCATTCCTTTAGTTGCCCTGGAAGGTCACAGACCTCAGCAGAGGGGTCTGGGACCCAAGCAAGAGGGTTTGAAACCTGGACAGGGGGGTCTGTCCAGAGGGGGTGGCTGGCACAGAGCCCAAGAAGACACAGGCTTTGATTTCAGTCCATGAGAAAAACTTCCAACACAGAGAGGAAGTCTCAAAAAGTGTGACAGACAGTAGTGTAGTTTATCATTGTGTGGAAAGTCTTGTAGTTTTGGGATTCTTAGAATGGAGGTGAATGGGGGGACAAGATGGAGGATTTAGGGCAGCACCCTGGGTTCTTCTTGTTCTCTCTTGGCATCCATTTTCTGCAGTGATGATGGCACAAAGTAGTTTAAGGAGACTGGGTCAGAGTAGAGATGACCCCTTCAGTATAGGTAATAAGCATTGGCACAGAATTGTAAATAATAAGTATGTAATTATCTGTATAAAAAGGTAGCAACCTCCCATCGGGGGGAGTCATCCTGTGTCTGAGCTGCTGTGAACATCTCGGTCAGGCACAGAGAAAATTGTAAGATAAGAATTAATAAACATGTGAGAAACCCAGAAAAACAAGACCTTGAAGAGTCCGTTTCATTCTCACAACAGGCTCAGAGTGTTCAGAGGGCAAAAAAGACTCTCCCAGTGACCACCTGAAACTCAAGTGAAGAAAACCAAACCCAAGACCTGCATAGTTAGTCCTTAAAATCATACGCATAGCATCAAGTGTGTGAGGCACACTTGGCAGGTTCAAGATTTGCATTACTCCCTTTCCATTTTAAAACTCTGCTACTTGCAATGTTGGTGAGAGATATTTTCAATATGATTTGTAGTCTGACAGGAGCTCTTCAAGCCACAGAGGTTACAGCAAGGGCAGAATTATGCTGAAGACTCTTACAGAGCAAAAGAAACTCTACTGTTTTTGTCTTGGTAGGTCACCAGCTGGAAAAAAAAATGTTTACTATAGCTGTAACTTTTTCCTTTTAAAGCAAAAGTATCTATCTTTTTGTTTTTTACTCTCCTTGGTTGGTTGGTTTTTGGTTTTTTTTCTTTTTTTCCCAGCTTTTATTTTGTAACGCTCCGGGTCAGACTGTACAACTGCTTTTGTACACCTAGTGCTACAAGCAGTACTAGGTAGATGAACTACAGACAGTTTTGTGAATGTCAAAAAATGATGACTCTTAAAAAAAAAGCATAACCAAGGAAAGAAAAGTAGATAATAATTGTGTGTCTTGTGTTCCTGCAAAGACCCTGTTACAATTAAGTTTCTATTGGTAGCCCATTCAATCTCTCTTTGGGGTCTTTGCAACAGAAATTTTGGGGCAAGCAGGCAAAAGGGCATAAAAGTTGGGAAATGAAGTGTCCCTAGTTCTGAGCAACTTTGGAGAAGTATGAAAAGGACTAGACAACCCCAAGCCCATGGCACATTTTTTAGTGGCTGCTAAACATACACATTATTGACAAATTGATGCTGAGCTATCTTTCATGCCCATATAAATATAGACGTGGCTTTCCTGGAATAGTCAATAACGATGAAGTTGTTCTGGTCCATTGTCTGAGCAGCGATCAGGGACTCTTAAATCCTGTGGATAGTTCAGCTGTAGTGCACATGGACCAGCTATGCTCAGGGAAAACAGAGATTTCCAGGAATTGTAGAGTGAGAGAATGAAAGCATGCAGCTGTGGTGGAGCTGCAGATGTTGTGGGTGAGAAACACCCAGTTTCCTCAGCCTGAGAAAAGAGTTGGAAACATAAACAGCCCTTAGGGAATGAATCCTTCTTCTCCTCTTCCTCACAGTGGCCTTCCACAAATGAGGCTGGAGTGCACAGGGGACACTACCCACATTGATTCCCTCCTTAAGAAAAGAGGGCCCATCTGTGCCCATCTTGGAATGGGTCCAGGGACGGGAAACCAGCAGTACCAGCACTGGAGTTTTGCAGTTTATTTTAATTGTTTTAAACTGATCCCAAAGCTCCTAAGATCCATTTTGCCTGGGCCATTTGGGCTTCTCCTGCTGCCCAGCCACTAGGCTGGGTGTCCGGGCACAAGAAGATGGGCGGGCCATCCCCTAATGATGTCCCAGGGGGAAATAGCTGCACTTCACTCCAGCATCACATAAAACTCCATCTTCCCGAGGTACCACAATTTGTGATGTGAAGAAGTCCTGTACATTCTGGGCTGAAGCCTCTCTCGGGCCCCAGCACCCACACTAAGGCAGGGCCAGGCTGTTTCTGAACAGATCCCAGCCTTCTAGCTGCAGCCAAACCAGCTTCTTACACCCACATTACTTCCAAGTGCTGAGCCGTGAAACTAAATGACCTGAAATATTTCATTTGGAAGAGGAAAAAAAAAAAAAAAGGAGGGTTACATCAGGGAACAAAGCCATCACACTCTAGCAACACCCTATCCCTCCATATCTATCACACACACGGAGATCCATGGTCTAGAAGGAGCAATAATCTCTGATCTGTATTTTAAGGCAGTTAATAAGGACTCAGAACAGAGAGGCCAACTATAGATCAGCGATGGATGCTGATATATGGCTTGGCTCCTCCAGCCTCATTTCCTTGGCCTGTACATTATATAGTGATGATGTAACTCCCAACACATCCCTAATGATAGCCCTGTCATTGCTCCAGCAGCACAGGCCACCACCACATCAATCTTAAAATTCATGAGAAAGATATGCCTATGTCATCGAAGGTGCCAACTCTGGAGGCATTTAATCACGCAGATAAGCACTCCAATTTCAACAGGCCTTCAAAAAATGACCGGTCTGCAGGATTGGTGGACTCCATTTCCTAAGCAGGATGTCAGAACTATATATCTGCCCAAGCGCAATACAGTCTGCTGGCTTTCCTCATGAAACTTCTTCCAGCATAACATTAATTGGCTCTACCTTGCCAGACACATCCATACCACCCAAAAATAATTCTTCTGCAGCACAGTGACTAGAGATGATTTGGCTGCAGCAGGTTGGGTTTCAGTGGCTGCAGTGGATATGTGGGGACTGTTTACCTAAAAGCACTACTAAATCAGTTGAAAATAATGCAGCCAAGTGTATTTTATTCCCCATGTGTTCATCTGGGTTGCTGTTTGATCCCATTGATCCTAATGTTTAGACTTCAATTTTCCCTGCTGTGTGAGCACCATCCCAAAAAGCCAATGAGGCCTAGCTCAGCTAAGCCAAGGCTCTGCTAAGCTGATAGAGATGTCAGTTGTCAGACCTGTCAGGATGGTGAGGGAATCTTAAGAAACCTATATCCTGATACCTTTCACCCAAATTCTTTACTTTATTTGTCAGTAAGTATGTAATATACTCCAGCTCCATGGGGCTGTTGACTTGAATAGAGTTCCTATGGCAGCCAGCCGAGACCAGCATCAAGAATAGTGGGTTTTTTCTTCATGAAAGGATTTATCTTTATTTATTTTTTGGTTTATGAGACCCTAAAAATGCTTCAAACTTCAGCAACGGCCTCTGCTTGTCATTTGCCCTTTTATTAAATGGGATTTGTTTCCACAGCTAGCTATTCTGTACTAAGAGTCTGCTTCTTCTTCTTTTGTGGAAGTAGAAGTGTAAATTAACTCACGTAATTTTACTACAACTGAGCATACTTGGTCAATATTTCTCTTCATACACAGGTTACAGTTTTTAGTAAATAATTAAAAAAAATAAATCATTCCAACTTTCCTTTAAAGAAAATAAAATAAGGAAGATGATAGCTTTTTGTAACTGCAAAAAGGCTTGAGCAACGTGATCCAGCACATGCTAAACCTTGGAGTATAAGAATAAGATTAGAATCCTCTTATTAGTAGAGTAAGATTTGAATGACAAACTCATGAGTTTCAGGCCTTAGCTTTGGCAGTGGTGGGCGGACCTGAAAGCAGGATAGATCCCATACCCTGGTGATCACTGGTGATAGACAAAAGAATTATGCTCTGTGTTTATACCTGTCCCTCTAGTCCTGTGCAACCCTGCAACTGCAGACATGATTACTCCCCAAAACAGTTTTATTCTGGTATTCAGCCCTTGCAGCTGAGATGATACTGTACCAGTCCCATGAGGGACAGCACCCTACTCTGCAAATAATACCCAGCAGCAGAATCCATCCCTCAGGGACTCTCTTAAGATGCTTCAATCTGCATACTTGTTCCCTTGACTGAGTGTCCATCTAAACACACATGCTGCTTCCAATCCAAGCACAAAAATTGGGAGGAGATGACAGCAACAAATTCAATGATCTAGTAAAATCATAACAGTGATTATAAAAAAAAAATTCCAAATTAAAAAAACCCCAAAACTTAAAAAAATACTATTTACTATAAAATATACATTTAGAGAAACACAACACCTGGGAAAAAAAACAAAAAAACCCACTGAGTACTTAAAGGGATGGTCCCCCCAGCGGAAAATACACCTTTTTGAGGAGGTGACACACATAAAGCTTGTCAAGAATCTGGCTTGCAAATCAAAGTTAATACTACAACGCCCCCTCTTTAAATCATTCGCAGATCCATCTGTGTAATGGCTCCTCAAGTGTAATTCCCTATTAAGAGGCTTTATCTGGAGAGATAAGCAGCTGGTTCCCATGCCACTAATTGCTGTCTGCTGTGATTTTAAAACATCTGCACCATTGTGCTCTTCATTTTCATATTCTAATCGCCCTGAAATTTGAAAAAGGTACATCATTGATTGTTTCTGTGGGTTAATTAGTACACAGTCTCCTTGTAGAGACAATTTAAAGGCAGTCAGAACCTCAATCAGCAAGTTTGTTTTAAAAATTAATAACATCAGGAGCGTCTGTGGGGATTGGCATCCACAGTGACACATGAGTGTGCTCTGGGGATGTACCATCCTTTGTTATCTTTTTCATGGGGCTGGAAACAAAACTACAAAAAAAANAAAAAAAAAAAAAACCACCCTACCAAAAAAAAAAAACCAAAAAAGCTTTCCTAAATGTCACAAAAATCAGAGTATTGGAAAGTGCTTGCTTTTATCTCAGGGCCACCCGTGCCACTCCAGCAAGAACAAATCTCATCAAAACACCATATAAAACCTCTGTATGGTCTAGAAACTTGTAAGCCATTTTTGGTAGCACTTTTGGCACCTAGGAGCTGGCAACTTGTTGGAAATCCACGGGATGAAACTGTGATGTATGTGGGCACATGCTCTGCTTTGCGTCCTGAGCTGGCAGGGTGGTGGATCCCCAAGCAGAGGTATCTCCTAGCCAAGCAGAGGAGGGTATTAGCTCAGGCACAGCAGTCTGCTGTGGCAGAGATCCTTAATACACAGTGGACCTTCCTTGAACCCAGCCAGCTCAGAGGAAAGGCAGGCCTGAATTCAGACCTGCTTAACTTGGGTTTATACCCAAGAGTATTTCAGACAATCCTTATAACAGAACTATGGTGTCTAGCAAACTGTCAGCCTGAAATGTTCCAGGCTGAATGAATAAGTCTGCAGGTACTGACTGAAAATGCAATGGGCACTTGCTTTCTGAAAAATACAGTCTCTATTCTTGTCCTGAGTTCCTAAAAACTCAAGAATTTCCAAGTTATTTGTTCCCCTTGGAAAAGCTTTCTCTTTAGTTTCTGCTTCCTAGACTTGCATGAACACATGTTACTAGAGAAAAAAACCTTTGAAAGAAAGAGAAAAAAAAGAGATTTCTAGCTCCAACACATGAATAAATAATCCTAGCTCAGCTCATACTTTTGCTCAAAATTGAGCATTTCCCCTTGTGTCCCAATGGGATGGCTGTAAACTGCTCACTTGCAGGCTCTAATCAGAGCTACAGGTTAGAGATATTTCATGTCTTTTGGTGAGTGCACTGAGCTTTCTCAAGGTAAAATTACACTGTAAATAAAAGATGCCAAGTGGAGGAGACAGCAGACTCAGGAAAATATAACTTTGGCCTGATGGCTTACAGGTTGAGCAGTCATGGACATGAGGTGTAAGGAGTCTGTGATCAAGTTGAGTCAGTTCATAATTGCAAGTCTCTGAAATGGTCTTAGGAATTTCTTCAGGTTCTCAGTGACTCTAGCCATAGATGAGGGATACAAACCAGAAAACGAACTTGCTTATAGTACTAACAGTGGTGTATTCTGAGGAACTCCACTGAAATCGATGTAAAGGCTTTAATTAAAAGTGAAACACCAATGGAAAACACATTAGCAACACTGACATAAAATTCATTGCTATGGTTCCAAAATAGGGGATCTTCCAGAGTACTGTTGCAAATTTATCACTGCCAGAATTTACTCCTTCTACAGCTCCTGGGTCTCGAAGAGCACAAAGCCCAAACAACCATCATACTCACAGGAGTGTGGATCACAGAATCATAGAATGGTTTGGGTTAGAAGTGGCCTTAGAGATAATCCATTTCCAACCCCTTAACATGTGTTTGATGTACAAAGAGAGGCAGGAATTTATGCAAAATGCCCATGAGAGCATGACACAGCATGGGGTGGGAGTGGGTTAATTAAAAGCCAAGCAACACCTCTTTGTGTCCATTCACCAAACATAACACCCCAGACTGTGGAGTGTGTTTGTGTGATTGTGTCAATACAGAGAAGATGAAGTTCATGCTTTGGCATCATGATTGTTTTGAGAATACTCTGTTAAAGCACTTATCCAAGGAAAAGACAAATCAATGCAGAGATTACTGAACAGTCCAAAGATGCTTACATGGTTGTGAATTGTAGTTTTTCATGCATTCCTGGTAAAGCGTCTTGATTTCTAAACAATTCAGAAATTCCAAAGTTATTCCAAATTCATTTTGCTACCAGCTTTAAACTGAATAATTTGCACACTGTTTCAATCTTCTGCTGCTTTTTAGACACTTCTATTTTCCCCATAGAAGGATTGAGGATTTTATTTCATCAAATTGCAACAATATGTTGAATTTATAAAGGTAGGATTTGGCACTGTAGGGTGATCTGCTCCTTACTGGTGGAATAGACCCATCGCTGCACATATTTTCTTTATCAAATGTTTAAACAACCCTGTTCTTTTCAGAGCTTTGTATTAAGCACTGAGTCTGGGAAAACTCTAAACAATGGGATTTTTTCTGTCATCTCCAACAAAGAACCCATCATCACCAACATAACAATGCAGTTTAAATATCATGTTTAACCATAACACTGTTTACTGCCTCGGTTAGGCAGCTGGGAGAGAACAATTGAGCACCAGCTAAGGTGGACTACAACAGGACTCATACAGTTTTCCCCATTCAGCTGCTGACATAACCCTAGTTTGGTCCTTGTTTGGCCTCAAACCAGTGCAAGGATTTTTTAGGCAAATGTTTCGGACATTACATCCACAAAGCCAGGGCTCGCAGAGCAAGGCGCCTTTGCTGAGCTGAGTGATTTCATTTGTTCAAAACCCTTGCTAATGAACTTAACTGCAGGACTGATATTAAGGCTTTATTATTCATGAATAAAACATACTTCCATCCCTTCAGGAATGGTTGATTCTGCGGAGCTCAACCTGCTCTCACCAGTGCGTAACTACGACATAGTTTATCCAAGTTTCTACCTCATCTTGCTCTTCCACTTTCCTCTGCAATTTCAAGCTCAAGAGAGAAATGCACATTTATACAGTGGCTCAACCAAAATAAAACAGCAGAAGGATCCCAAGACAGACTGGAACCTGCAGAAATGGGAGCAGTGAGGGGTATTAATCTCTGGAAGACTTGTGGTGTTTTCTAGGATGTTAATCCCGGCATCACAGAATGACAGAACAGGGTGAGTTGGAAGGGATCCACAAAGCTCAGTGAGTCCAGCTTCTACCCTGCACAGGACATCCCAATAATTGTCCTCTGTGTCTGAGAACATTGTCAAAACTTGTCTTTGGGTCTGTCAGGTTTGGTGCTGTGCCCATTTTCTGGGAGCTGTTCCAGTGCCCAAACACCCTCTAAGGGAAGAAACTTTTCCTGACATTCAACCTAAACCTCCCCTGACTCAGCCTCAGGCCATTCCCTCAGGTCCTGTCACTGTCACCACAGAGCAGAGATCAGTGGCAGCCCCTCGTCTTCCCTTTATGAGGAAGCTCTAACTGCAGTGGGGTCTGACCTCAGTCTCCCCTTCTCCAACTAAACAGACCAAGTAACCTCAGCTGATCCCCATGTGGCTCCCCCTCAAGGCCCTTCACTATCTTAGTTGCCCTCAGCATGTCTGAGATTACTAAATTGGAAATAAGGATGTGAACAGCTGTGCACTTTAAGTTTCTGCTGTAATTTTTAAAAGTCTGCAGTTCTTAATTTGCATTGAAAGGTTTCTTTTATCCTTCATTTAATATAGGAATTACAGCATTACCTTGAATGCTCTTTTTTCTTCCAAGGGATGGGAGAAATATAAATGGCTTTTCTGTCAAGGCCAGTGATTCTTTCCACTAGAGTTAAATAATTTGATTATAAATTGAGTCCTTAAATGTCAAGGAGATGCTGAATTCACCTGGAAACAGGCATTTAGGGAAGCTCATAAAAGCTGTGAGCTGCAGTCAGTTAGCTCATCATTCTTTTAGCATGCACTTCATTTAGCAGTTACTGACCACCAGATTAATTCTTTCAAAGCATTCTGATTGCAGCTAAGGTCTAGCATAAAGTATTATATGTGCAACAGCATTAGCAAAAAGTCCAGAAATCTGCCAGAACATCTATCAGGCACAGCTGGGTTATAAAACCTTTGAAAACTTGCAGGACAAGTCAAATGTACAGTGTCTTCTGATTTCCCTGAATGAAGATCTGAGTCCAGTCCCATGACTTCAGTGAGAGCATCACTTGTGCCTTCAGCAAATTCACTGTGAAAAGATGAATTCCAGTGACCTGAACCAAAATGTGGGAGGTTGGTTCCCTCTGCAAAATCTGCCTAGAGAGGTCATACATGGTGAATTTCTCGCTCTGTTGGAAGCCACTGAGCCAAAGAGCCACTGCCCTTTGTGCAAAGCCATTGGGTGCTGTGGGGTGTACATATCCAGAGATGGGATGTGATCCCAAAAAACTGGTCTTAGATCAGATTGCAAAGTGGGATTCTGCTTTGTTTTCAACAGTAAAATGACACCTTTCTGACAGAAGGGAAAAGGAACACTCTCATCTTCCCTCATACACTGAGTGCAGGCCTTGTAACACTCCAAGCAGGCATGCAGTGTAACCTATTCCATTTGGAAAAGGCAACAGGATGAGTGGAGCTTCAGGAGATTTATGCTCCAGTTTCCCCACAACATGTGACTATTTTTAACCATTGTTATCATTTAAAAGTGATCCCTCTCTTTCTTTCCATAGAACCAGGAAGGGATAGCTTGGGAAATTTCCTTGCACACCTTGGAGAGCCCAAAGCATGGCAGACATGTCTGTTTCTGTACTAGAGATAATGCCTCTGTGACACAGTTGTTGAAGAATTTATCTTTAATGACGGCATTTTAAATCCATAGAATCTTTAAGAAATGATGGAAGACAGGTTTGGAGAAAGATGCCCAACACTGCACTGGGATTCCTGGGGCATGGACATGTGCTGTCAGAATAAAAATACTCAGCTCCAAGTTCTCTTTCAAAACCATAGAGGAGGTGATTTTGGGCACCTGCAAAATCATAAGCTGCCCTGGCTAAATCTGACAGCATCCCTATAAGAACCAATTTTACCATCCCCTGGATTTGGCTCCCTGCAGATAACTCTTCCACACAGATGTTCTTGCAGGTTCCTAACCACACCTGTACCCAAGTCTTTCCCAGTGGGGGAAATTTAACCAGGCTTGTAATAATGTACTGGAGCAACACAAACAATGAAATGGTGACATAAAATATCTCTCTGGTGGTGCTAGGTGAGGTGATGATGACAGGCATTGCATTTCTGGGACATTGCTGTGCTTTTCCTGAATGACACCTATCTCTGCTTTGATGTTCATCCCTCATCTCATCTTCGTCCCCTCCCTCCCTAGCTATGACAAAATCACCTTTACTAATAAACCTCCAGTTCAAATAGCAGGTGTTATTTAGTGTGCTATAAAAACAGTCATTTCTCAGATCATAAAAAGGGCTCAACTGGACTGCATCATTTTGCTGAAGTGAGTTTTCTGGTGGAGTGATTCTCTCTTCTAAATGCCACAATCCCCCACTACTGGTATTTATGTACCAAAATAAAATGCAATTTTCTGTATTTTATTAAGTGTGAATCTCCAGTGCAAATCCATTTGGGAGCTGATCCCAAGATTTAATTGTCCTTTGCTTTTATACTTTCAAGATACTTTCAAGAGTTTACACAATATCACCAGACTAAATACAGTTTTATTAAGGTACAACAGCATCACTTTCAGGCCCTGACCAAGTTTAGTTTTGTCTTCTATGCATATAAATCCACAGCAGCACAGACCAGAAAAAGAAAGGGCAGGGAGCTCTGGTCCAGAAAAGAAGATTGCAAAACACCCTGAGCACAGCTTAGTGCTTAAATGACCTCCCAAAATTCTCTGGCTTCCCACCCAACAAATCAGGTTTAAAATGGAATCCTGAGACTCACACCTATGAGGCTGAATATGTAGTGTTTTAATATAAATTCTGGCCTAGGATGAGCATCCAGAACAGAACTGGCATCAGGAGAGCATCTAGGTAAGAAGTGGCCTATCCCATGCTCTGGAGAAACCCTTACAGCCCCGAATCTGTGCAGAACTGCAGTAATTTCTATGCACACACTCCACTAGGGATTGGGGTCAGATGAGATAGAGCCATGGTGTGGTTCCACCAGCACCTCAGAGCACTGCCCCTTTAATTGCCTTTGTTCTAGTAACTCACTTAAATGTATTTCTTTGCTCTTTACATATTGGTGAAGCAAAACCATTCCCAGCCCGGCTATTGCCTCCTCTTAAATGCTGACGGTGTGCTTGAGTTGAGCAAGTCTGTAAAAACACTGGCACTGAAGGCACTTAAGTCTCCTATTCAAGGAGCTTGGCAAATGGAGTAAATCACAAGCAGCAGGACTCATTTTAGATATCAAAGGGCACTTTCCCATTGCTCAGGGGAGGAAGCTATACCTCTTCCTTTTCAAAATGTACTTATTTTGAAGGATTGGAAGAGTTGGCAAAATATAACTTTTTCCAAGAATTGGTTGAGGAGAGAGGGAGACTGGCTAAAGCAGAGGTGAACCTAGTGTTAAGACATCTGAGATACATATCAAAGTGAATAAAAATACAAGGAGACAGCAGTGCCACAGAAGGTCCTTAGTTTAGCAGATACACAGGGTTTGAAGTTAGAAAAACTGACATGAGTAACATGGCTCACACTTGAAGAGGGTGTGTAAATAATCGTGAGAACACCTTATCACAGAATTCAATGGGTTATCTAGAACTGGGAGTTTTTTTAAAACTAGGCTGGGTGTTTTTCTGACAGCTATTGGACTTGGAACACGAATACTTTTAGGCAAATCCCCTGGTATGAGTCATGCAGGAGGTTTGACTAAGTGGCTCTTTCTAGCCTTAAAAATCTGTGACTATCTAACCTCTTTAAATCCTCCAGTGTTTTGTCCAACCTGGTGTTAAACAATTCCAGCAATGTGTCTTCAGCCCCTTCTTCTGGGATTCTGTATCCCAGCACAATAAATCTCACTGTTCAGAGTCTCTTCTACCTTCCCCTGGAATCATTTCCATCCCTAGACATACCTCAGTTCTGGATTCATCCCATCAATTCCTTCTCATCTTTGGACTAAAAAGAATATTTCACATTTTTAAACAATTCATTTCACTTGCCATATTCCCTGCTGCTGTAAAGCAGTATGTCCCATGGGTAAGACAGAGCTGATTAACTGGAAAGGGCCTTTCTGCCTTGGCAAACCCAGTGAGATGTGGTTCCCTCTGGAAAAAGAAGATGGGCGGTGTCGTACCACACTTGGTCCTGCAATGACGAGAGATGCCAAAATCCACCAGTTCAACACAGTCAGTCTACCAGCCCAGCACAGGGAAAGCTACTGTGATTTCTGTTGCCATTTCTCTAACCTGGCTGAACATGGACTTTTGAGAGGCAAATCTGTGCGAAACATTCCTCCAGAGTGACTCTGTCCTCACAAAATAGCTGAGATTTGGCTCTGAGCTTTAAAATGAGGCACTAAGTATCACTTGATCTGGACCTAGACCTCAAAGATGTCTCTAAAGCACTGCAAAACCCAAACATCCTGGATTTGAAAAGAGAAGAACCCTGGAGTCAGTTTTAGACATTGTCCCTTGATTGCATTTGTTTGTTTGTTTGTTTGTTTTGTTCCTCCTTTTNAATATAGAAGAACATATTGATTTGGCCTTTTCTGTTTTAAATTTCTCTGCTGTTCTGTATACTGCATCACAGTCTCAAAACATGAGCTCAAATGCAGAGCTCTGAACAGCTGGAGACCTCTGCCAATCCAAATGTCACAGCTGGTGTTCTGAAGGGTATTTTGGGGAGTTTTTTGGGTGTGGGGGGAGAAGAAAGAGCAAAAGCTAAATCCCAAACCACTGTATGAAAAGGATGCATATTTTAAAGTCACTGTTGCAAAAACTATTCAGTGACTGCTTTAAACATCCTTAGGAAAAAAAATCTATTTTATTCTAAGTATTTAACTAATACTCAGTAGTTATTATCTTTTTTATTCTTCATGTTTTTCCCCCTTTGTTTTGTTTTACACTAGACAATACACACATTTCTGCATAATCTCCCTTTAAGGATTTCTCTCAAGGATACACAGATACCTATTTTCTGGTACCAGACACAACAACCTCGTGAAATCAGGGCAGATTCATCACCCATCCTGCACACGACCTTATCAGCAGTTGCTATGTGTGGCCCCTGTGGAATGCTGTGGAAAGGGCAAAGCTGGGAAATGTGCACTTCAAAGAGCCAGAGAATTTAGTTCAGTGTGCAGCACTTGTAATTTCTGTTGCTGCAGACTGCTCAGTTTGTTATGGATGTCTGAGAATTTGCTTTTTCCCTGACTAGAGGTCATGAGATTTATTATAGTAAATTTTTTTGCCCCCCCACCCCCCACCTTTTCTTCTTCTGGAATAGGTAAGGCATAATTAAGGGTGCCAGCTTTCTTGCATGTATAATATCTCCAGAGATGAAGAGAGAAGAGAAGAGAAATACAGATTCCTGACACTCCTTTCCCCACATGTAACATATTGTGCGTTTACTTTTACTGAAAAGGGAATATTTAAGAAGACAGTGTTGTGCTAGGTTTTGGTACAAGAGGTATGACAAGAAAAAATTTGACTGACAAACACTCAGGTGGATGGGCTGCCGCAGCAAAAATTAAAAATTAAGTTTCTAGTTTCCTCATCTTCTATATTCCCATCTGGTGCCATCTACTACTAAATATATCCAGAACATGCATTTTTTTTCTATGATTTGCATGCCATTCTCTATACAGAACCATGGATCTACATTTTGTAAAATTATTACTGCAGTGCATAAAATCAGTATTCTAGTATGTTCATGTGGAGCAGAAGGCTACAAACTGATGACAAAACAAGGAACAAAAATTTATTACATCTCTGCATCATTCACACAAAGCAAAAATAGCTGGTTGGTATATAAAGTCAATCGCTTTCAAAGCATTTCATGAAAGTAGTGGTCATTATCTCACTATAGAAGGAAACGCTAAGGCTCAGTGATTTGCCAAGGTATTTTTTTCACTGAAAGAGTGATTAAATATTGAAATAGTCTGCCCAGGGAGGTGGTGGATTCACCATCCCTGGATGTGTTTAAAAAGAGACTGGATGTGGCACTCGAAGCCATGTTCTAGTTGAAGTGTTAGGGCTGGGTTGGACTTGATGATCTTGAAGGTCTCTTCCAACCTACACATTCTGTGATTCTGTGATTTCATATTCCTTGACCAGTACAAAAGGGAGAATTTAGTGAGTATTCCTCATACTCATTTTTTGCTGATGACCATGAAGGTTCTCATGATCAAGGCCACAAGTTCATGTTTTCAAGGTATTCTAAAATCTAGATGAACATAACTTTGAATAAATGAATATCTGGCTGGAGTGCAAACAAACTGATACCTTGCTGTATAAGTCTGAACGTGCCATCTAAAGTGCCTATTACAGACACAGCGTGAATCCCTGTTTGCCAGAGGAGGAATAGCATGGATCTGTGTTTTAGCACAGCAACACCTTTTCACAGCCTGTCAGTTGGGATTCTAGGAAGTATCATACCTACAGGACTATGATTTCTGTGGTAGAAACCCATGAGAGTGTTCTTTTTAAAGACTTTTAGCTTTGTGGAGATAGTGAAATGGATTATCCGTGTACCTGCTATTGCAGCACACCTGCACTTCTCTACTTGCTGTGGAGTGTGCGTGTGAATGACTGTGTCGGTGGGCATTTAAAGAATGGGTTTTAGTCTCACAGAATGAAACCTGGGAAAGATCCCCAGTCAACGACCCTTCAGGTAATTACACCAAGAAAAGCTATCAGGTCTATCATCTTCTCACCAAGCAGAAGATACTGTGGCAGGCAAAAAAAAGTGACCTTGTGTTTCTTATACTCAAACTCCCAGCAATGCACAGCAACTTAAATTAGAACATGCAATATAATTAGGTTTTCTTCCCTTGCAGACTTGTGCATCTCCTGTCTGAAAAGGAGGGTCACATCAGACAGAGGCTTCAGCTCAGCAGGGCTGTCTGCTTTGCTTTGAGCAAGATAGAGGAAAGGCTGCAATTAAAGCAAAGACTTCATGCTTTCGGGGCTCCTTCCCCCAAGAAACAGAGTTTGAACTCAGGAACCACAGAACATGAATCCTAGAGTGGGAGGAAAATAAGAAATTCAGGTTGGCATTCAAATCTAAGTTTCCTCCACATGACTGAGTTGTCTGTTACCAAGATGTAGTTTGGAGCACCCTGGTCAGGTATGGAATGATAGGTGACTGTGGTCAGGTTTGGGAGGGCACCTGTTAAAATGTTGCAGAAATTGGCCCTCCAGCCCCATCTGTAGAAAAGCTTGGTGCAGCTCATCAGTTGGGGCAGAGAATTTTCAGTGTGGCTCTGTCACCAAGGCCTGCTCTAGGAGCTTGGCTTCCCTCTACAGCCCTACATGAGGCCTCCAGAGAGGGCATCAGGCATGCTAGCTCACTCTGCTGGCTATCTAGGTCACCTGAGAAGCTAATTTAGGCACCCAAACTAGACATTCAGTGGGAGGTAGGATGCAGATAGCCTGACCTCAGTGTCTTGTAATAGACTTTTAATCCCTTTACTGCTGCTCTTTGTCAGACCCAAATGGGCTGAACTACACCTTTAAAAAAGTCTTTAGGAAGAATTTCCTGAATAACAAATCGTACAAAAGCCCAACCTGTTTATGACAAAGCATTGAAATTTTCCAGCTTTTCTTTTTTTTTTTAATTTGGTGTAGAGATCCTTGAAGTTTTTTCAAAACACATTTTGATTAAAACTGTGGTTTATAATGGGGTTGTCTAATGTCATCCCTCCTACCTGAAGCAGAGAATTTTTCATTTCTCACCATCAACTTATAGTATCACAAAGGCTTAATATGAATTGGTCTTCTCATTTTCTTTTCTTGAGATAAACCATGGAAGAGCAGAGATAATACTGGAGGGAGCTCAATCTCTGTACCTTTCTTCACTGCTACTAGACAAGGAAGTATTTTGAAAACTACTCCAAAGAACAAAGTTATGCACACAATTGAATTTAAACCCAGTCTTTTTTTGCAAAATGTCATAATTCCTTGTAGTCCCTCTGAAAATACCACATTGTACAAACAGGCTTTTGAAACGGAACAAATCTGTTACCAGGATTCAAGCTGGTCATGCTGTTCAGATGACCACTCTTCTGTCTTGTTCAAACGTTTATTTGGTGTTTTGAGGCTTCCTCATCAGTAAAATCTTGAGTTATGGATATTATGTTAACCACAGGGTAGGACAGCTGACCACAGGAAGAATGCCACTCAAACAGCTTCCTGCTGCCCACAGAGCAGCACCACAACATGCCTCTGGGCACCCTTTCCTTCTGCTTCTCCAGTAGGTTATTTCCCACAAGAGCATCTCTTATCTATTTGTGCTTCCAGAGAGGCCTCATCTCATCACCACACCTTTAATGAGCAGTTCATTACTCAGTCCTCTAAGACAAGTGCAGATGAGGGCGGTGAGATTAGAAAGGCTTTCCCCTGCTGAGATTAAGTATGTTTTGAGGTATTGTCTGCTGCAGACATATTTTCTACTTTTGGTCTCTCTTCTCCGGACTTATGGGCTCAGTAGAGGGGGAAAAAGCAACTTATCACTATGAATAGTTGTAGGAAGAGCACAGTGCCTGATGTCAGACATCTCGGCATGGGGAGCAGGAGTCTCCTAACACATGTGGTCAGTAGATTTTGACCACACTGATGCTGGACCAAGTCTTGGCCCTTGCTTGGGCATCCTGTAGAGGACCAACATGCCCTCTTCTTTCTTTCCATCACCAATTTAACAGTCTTCTCACTTTCTCTTTTACCAGGAAAAAATCTCAGGGCTGTGGTAGTCAACATGGTCTAAATGATCAAGGATTTTAGAGATCATTGTTGTGTTCTTGTATCTGCCTCTGACTCCAGCATTTCCTGGTCTTTGATGAGTCCAGGGACAGTTTTCCTCAGTGTGATTACTGGGCAACACTAAACCACAAATTTGGCACAGGCTTCTACTAGCACTATATAAGTTGTGATTATAGTAAAGAAGATGCTTCAGAGAGTGTGTTTTCCCGCTCTAGAGGAGGCCCTGCTGAAGTGAGGATATCTGCCCAATTCTTTCAAAGGAAAACAGACTGGAAAACATTAAAAGAACAAAATTTTGGATTAAACTCATGAAATTTTGACCATTTTAGCTCACCACCTCCTCCAAAGACCCTGTCTAACAGCTAATAAAAAAGAACACATTTCCCGTGAAGTAAGGAGAGCAGATCACCTAGTTTAAGCTCCAATGATCTGATTTCCAGTCCTATTAGGGCACCAACCTCGGGACACAGATGAGAAATCTCTTCCCTGTTGGCAGGTTAGGTAAGCAGTAGGCAAGATGTAAAGTTTACCTGAAATGTGTGCTACACCAGGTTGTTTGTTGGGCAAGCAGCAAAAGCTAATGCAACAGAGTCTTTTTTTTTAGTGAACTGAAGAAAAGAGCTATTTTTGTTCCCCTTCCAACCGATTTATCCTGATAGTAAAGATTTAAAGCGTGGCCCATTCAGGAGAGCAAGGCTTAACACAGGTGTAAGTGAGAGAGCCTCAGAGGCATCAGAGCAGCACAAAATGCTTTCTGCAGCACACAGGAAGGGTCATAGGTGCCTGTAAAATTTTTCTGCCCATGCCACGGTGGCAAACAAAGCAGCAAACAAAGCCAGGCTGCTTTCTAACAATCCTGTCTTGGGAGAAGCAACAGTTTGGGGAATATTGCTGCAGAACTTTGGTGTAACTCAAATGAAAACATGAAGGTTGCTAGGGATACAGGGAAACTCATGGAGCAATTAAATAACTAACAGACACACACACCCACACACACAGCCCTCATTTACTCAAAACTCTGACAGTTGTTTATTGAGAAGTAGGTGTTGACAGTTCACTTGTCTTGGATGGATTTCTCCCGGAATAAACACCAGGGCTTTCAAANAAAAAAAATAAAGAAAAAAAAGAAAAAAAATAAATAAAGAAAAACCTTAAAAGTCTCCCCCAAACACTATATACAGCATGGCTATCATTACTGCTGTGCTGTAGAGAGGGGACTCCATGTATGGGAAAAGACTGAGCTACAAGAGTGTTTTGGAAAATGAAGAGTTATTTCGCAATAGGCCATGACATCTCCCTTGGTGAAAACTTGCCCAGATTCTGCAGATTGCTTTGCAGATGGAAAAGGGACAATGTCTGATTGCAATATACTCTCACATAAAGTCAGTTTTGGCTTGATCTAGAAATTTTCTCTCCCCAGGAGGCTACAATGAACTCTGAAGCTTAAAAGCTTCTTCTTAAAGCTAACCTTTATATTCAAGTGCAGGTGCAATCAATAACATCAGTACAATCTCCATAGAAAAACAGAGCCCACTGAATGCCAAAAGGCCGAGCAAAATCCTTCTTCTCAGTCCCAGGTCTGTGCTATCAACATCTGAAAAGATGGCTGACTCTTCACAACACAAATAGGAGAAAAGGAATGAAATGAAAGGAAGTTCACACGTAATATTAGAACCTGCTGACAGCAAGATGTATTAATTTATAGGGCAGCCCACAAGTGCAACAGGAAACCCACTTTTTGAACATTTAAGACTAGGAAAATTATTAGAGAATGGAGAAAGTGCTACAGGGAGCGATTGTGTAATGGTAGGAAGAGAGACATAAAGGTTACCTAGCTACATGTTTCCCATTCTTCCCTTCTGTGTTTCAGCAATATTCCTGGAGAATTTTATTTTAATCCCATTGCAGAATTTTACTGTATATAGTGGAAACAAGGCTACACTGACACAGGTTTGGCAAATCTCTCATGGTCAGAATGGCCAAAACCAAGGATGCTGAGCAAGGGTGATTTTTAGTAACTGCACTGAGCTGAACTTCATCGAGTGTACGAGTTCACATTTACAAAGTCTCAAGCAGAGATAAGCACTTAAAAGGGTCTCATTCCTGAACTTCCTTGCATTAGAAATGTAGGCACATTTCTCCAGGATATTATATATGTTTGCATAATCAAGCCTGTAGCAAGAATCAAGGATTAACAGAATCACAGACTGGTTTGGGCCAGAAGGGACGTTAAAGCTCATCTATTTCCAGCCCCTGCCATGGGCAGAGACGCCTTCCACAAGACCAGATTGCTCAGAGCTCTATCCAACCTGGCCTTGAACTCTTCCAGGGATGGGACATCCATGAGATTCTTCTCTCCTTAATCTCTTATTTAACATCAAGTGCTTTTAAAATCTTATATCCATACATAAATTTTTGGGACATGTACGCTGGCAAACTGAGCCGAAGATACCTCTTTTGAAGGTATAATTAAAAACCTTCACAGGGTAAAATTTAATTTGGGGGTCTGAAATCACTTTGCAGGGATGCTGCTGGGTTTGCCACACTCCCTCAGTGTGCTTTCACTCACCAGTGAAAGCAATCAAGCAAATAACCTGTTTCATATACACACTTAAACAATCCTTACACACTTGCTGTGTGCATTCTCCAGGGGACCTTTAGAGACTGTTTGGTACACAGTGCAGCATGAGCTTTCAGTGGTGTGAAATGAAAAGGTTAGTGCCATGGCAAAAGTTCCAAACACAGAGAATACGGCTCAAGATGCATAAATAATTAAACAGTGTTCATTTAAAACATGAACCATTAAAACAGCCTTTGTGAGGGGGAAAAAAATAAAAACCAAAACAAATCCAAAACTGTAGGATGCAAATTAATCTTTCATAAGGCAAACCTTCAGATGGTAGCGTCTTCATGGGCACTTCACAGTGCTCTTTTTCCTTTTGAACCCAGCATTCATACAAAAAAGCGTTTTGACAATCCCACTAGGATGCTCATGCTCTGTGTTCAGAGGGAGATTTATAAAGATCACAAGGCAGGATTGTGAATATAATGATCCCAGGGATTAGCCTTTCTTCCAGCTATGGTAGGGCAGTCCTCTGTATCTATCTGAAATCAGAGAAGGGGCTCTTGCCTGTGAGCCAGTGTGTGGCTTTCTTCTCACTGCCATTGTCCCCTCCCCACCTACTCTCATGTGCTTGCAATACTTTAAATGCTTAAAAGTTTAAAACAGTTACATGTTAGCTATTACCCTCCCTGTCAAGGGAAAATGAAGGAATCTCCATTAAAAAGAAGTGAACTGTTGCTCTCTGCCAGAGTGGAGCTACTACTGGCAAGCCCTGTTTAAGTATTGATAAAGGAGCTTATTTAACCTACTGGAAAATCAAGCCCAAAGGATAAGGAAAAGCTTATTCAGAGGAAAGAAGATTTTGTGATTAAGACACTGGATAGGTATTTAGAAAACCTTGTTTCCTCCTATTCTCTTGTACCCCCTTCTACTTTGAGCAGGGAACTTTATCGTTACCAGCCAAAACACCAGAAGAGATCATCTCCTACTTAGGCATTTAGAACTGGATTTAATAGAAGCTGGGCTCACTCCATAGTCAAGATGCCTGATCCAAGAACACAGTCAGTGGTTGTCCAGAGGCATTTCAGTGGCTGATAAGAGAGAAGAAGAGACTTATGATGATGATTAGGCCAATGCCAATCTAATTTGTGCTCTGGATGTCTATGGACTATAGCTGGGCTACAAGGATAAAATCAGTTCTCCGAAGATAAAACTTTGCAGAATGTTGTCCCAAATTCTGTGGCTTTCTGTGCAAAAAAGACAGAAATAATAATCCTTTCCTTCTCTTGCTGCACACCTCTGTTTTTGCTTTAGCCTATAAGGTCTGAGGATCAAGACCTGTGTCTCACAGTGCCCACCACAACAGGGGTCAGGTTTAGTCCTGGACTTTTCACACTGAATACAGCAGAGGTACACACATTTAACTGAATTAACTGCTTTAACCCCTTGCATCCAAGGACTAAAGGAAAGGATAATAACATTATAAAAGTAGTTGAAGTAGTATCACTTAAATAAGAAGAGAAAACCAGCATGCAGGAGGAACTGCCTTACCTACCATACCATTATTTCCCCAAATTTTTATGCATGTGAACTTTTAAGTAATCACACTGGTTTACAGAACATTACAATAAGTGTATATAATCAATATCTTAAAATTCTGTCATAAAAACATTACAATAGCAAAGACAAGAACCTGAAAAGTCTCATGACTTGATGAGTTTGTGACCATGGAACTCAGTCCACTTCTGCAAACAGATTAATGGTACAGGTTTTAATTACATGCTCACATACTGCTCTTTTCTGCAAGGCCGCAGCTTCACCAAGAGAGGTTTTAATTCCTGTAACTTTATAGCACATTAATCATGGGTGATGAGGCCATGAATCAGTTATGCAAGTCATCCCAAATACATACTGATGAAATCTGTAAGACATAACCACCCACCACCCATACTCTGATTATCCACCTCTGTTATAGATGAACTATTTTGGGATTGTTTTAAACAGTTCTAAGGACATTTAGAGTTTTTCGAGTAGCATAGGGATATCTGACCCACCATCTCCAAAATACCAAGTGCCTCAGTTTCCATGTGGTTGTTTATTGAGTGTCTCAGTGAGGAAAAATGTGATGGTTCAATATTGAATGCCTTCAAGTGGTGACCTAGGGCAACATTCTGCATGGAAAAAACTCTACCATAATACCTTTAAACACACTCTATAACTACTTTGTAGTTAACCCTTTGTGTGGTGTTACAAAACCCCTTTGTGATTAATTTAAAAAAGATAAGCTCTGTCACAGTGTAACACGGTTGAAAGAAATCTCCTTTGTACAAGGCACAGTGTTACTCATTGCAATGTACAAATGAGATGGTCAAGACCTGAAGTTTGGTTTGTTTTGTTTTTCTTTTTTGATGTTGGCACTGGGTACAAGGATGTCTCCCTAGGAACAGTAGATGAAGTAGATGAGAAGGCAAAGACAAATATATTTACTGTATTTAATTTCTATTTGTCCTACAGAGACATGTCTACAGGTTGTTCCAACTATTGGTATTATCCTTTTTTGGTAGTGGCTTGAAATGTATCACTCACAAAGTCATAAATATTACATTTGGAGAAACCTTTCAGGCCATTCAAGTCCCCCTCTTGCAATAGGTACAATGGTCCCTACTAACTATTCACAAGCATAATTCAATTTTGTCATCAGAAGGGTCATTTGCCTCCTAATTACCATGGAAATAATGCAACGGACCAGTAGGTCTTCACCACAACACATACATTATTTCCCAGTATGCTCCAATATATGGAGACATAAATTGTACTTGCCTGTTTAGTTCGCTGCCAAAGTAATCCCAGCCACGAGCACGTTGTCCAATAAACCCCACAGCTGACACAAAGTCTCAAACCAAAAATCTCTTCCTGTGTTTTAAATTAAAATTTCAAAGTGCACCAGAGAGCCAACAGCAGCTTTTCTTTCAAGAGTACTGATAGTTAAAATAATTTCCCGTCAAAATTTCTGTTGCTCTAGGATTTTAGAGGAGGAGGAAATAAGAAACAATGGCTTTGAAGTAATTAATCTCAGAGAAAGAAATTAGATCAGGGTTCATATTTTACAGTGATTTACATCTTGTGCAACCCCATTACATTTAATGGGACTACTGAAGGTCTTTGTCAACATGGAATGTGACTCTTTGGGCTTAAGTGCTGTGATTCATGGACTGGGTTACAGTGAGAGCTGTTTTTAGGATAAGACTTTATCTCCCAGAACTAGTGATAGAGATTTTAGTTTTATTTAGAAGGGGGAGGGTGCTTTGTTTTCTCTTTGTTTGCTTCTTTAGGAATATTCAAGGGGTTTAGCCAGTTCATCAGATGCCCATATTTCACATCTTTTGTTGTCACATTTACTCTAATGGGAGTACTTGGACTCTTGGCATGCATAGTGTCATGTTTTTTAATGGCACAAATTTTTATCGAAGATCATATAGAATATAAAACATTCAGAAGGGAGCAGTACTGCCTGAAAGTGGAAGCTATAGACCATGGCCAAGAGAACCAGTATTTTATAAATATCTATGGTGTTATTCCCCCTCTTAACTTCTATTTGCTTTCTTCCTTTTTTTATTTTTTAATCCTGCAAGGGCCTGAAATGAACATATATGGACTTATATTTCTTTCTTTCCTGTGAAGATTTATAATATTGAGTTACTGCTGCAGATGAACCAGAATTGCTACACAGCTTTTGACATTGTTGAAACAATAGACTGCATGCATAAATCCAAAACACTACTGAATGAAATAATTTTGGTGTCTTTTGCCATCTCCCAGGAGGGTTGTAATAATATAATGAATATTTAACATTTCTCTTCTATTTTTATTAGAGTTTGTAGCACCTTATAAACTACAAGAAGCACTTACTGCTTTGTTCCATATATAAATTTCCTGTCTTGGAGTGTAAACTGCTAGACACCACTTAGAAATCATTCTTAAAATGGAAGAATGCTCCAGCAATACCTCAGATTAAATATATAAATAATTCTATGGCATATTTAGTAACTGCAATTTTAAAGGAAGACTACAAGCACCTTTCTCACCTGAAATGCAGTGCACAAGGTCCACTCCCATCAGGAGTTTCCATAGAAAAGGAAGAAAAAATAAATTCATAACATCACTTGCATTTCATGCAGAAACTAATGTGTATAGGAAACAGATATTTAACTCCCCACCAGTGTATTCCATAGGGGCTGGTGGATTTAGAATGGAATATTCCAAGGGAAACTACTTTCAAGGCACGCTGGCAGAGAAGCATTTTCTATTTGATAATACCCTGGCAGCTGCTGTGTCCTTTCTCTAGGTGCACACACTATGCAAGAGTGGGAAGAAATCTAATCTGGGAAACTCTAAATTAAGGCTTGCCTACACTTTGTGCTTTGCCTAGGCTCTCAAACTTATTTTTGATTAGCTATGACTATTTTCATGCAAAATCTAACTTCATAGAAGTTTATTTGTATTTTGAACTTGCAGTTCCTTGCCCAGAATAGGATTTGAAGGTTGGACTCAATGATCTTGGGGTTTTTTCCAACCCAAATGATTATGTGATATACAGACAATTATTACCTTTCTGGTGTACCACTACAGAAGACTGTGGGTGTCCCCTCACATGTGGTACCTGAGTGCTCATTCACAGCAGAAGTCTGATACTACAGGCTTTATGGAAAGACTAGGGTTTTTTTCCCTCAAAAGGGATACCTCCTCATTGAAGTCAGGCAAAAGAACTCCCAAACCAAACAGAGTGGCTTGAAGCCTTGTTAGGTGCCTTCGCATTTCGAGTGAGTGCTTTTGATCATGTCACACCGTTTATCCACCACCTCCCTAAATACATGCCAAAAGATCTTCAAGACTCAGTTTGAATCTCCTGCTCTTTGACTGGGTGTAGCACCAGAGCCTGCTGCCACTCAGCAGTTTGCTCCACTTGCCCTTTATTAATGTTTTCCCTTTCTCCCTGCTGGTACCTCCCAGTGTGAGCACAGAACCTCTGGCAGCTCTGTGACCTTTGCAGAGCAAGAAGGGGGAAGAGAGAAGATGAGAGTTCAGAAGTGGGGTTTGATCTACCCCACAAACACTGACCACACTGCAAAACAAACAGCTGCAAGAGAATACAAAGAAGGTCTGAGAACGGAAACCAATATATTCTGAAAGCTGGGAGCGGTTAAACACGATGAAGAGCCACAGCAGCTGACAGGGAGGGAGCTGGAAGCGGGAGGAGGGAGTGCTCCGTCACATGCTCTCGGCAGATTATAATTTTTCAATACTCACATTAAGAACAAGAAAAACCACAAAGTTTCATAACTTGTCATTTATTTTATGTGTGGGGGGAAGGGGGGGAGAAGAAAGAAAGAAAAAAAATTTAAAAAAACCCCTAAGGTTAAAAGAGGAAAAATAAAAACATCTCTGAACCACAGAGAATTGCAAGGTGACCTTCAGACAAAATCTGGGGTGAGCAACCCAGCTCTTGCTTTCAAATGTCATTCATTTCCTAACTTGTTCTTTGCAAAGGAAGGACAAAAGCAGCTTCTTGAATCGTCTGCAGGAAGATGAACAGAACAAGGACTTTCTGTTTGTACTTCTGCGTTCCTCTTTTTAAAATAAAAACAGACAATGGTATGATCTGATGTGGCTGCCTGGGGAATTTTTGTCTTTCTGTTTTTAGTGCACATCTCTCCACACTGACTGAAGTATCCAGGCAAATAAGTGGAGGGTTTGCACCGAGGGGACTGCATGGGGAAAACAGCCAAATAGATTGCACACCCATCAGTTCACACACAAGCACTGCCAAGTGCCTGGAGTACACAATCCAAAAAAGACAACAGCACATTGTGTTCCCTTTCACTGGTTTAACTTCTCTATCATAATCACTTCTTTTAATAATTGCTCTTATTTAAGATACAGATCTGATTTTTCATGTAACCTTCCCTTGCCCTTTTGTAACAGTTTTAGTTCTTAGAGCTCAGGAACTTCAAAAGTGTTTAAGATCTTTGGTGGTATTTAGCTGTGGAAATGGAGGTGCTCCTGGAAATAATGAAAATGATGATGTCATTTGGTTTGTGTCAACCTTCCTGTGAGGGGATAATGGTGAAATCTCATTCAGACCTCCCAAATTCCAGTCCCTTTTGAAAACTGCTGTCACTTTAAAAGATGTATGTATAATAGAATATAAACTGTCATGTCTCAGGGTATAAGCCAAACACTGAGCACAGACAGTGGATAAAAGCTATTGTTCTTATGATCAAATTATATTTATTATTATTGTATTCTATTGGTTTCTTGCTTGCTCGTTTGAAGCATCTGGTGTTGGCTACAGTGAGTAACTGGAAATGTGTAATAAGACAATTATAAGACTTTGACTGGTGCAACAGTTCCTATGATCTTATGTTTAATAAACTTCAAGAGTTAAAAATCAACAGCCCATTTACTCAGTATTAGTATTTAGGAAGCTTTCCTGAGTGAATGAAGGCAGGTTCTTATTGCATTCAAGCTTTCATCATCAATAACACAAAAAGGTTTAGGTTCTCACATGCTTATAATAAACATTAACTTTCTGAGTATGAACCCATTCATTTAGTGGTGAAATAAAATTCTCTGACACTTCCCCAGGCCTGTCTCCGAGGTGCACCAGAGGCCCTGGACATAAGGCAGTCAGCTGAGAACTCTGAGACAGTGTTAAGCATCTCGAAGACCATGGAAAATGTTCTGTATCTCCTGAGATGTCTCTGCAGTTCACAGACAGATGCACCGTCATGGGATAAAGGCTATTATTACCTCTTAGAAGAGGTTCCTCAGAGAGGGGTTGATGCTTCTGAGTCAGAGAAGCAGTGAGCAATGAGGGCATCTGAAGTCATTTGGTTTGTTTTGAAGTGGTGAGGAAGTCTGAGTGGTAGTGCATATTCTCATTAGGATGTTGGTACCTCCAGCACGTGCAGATGTGGGTCTCAGGAACCTGCCAGTGTGAGGTTTGTGGTTGAACCCAATGATCTTAAGGGTCCACCTAAACAATCCAGTGATTCTATGATTCAAAGACAACTTCTTGAACTAGTCCTTGAATGTATTGATTTTTTCATATCCTCAAGCCAGTTAATGGATCTCACCAACTTTTTCCAATTCTCCCTTTTGTTGGAAGTAGGGTAAAATCTAAAATGGTACAAGTTTACAATTTAAAAATAAACAAAAACAAAAACAAAACAAAACAAAAAAATCAAGACTTTTCAGGAAAAAGAAAAACCAAACCAAAAACCCAAACCTTTACATTTTAGCATTTTCAGTTACAAAGAGATTTCTGCACTGCCCACAATCTATCTATCAGACCACAGTGAGATCTGGCAAAGTGGGAAAAAAACATGCCTCTTCAGAACCAAGTTTTCACAGGTCATCCTAAGAGCTATAGCTGTTTATTTCCTGCTGGGAAGACTCCCCAGGCATTCTGTGTACCTGTGGTGCCAGTGAAGCTCCTGCTGGCATCAGCAGGAGTGTGTCACGCAGGAGAGAAAACTGCACTAATGGGGTCTCTTCTTAATGGGACAGTAAATTTTTCCAAGCTGAAAGCACCCATGAGCTCCAAAAGGGCCAAGTTTCCTCTGCATCCATAGCTGAGGTCAGTGTACATCGAATTTCCCCCAGGCAACATTCACACAGAAAATCCCTCACCACAACGTCTGTGCCTCCGAGGGAAGCAGCAGGTTAACACTCACCTCAACCACCCTATTATGGGCACCCTAGGAGTGCTGCTGCAGCAGGCAGAAAACTCACCATGAGCTGAGGTAATGCACATACCACTGTGTCAGAAATAGCTGGATGTAGCTAGAGTGTCACGTTCCCTATAATTGGAAGGGGTCGAATTTCTCTGCAGAGCAGGAATGGCTAAACAGTCTGTGGTACAGTATCATGGGAACCTACAAACGGCATGGGTGAGGAATCAAAAAAGAGCTGCCTGATGGCGACAGCCCCAATCCTTCTTGTGCCATCTGGTTGCACCATCCCTGCTCTGCACATCAGGCTGTGCGTGCACAGTGATAGAGACAGCATGTTGCTGTCTTTGGAATCGGTGGTGCAGAGTCCCAATCTGGGCACGGTGTCTGCAGCCGTACATGTCCACATAGCCCCTCTGCTCCACAGAGCTTCTGAAACACAGATTAATCCAAACCACTGAGATATGCCAGACTCACTCTGCCATTGCTTAGGTGGACAGCAGCAGCTGGTAGACACTTGAGACTAACTATCCACAAGAAAACAGACCAGGAAAGCAGACCTGACTGGTAACAGGGACAACTGGCAGGGACCAAGACTTTCAGGTCATACCTGACTTTGCTGCAATTATATAAGGAGTGATAAAGCCCTCTGCCTCAGGAATCCTTTGTCTACTCAATGATGCACTGCAAAGCTTCCGAGCTAATATGTGATCCAAGACCAGCCAACACCAACAGCTGAAGCCTTCTTGCATTGTAGGCATGCTGGAGTATCTAGGACACATCTCCTCCCTGTAGTCCGCATAAAGAGAACAGACTTCCCTGTGCTGTGGAGCCTGCCAGAGTCACTCGCTCCTTCCCCTAATAAAGGAGGGTGTTTAGGACGGTTAAGCCCCTATGTTGTGCACCAGTTGCTCTCTTCAGATGTGGGCTGAGCATAGCTCTGAGCAGCTCGGAGCACACCTCCAGTGTGATGACAGGCTTGTCATCTTGAGTGACAGGGCTACACTTGAGGAATTTGGATACATTACACAGGAATCCATTGTTAGAGGGATATGCAGGAGGCACAGGTCTAAACCAAGTAACACCAAGTGATGAAGTGAATTTGGAGCTGTGCCAGGAAGGCTACAGGACAGGAAGAAATGAAAGATGAAAGTGTTTTGAACACTGTCTCCACATGCTCAACAAGGATTTTCCCAAGAGTCTTTAGTTTAAAAATGCTCTGTGATATATAGCATTCCTTCCAGAGCTGCCCTTTGTCATCTGATGAACAGAAAGAACCAAATTGCTCTGGAAGTTGGATTAATCCTTTCTGAATGGCTCATTTCTGCTTTTATTCTTAAGATGTAAAGCATTGCAATTCCATTAAAATCTGTGAGACTGCTGGGACTTTATACCAGAGTAACAACAGCATTTGGCCCATCCTTCCCTACATCTGTACCCCCAAAGAAATGAGAGGGATATTCTTAGGTCCTCCTTTCAAACACAGACTGCTTCCACAACACGGGAATACAACTCACCCAGCAACTGACTCATAAAGGATGCAAGGATCACAAAACAGGCCTCTGCCCTATAAATTAAGGGCTACTGTTCCACAGCTCCTAGGTGTCCCACAGAGAGACATGTCTTTCCTTGGGCATCTGAAAATGAGATGCTGGGACATGAACAAACCACTACAGGTTTCCTTGACAGGTTTTCTTGACAGTCAATGAGGAAGAACAGGTGCCTCAGAGGACAATTTGCATCACATTCAAACAGGCATCCAAAGCAGGTCAAAAGGATTGCTCCCTGGATATACCTATTTCTTAATGTTGACTAAAAAGGGAGCCCAGGGTGACCAGTTCAAACTTAGGTATCTAACTTCAGGCATCTAAAGCTGTGTGAAATGAATCACATATGTAGAGCACTAGGAGTAGATCAACTATCTTTTATATGCCATACAGTTTTAATTTTTTACCCAGCTCCTCTTTTGTTGAGCCCAATAATTTTTGTCTAAAACATTTTCTCTAGAGAGGTGTTCAATCTCTCAAAGACATAAAATGATGAAGAATTCTTCACTTCCACTTGCCCCTTCTTTTAGCAATTAACCACTATCACTGGAAAAAACACTACTGGTTTCAATTTGCCCTTGGTTAATATTTTGTTTCCCTTTGCTATCTTGAAGAGATTGCTGTATTTTTCTCTGGAAGTGCGGATGCAGTTTCAGATTCCCAAGTCTGAAGGCCGAGTGGTCCAGCCTTTTTCCCTTTCAAAATTTAAGACCTTTGTACAAACTTCCATCCACCTAGAAGAAGCATTGCTTCATCTTTATGCTTAACTAGGACATGCTTTAGCAAGACCAATGTCTTTGCATGCCACCACTTCCCAGGGACGTGAAAGAACACTTCAAAAATTAATAAATTATTGTCCCTGAATCTTAAAATAGATATTGCTATATACCCTTCAGAAGCAGAGAAACTATAGGGCAGAGAAGGCAAGCAACTGACTCAGGTCTGGAGAGTAAGTAGGAGCAGATGTCCTCTTACCTGAATTATAACAACAATGTCTTTCTTTTAAGCACTGGATTTTAATTAACACTTTGACACCTCTAGTCAGACCTTGTTTCTCTTCTACTGCAAGAGGACATGAATGTATTGGAAAAATTTTATCTTCAGCGCTTGATTTCCAATACCAAAGAAGCACCTTTTTGTTCTCTTTATATTACCTCCAAAAGAAAAGGTATCTAACATGGGCTCCATGGCATTACATTATACATTTTAACATAAATTACAATATATATTCCAACAAGTTTCAATCATCATCTGAAATAGTTTTGGATAGAATTCACTTAGATTTACCTCTGAATCAGTACCCACACGAAATTTCAAACAAATCCCTACATTTGCAGATAGAAACTGGACAGTGAGGAGGGTAGTTGCTCAAACAACTAAAAAAAACCCAAAAAAACCCCCAAAAAACCAAAAACAAACCCCCCCCAAAAAAGGGGGAGTTGTGTGAACACTAAACCTGCTAGAAATAGCCATTTGGCACATGTGTTAATTCTCTTTTTTCAATTGCCATTATTTATACTATCGTGGATGAGGAGCCTATTGCATGTTGCACTGCACAATAACAGCTAGTCCAGGTTTTTATTTTCATGAGCTTCATCTAACACAGCCAAAGTGAAAGAATATCACTGAAAACATCTCCATATAAAAAGCCCCCACAGCTATATATAGATGCTAGATAAAGCTAATCATATCATGATGATAATGTTTCTATGATCAACTTCCAAATACACCTAGTAACAACAAGGTTCCTGCCAAATTTAAGCTATTTCATAATGGACACGAACAGGAGACATCCCAAAGTATAAATATCTTTCCTCGTCATCAGTTCTGTTGTCTCTGCCTTACAGATCTCTCTTCAACTCATTTTTATTGCAATGTGTCAGCATTGTTTTTCCTGCTTCAAACTGAATATTCCTCCTGAAGAACTTGGCCTTTAACAGATTTTGTTATCACTGTGCCTGTCTAGAGCAGACTATACTGTTATAAATGGTCCCCACCCATCATTTGGATAATACATTGATCTAAGAACTCTGATCAGAGTCATATTCTACCAAATAGTACTACCACTACTACTTGTAATTGCATTATTATCATCATCATCACCATCATCATTAGTATTAGCATTGCATTTTTTCTTATATGTATTTTAGCACATCTAGTTTTTAAGGAACTGGCTTAAATGGATGATGGAGTTGTTAAGCACCTGCAGGCAGAGTTAGAGCAAAAATGGGTTTGCTTTTATAACAGCCAGGCCACAGTGTGACCCTCAAACTCCCTGCAAAATACTTTTATTCAAACTGTCCAACCAAAACATAGATTTAGAAATGTCCACATACTTACCCAGAGTATTTAGTGCTTTAGAAAGTCATAATAAAAGTACTAGTTATATTATTCCACAGTTTCAGCAGATGGTCTGAACTATTAAGAGTCAATTTGAGCCTATTAAAAATGTCATCTATTCTATTTCCAGACAATATTGCAGCAGTTCAACCTCATTACTTATCTGTCACTATAAAGAGCAGATAAACCTTCATCTATCGCATCCAATGACTTTTTGTCCAGAATTCTGGATCTTCCTTTATTTTTTTTTCCTTTGCTAAATTATTCCTTTCCTCTCAGTTCCACAGCAATGTGGGCACCCATTCCTTCTTCTCCCCCCACAAATATATATATATATAGATAGGCTAGAAGAATGCTTAGTCTTCATGCAGCACATTTTCCGAAGAATCTCAAAGGACATCACAAAGTACAAACATATCTTTACACCCATTACTCAAATGAGACATCTGAGGTATGGAGNAAAAAAAAAAAAAAAAAGTAAAAAAGTAGTTCCTGAAGGTAAATAAAGACATCAGTGGTAATAGCACAAGCTTCCCTTTTGAAATCATATGGACTCCCAGTATTTCCAGTAGTACTGTCCGCTCTTTTTTCTTCCAGTTGTTGCTCTGGTTCCTTAAATCAATAATTTTTAAAAATATCTCCCAAATACTTATATCCCACTTTTGTCTTGGTTTAAAGCTAGTTTTCCTTGAAAAAGATGAATAATATTTCTGCAATTCCTGATTTAAAATCTTCACAAGTAAAACTTTAGAACACATATTTTATTTTATTCAAGGAATGAGTGGTGCTTTACACTGCATATTTATAAACAAAGTCATTAGTAACTTATTCCCAAATTTTTTAAAAAGCAGCCTGATCTTTGGAGAACCTGTTTTGAAGATTAAGATCCATATTAAATACTCATATCTCTCTTTTACATCTTTTATAAAATCAGCCACAAGCTAAGTAATTGCAATTTGAAGGATTTAAACCTTCCAGGGATATTCAGAGACATTAATTTTCTCAATTATGTTTGTACAGTGCTCAATTATGGCCAACTTGAAACAAAGGATCATTGACAGCTGTGACTACCATATTTATTCATGTTTACAGATACATGGGAAACAATCACTTAAGGTAGAGCAATCCAGTATGTTACCCTGTGTCTACAGCTGTGATATATTTTATTGTGCGAATTGAGAGGGGGGAAAGGAAAAATTTTACTGCCATAACTCAATCACATTAGGAGAAAAAAAATGTGTGATGCATATCATCTATCGATTTTTACATGACAGCATAGAGACACTTAAAAAAAGAAAAAAGTGATGCTTTAAGTTCATTAAAGAGATATATTTTCTGATATGTAATACAACTGACACTTTAGGGGAATATGACTTTTTTTCCTATCACAGAGAATATCTGAAACATGAGAAGCATCAATCAATACCTGCAGTTCCTTGAGAGGCAGCACTAAACAAGAGAAAAGATTGCTTCCTTTTTCTGCTGTGTTCTACTATGAGTGTCCACACTGAAGGTCTGTGTTCCAGGCAAAGCAATTAATGATTAATGAAAACACACACAGGTTTTTTACAGAAAGGGGGAACCCATGAAACTGAGTAGTGTATTATGGCTTCATTAAAAAGAAGTCTGAGCACCAATTTCAGGGGAAAAAATAAGCCCAAAGTCTTTCTCTGCACTCTTATTACTTCCACCAAGGAAGTTGCTGAACCTTTTTTATGGCGTTTCACGGACCACATGGGAGAAAAGGCCTTCACCAGGTAGAAATCCGTAGCAAAATTATCCATTTATGGTGCTCTGTGGCTCTTCTCATCTCTATGTCACCTGGGTGGGAAATGATTTTGGACTGGATCACCTGAGCCACTCCCTGAAGCTGTTTTCAGCCAGTCCCATCATCAGCATCCTTGACTCACTGTGGCTGGGCTATGCCATTCACTGCATGAGGTGTCTCCCAACTTGACAGCTGTTCCTACTGCTTGTAAGATCTTGAGAGCTGTAACTGTTTAACTAATATTTACTCTGTTTCAGCTTATGGGCTGGATTTTGTCTTTTGTAGCCAGCTGGAGGGGCACATTTCCAGTGGAAAGCACAGGAGAAATTTGGCCTGGCTTGGCCAGAATTCTGCCTGTGATCCCCTGAGGAGAAGATGTTGCCATGGCAGCTTTACTGTTCCTTCAACTGGTGCAATAGCTGCTGTTGCCACATTAAGCCAGCTCTGCTGGTCTGTGAAGGTGAGCTGCCTCTCTGGGTAATCACAAATGTACCTGCTTCCCTATGTGCTTCTGCTGCTTGTCCCTCCATCTGCCTAATATACACAAATATTTTGTTATCCTTTCTGTGGGAGGTGACCTACCACGGCTGTCATGCTGTTCATCTCTCCAGATTTTTGCAGCCAGCTCTGTCATGTAATGGGCTGCAGCTTTTGCTGAGGGACTCGAGGTGGCCCATTAAGGCCCTTACCAACAACGGGAGAGTGATGTCAATTTCAGTTCTGAGCTCTGCAGACTCATCCACCACCTCCCAGGTTGTTTTCTGCTTTTTCTTGTGCCTGTGGCATATGAATGTGCCACAAAAAAATAGCTGATGAAAGGCTGCACTGCTCAGGATGGATGCAGCCTGAGCATGAATATCTCAGCCTTTCATTTAGAGAACTGAGCAAGGTTGTCCCCTTTGCAAACCTCACCTCTTACACAAGGCTGGATTGCACAGATGAGCCAGAGTTGAAGCTCTTTGTCTCCCAAATCCACATCTCACACCTCACTGGAGAAAGCCCTAAGGCCACTGATGACTCTAAGCAGCAGACATTCACCCGTCTAGCCTGCTGAAACTGTGCCAGATTAAATCAAAGGGATCGTAAGCACTTAAACAGGAATTACTCCTGCTCAACCAGCTAAAAACGTCCTTTATTAGGCAACAGCCTCACTCCCATCCCTCTGCTTCAGCTGTAAACAAAGCATATCAAACCGGAGGTTGCACAGTGGAGGTAGAAGCCTGTTCAAGGTAACAGTCCTCGCAGAAGAAAAGAAGAGGTGTGCTTTATTGCACATGGATTCTGCAGCTCTGGAAATGATACAGCTACTGTACTCATATCACAGGACAGGTCTGAGAAATGAACACATGATTAAGAGTTTTGAGAGCTCTGTGCTAAAAAGAGATACTGCAATGTTGCTGTGATTTAATTCATGCATGCATGCACTTCAACCCAGACTAATTCCCCAGGGTTAAAATGACATAGAGTTTAAATCTAACACGGGTAGAAACTCGTAACCAATTCCTGTGCTTTGCAAAGAGAATATCAAATGACATGAAATCCTTAATTGCCCTGAATGAGACAAAGACATCTGAAATGGAGTTACGTGGCTCCTATCTAAAAAACCCCACAAACCCTTAAATTAATTCTTTATCTTCCGTCCACCACCCCTAGAAAACTGAATTTCTTCAAGCATAAAAGTAGACTAATCTCTACTAAAACCAAGTGCAGATTTAAGCACCTACTTTAAAAGGACAAACTGTTTGCACAACTGATATGATATTACGAAACTTTAGACATTTCTTTCACAACTGACAAGGAACTGAATGCATTAGACAGGCCTGTTTCACATCTGAAGCCACAAAGGCTCCCAAGTCCGTATGACTCTGGATTTTTCTCTGAACTCCATTGTTTGTGGTTAAAACACCAAAAGGGTCTGACCCATTTTAAAAGAAGGAAATCATATTTCTTAGTCTGCAAATGATACTCACCACTAGCATAAAAACGGCTGAAACTTAATCCTCCTGAAGAAAGGAAATGTCCCAGGTCAAAGTCACAGCACATAATCCCCCCCCCAGAAAGTAGGGGAAAAAATAAAATTCACCAGGTCCAGGCTGGTCGTACAGAACCACATAGAACTGGCAAAGTTTACAAATCACTCTGTCAAACACAGCTGATTTTCGTCTAACAAAGCAGTGATGTTTTTGGTGGAAGGTTAGCATTACTTTCTTGTTAGAGCAGAATTGTACCTTTATTCTGAAATATCACTTCATGGTGAGAAGTGGTGCACACAGTAATGAAAAACAATAATCTGTCTTCAAAGTCCTTTTGAAAGGTCTAGCTCATCCCATTCCTCGGGGCAAAGCAGGACAAAGTGAAGTGGAATTGTTTCCATTTCACAGATGGGAGAGATGAGGCAACAAAGAAAAGGATTAAATTGGGGGAGGGTTGGTGTGATGCCGTTTTGGGATGTTCAGATTGCAGTCTCAGGCAACCATCTTTTTACATTTACATTTGACTACAGGGTAAACATTTCTGTGCTTTTCAACAATGAAGTACATGAGATCACTACATCTGCAACTCATTGTGCAGCCTGAGTGCACCAATTGGCCTGAACATCAGTGAAGTAGGCCCACAACTTTGGATGAATCTCTGGCCTCTCGCCAAGCATGCAGAGATCTTGTTTCTTAGAATAATTACTGAATTAAACTCTTTGCAGGGAGAAGAGGAAATAGCAGGAGCCAATTTTTTTGCCAAGCCTTAGCACGAGAGCTCAGGACATCCTGGGTTTCTTGCCTGCTCAGATCACTGAGTTTCCGCTATGTTCCAGCAAATCCCAGTGTAAATGGATTTAGCAACAGGGAAGGCACATACTCAAGCAGAGAGTTTGATCCCACTGCTGAAGGGAGGAGAGACAAAGACTCTTAACATGACTACAGACAATCTAGCACTGAGCTTGCGGACTGCTCATTTTCCCTTGGAAACTCAAGCTAATCACTTTCCCTTTCCCTGACACTGCAGTGAGCTGTTCTCCAAGGCGCTGACCCTGTTATTACTAACTACCAAGTCTAACACTTATCGTGATAAATCTCATTGTTTAAAGCAGCCTCTGCCTAATGGTTTTCACATACACTTTACACCTGGCTTAATTCAACACTGCCTTATTCCAGTGCAAAACACAGTGAAAATAAGATGCCTGGCTTGCAAAGTGTGTGCATTTTCTATAGTGCCCATGCTTGCAAGATTTAGGGCAATGTCCACCAGGACCCCAGTTTGTCTTGGCCAAGCTGAGGCTGAGAGAACACTGAAACGAGTCTCTCTGCGAATCACAGATCCGAAAAGTATGTGAGAGACACTTCATCTTTACCTACCACCTGTAGTTTACACAGTTCAATAGCCCTGCATTACAGAATCATAGAATCACAAAGGCACAGAATAGTATGGGTTGGGAGGAACCTTAATGCTCATCCAGCTCTACCCCCTGCCATGGGTACATGTACCTTCACACCTTCCACTATCCCAGGTTGCTTCAAACGCCATCCAGCCTGACTTTGGACTTTTCTAGGGATGGGGCAACTATAACTTCCATGGGCAAACCATATGAATTCCTTACCATTCTCATATCCAAGATTTTTTTTCCTTGTATCTAATCTAAACCCACTTTCCGTCAGTGTGAAGCCACTCCCCCTTGTCCCGTCACTTCTGACTCCTGTAAATTGTCCCTCTCCTTGTTGGCTCCCTCCAGGTACTGGAAGACTGCAACTGGATCACTCCAAAGCTTTTTCTTTTTCAGGCTGAACAATCCTAATTCTCTCAGCCTTTCCTTGCAGCAGAGAGGCTCTGCCATCTGATCATCTTGGTGCCTCCTCTGGGTCCACTCCAGCAGCTCGACATCCTTGTGCTGTGGGAGCCCAAGGCTGGAGGCAGCTCTGCCGGTAGGGTCTCATCTGACCATGGCAGAGGGATAGAACAACTTCATTCAAGTCTAGTGAAGTTTAAATAAATCACATATCCTTCAAAAATCTCCTATTGCGTCCCAAGACAACCTTCTTGATTTGGTCTCTTAAACCTTTGCCTCTTTATGGTAACTTGTGCTGTTTTTAACTTCTGGTCAGTGGGTTTGTTCTGTTTTTCTCATTGTGGTGGGTACTTTCCATGGATAATTTTTCTTATGTAGAGCTCCAGAACTTGCATTTTATTGTGTGTCACTATGAGCTGCCTGGCAGGTTAATCTGTTTCGGTGTCTGTCATCATGAACAACCAATTTGTCCGGAGAAGGAATTACATAAAGGATGTGAAATCATGACAGTCCGGGTAATTTCCTTTCCAACTATAACTCTGTTGACATTAACTACAACATTAGCAGCTATGAATAAGGTTTGTCATATACACTCCATGAAAAGAAGAAAACAAATGGAAAAGTTAAATATTTACTCTCTGACAGCTTATTTTTTTGCAAGTGTGTTTTTTAACTAAAGTTATCCAAAACCTTCCCAAACCATTTTGCCAAGGGAACTGCTGTTTGCAAGATCAGGAGATTGTGTTTGCTTAAGCACATCTGTGGAGCCAAATTAAACAAACAAACAAACAAACAAATAAATAAATAAACTTCTTTCAGCCATTCCTCATCCAATATTTTATTAACCACAATTGTGAGGTTAGAAAAATACCTACTCCATTAGCCACTAGGGCATGAAACACAGGATTCCAAATCCCGTTTTGTACTTAGTTCTGCTGAATTTCAGCACCTACTGATACTGTGTGGCATCACACAAAGTCGACTGGACTGTGAGTTTTTTAAATGGCAACTTGATCAAATCATGCTTTTGGTTATTAAAACATACCATACCCAAGGGTCAACTCAAATTTTCCACTACATGCTCAAGGTGACTGAATGACAAACAAACCATTGGTGGGAAATTTTGATGGTGGCATATGCTGTCTGGTTAGCTTTTAGAAGGAAGAAGTGAGAAGATGGATGGTTGATTTGTGCAAGTAGTTTAAAATAAAAGAATATTTGAAAAAAGAAAAATTGCCATTCTTCTGTCTTCACTTTCTTATGCAGATACCTATAATCAGACTTTTATTTGTAGAGATGCCAAAATAAACAGGACTTGCTCTCAGGAGGATCCATCAATTTGGGTACTCGGTATGCTAAATCCATCTCTCTAAGAAAGTTTACTTTTAAGTGCCTAAAAAGGATTGAAGTGACTGGCTAAGAACAGTCATCTTGATTTGGACATTTCTGGCAGGGCAAAAGCATGGGGATAATGGGACGTCTGAAATTGATTCATTTCCTGACTGGATCAAATTCCAGACTGATTTAATATAAGTGGCCAAAGCACAGAGAAAGGAACTAATGTGGGACTGTTTGCTGTGAGTAGCATTAGAAATTATGTAATTAAAATGAGGTGGAGGAAATATGGATGAGACATGTAAGGAAACGAGTAAAAGGTTCCATGTTGGTGCAGGAGAGTTGCATGTTTGTGCAGGATGCTGAAGGACTCAGCATTACTGGACCTGCATAGGAGCCAATCACACAAATGAGTTTGGGGTAGAGCTGGCCCTGCCTTAAGGAGATGTATTCAGTGACCTCCTGAGCCTGGTATGGCAAGAATTCTGTCATGAACAGCTATAGACAGAAAGCATCTTGAGGTGACAAGCATCAATATCAGACTCATGGTTCACTCCCCAGATGACTATTCCTTTGGTACTACTGTGACCTGATATTCTTCATAGGTGATGATGAAATTTAGAATTAGAAATTAGAAATTAGAGGAGAGGAGAGGAGAGGAGAGGAGAGGAGAATAAAAGAAAAGAAAGAAGAATAAATATAATCTTTCTTTGTACAGTTATATGGCATCTTTCATATTGTTGTGAATAACCTCTGTGTATTAATTTGTGCCTGAAAAATAACATGATTTAAAAGCAGGGAAAAAAGTTCACCAAAGGAGTCCGAGACGAGGTGGGGCAGATCGGGGGAAGATTTAGGAGATCAGCATGAATGGATGTGGCTCCTCTGAAAATGGGACAGCAAGTATGCCTAACGATCGAAACATCTGCTCCAGAGGGAATGAATATGGTCTGCAATGTCACCCAGACATCTATTCTGTTTCCCTGAAAACCCACTTGGAAAAATCAGAATCCCAAAAGGAGACCAATGAATATCAATACTCAGACAACTGGACAAAAGAAAACCCTGCCTCAGAGGAACTAAAATGTATAAAAACTGGACCTTTGGTGGTGGGATTTTGCGAACGAAGGGGAGGCAGGTGCGTTAGAGGCCTGTCTCGTGTTCACCCCGTTTGATTCCCAGGGTCAAATTAGTCTTTATCATGGCTGTGGTTTTTTTGATTCATTTCCGTACTTGCTGTCATGCGAAAATAAATTTTGTTTTTTCTTTAATTACAATTTGGCTCACCTCATTTATAAAAGACTTGGTGAAACCCCAACGTGATTCAATTGTGGTATTTTTCACGGATACTCCACACTGCTTGGGAGGCGCCCCGCTAATTTTTAGCGGCCCAACAGCGCGGGAAAACCCCACGAGACTGATTGTAACACGAACAAAATTTTTTGAGCCAAAAGACAAGCCACAATAAAGGGGAGGACTCGAGTGCAAATCACAGGTTGAAAACTCTGAGGGAGCCCAGGAGAAGGGGCTGTCCCTGAACTGTTGTTAAACTTTTTCACTCACAAAATTCTACGTGCACGAAGAGCCCACAAAGAAAAGGAGCTGTAAGTATTCGTGGTTGAGTGAGGTGTGGCTGGGCGCATATAAGAGACGTGAAATTTGTCACAAACACAAGTGTGGAACCTCGAAATCGCAGTTCTATCCTCCCGCAAGGGAAACGGTCGGTTGAGAGGGAAGAGAATGGATTCGGAAAAATAACATTCCTTACATTCAGCAACTTCTGGGCCAGGGGAGGCTCATGGGGTTGGCCACGGGAAACTAAAAGGGAAGGGTACGTCCTTGCGAGTTCAGGAACTGGTAAACCTTTTAGTTTGCGGGCTGGGGAAGCCCAGGAAAACTTACCGAAAGGGCCAGGGGAAGTCCCCTTCAGAAAACCTACAGACAGCTCGCTGGAGGGCCAGTATGCTGGGGATACTGATCAGCTGGTAAGTAAAAGGGAGGAGAATAATAGGCCCGAGGGCACAGGGGCCAGAGGCTAAGCACAGCCTGGAAAGGAAGAAGGTAAGTCAGAAAATTGTAATATGGGTCAGGAGAACAGTAAGACCCTGAAAAAGGGCAAAGAAAATAATGGACCCAAGCAGGAGGAAAATATACTGGAAATACCGAGGGAAAGCCCACTGGGGTGGATGCTAGAAAATTGGGCAGATTGTCCTCAGAGGAGGAGACTGTCTAAGGAAAAGATGGTATATTATTGCACAGAAGTTTGGGGAGGAAAGGAAATAAGAGAACGCCTAATCTGGCTTGTATTTGGTACATTCGAAACGTGGGTCGGCAGAGCTTTAAATAAATTTGTGGTCAGAGAAAGACCAGAGGACTGGGAAGAGAAACGATATGCAGATATTTGGGAATCTCGGACAGGACTGTACCCCGTAAAGGTAAGAAAGGAAGCTAGTGATCAAAGCAAGAGATGGGACCCCCCCCTTGATAAACATGGTCTCAGACTCTGCCTCAGCCAGGGACAAAGAAGCTAGCATCCCATGCCAGTCGTGTACTCGCCTCCTTGAACAAAGTGCTGAGCTAAGAAGCTCCATGACGATGGGAGCAAGAGCGAGGACGATGGCCATCATCTCCTCCCACTCAGGGAAGTTCCCACGGCACTGGGGGTTATAGGTTATGTGAATGTCCCTATTAATATACCGTTATGAGGACCTCGGCTCGATAATGAAGTCATTGTTTAACACCAAGGAAAGAGAAATGATCAGGCATGCAGGTATTCAAGACTGGGAAGGTCAGAATCCCCAAGGAGGATGGGAGCAGCCCCCACCTGTATTACTGGGCAGTATTCCCTCTTATATGGATGCTGTCGGAGGCTCTGCCGTGCCNACTGCCTTCACTCCCTGTTCCTGCTCCAGCGCAGTCGGGGGTCTGTCCCACCTAATCTCAGTCACTCTGCCCGTGGTGTTCGTGCTGGGAGCCTGTCCCCAAAAGGCTCCTCCATTTCTGCTGTGGGAGACCACAGATAACTCTGCAAATTTAAGAATTCTGTCTGTTCTGGGTGCAAAGCTCGTGGCGGAGCCACCGAATGTCCTGGGAGCGGCCTGTCTTTCACCGGGAGCCACTGTTCGCACCGTGGGGCAGGGCGGTCCCGGGCCTTTTTTGTATCCCACATTGTAGATAAGGTGAGGACCAAGCCACAGCAGAGTTGCATCCCAGAAGGGGGGATGGGCAAGGCCTTTAGTTTTCAAAGGTGTGGTATGTTTCCGAGGAAGTGAGGAGGTTGGAAATAGACCCGATTCAAATGGAAACAGAGAAACCTAAGAATCCAATCAGGATTAAACAGTACCTCAGTCCAATGGAGAGGAAAAGAGGCTTGAAACTAGATGATTTAGTGAAAAGGAGAACCCTGGAACCGTGCATATCCAAGCACAACATCCTTATCTTGGCTATCAAAAATGAAAGGACCAGGATCAAATTCCTTGTGGCAAACCCCTATACCCTTTAAATCGGATAGATTTAAAGGATGCTTTCTGGACTTGCCCTCTGGCTGAGGAAAGCAGGGTTTACTTTGCCTTTCAATGGGAAGAGCCTGTGAGTTGAGGATGGCCAGCATGCCTGCAGGCCATTGCAGCAGTAGCTTTACTGGTGGAAGAAGCTAAAAAGGTAACATTTAGGATCTATTAGTAGTTTTCTCCCCGCCTAATGTGAGAGACATACTGCAGCAAAAGGCTCATAAGTGGCTCACAGATGCAAGGCTTCTGAAATATGAAGCTATTTTGATCCACTCCTCAGAAATTGGAACTGTGAGTCACCTCTGCACAAAATCCAGTTCAGTTCTTGTTTGGTGAAGTGTCAGAAGGGATTATGCATGATTGTACAAATAGTGGAATTGCAGACGAAGGTAAGGCCTGATTTGGAGGAGGAAGAATTAGAAGAAGGGAAAAAAAATGGTTTGTGGATTCTTCATCTAGAGTAATAGAGGGGAAGCAAAAGTCTGAATATGCTTTTGGTGTGGTTCACACTTTTTGGAGAATTTTGGGAAGAGAGAGGATTGAGTTGCACCCGTGAGAAAGGTTTGGTTCACTGAGAAATCATAAAGCAAATTTTAGAGGCTATCAGAGAACCATACGCTATCTCTATTGTACATGTTAAGAATCATCAGACAGAGAAACAATTCAGAATCAATAGAAATAACTGGGCAGACCGGGAGGCAAAGAATGCTGCTTTGTTATTGGCAAACACTCCAGAAGTGGGGGAAGGTAAAACTCTAGAATACTCTCCCCAACCTACTCCTGAGGAGATAGCAAGTTATCAGAAAATAGAAGGAAGATTGGAAAACAATAGGTAGAAATTGCCAGATGGGAGAGAACTATTACCCAGAGAATACACAAGAGAAATTCTAAAAAGGCTACACCAGCAAACTCATTGTGGGGGGCACAGGCTTTAGCAGAACAATTTTTAAGAATTTTTTTGGGTATAAAGGAAGGTAAGAAGATACAAGTACTTGCTGGTTATGATAGATAAATTACTCATAGGGTAGAAGCTTTTCCCAGTGGCTGGGTCACTGCCCAAACTGTGTCTAAGGTTCTATTATAATAAATCATCCCTAGGTATGGCATAATGAATCATATAGATTCTGATCAGGACACACTTTACTTCAAAAATTATTAAACTATTGATAGATGCCCTGGGGATCAGGTGGAGCTTTCACACCTCCTGGCAACCCCAGAGCTCAGGACAAGTAGAAGAAATGAATCAGACTTTAAAAGCACAAATTTCTAAACTAATGCTGAAAAACAAAATGGCTTTGATAACGTTTCTCCTCTCTAGCTCTGCTGAACATCGAGACTATGCCTCACTCCGAGGCTGGACTGTCACCTTCTGAGATGCTGTATGAAATGCTGTATGAACAAAGGATGCCAGTGGAGCATCCCTGAATAGAAAACTAATCAAAAGAGCAGAAAAAGACTAGACTCACGCATCACAAGCAAAAAGGATCAAGCATCAGAATGACACACCGGAGTGGAAGGTGTCTTCCTCACCAGGAGACTTAAAAGTTAGACTACAGCATCACCATAACTGACCAAAGATCAGATAAGTTGTCTGAAACACGAGTAAATGTTTTTTCATTTTAAGTGTTTAAACAAATCTAAGTTACCCAGTGCAGGGGAGGGTATCAGACTAAGGGATTGTGTAGTAAGTGTTTAGAGTGACTAGCCATGTCTAAGTGCTTGCTATTCTATTGGGTTTGCTGGAGCTAATTTCTCCAGAGTAGTATCTAATATATATATTAAAGGGGGGGTAGAAAATAATTGGATGCAAAGGCACAAGTCCTTGCTATCAAGTGCTGAAGGGCAAACAAGGTACCCCGCAGGGCTGACACAGCCAAATTATTAAGGTGGGGCACTTTTAAAAGAAAGTATGCGGTCCAGACCAGCTGTGGAACCCTCGAAGAATACACCTGCTGCCAAGAAGATTCTTTACCTCGCCACTGGTCGCAACCCAGTGGGCGCAAGGCAAGGGCAGAGGAGTACACCTGTGAGGAATCCTGATGGTCCTGAGACTAGTAGGGTGCCAGACAGCTGGAATGCACGTAGGATCTGCCGGGGCAAAACCCCACACCTGAATGTGAGCAATGCTTGCAGACGACCCCAGAGGGGCAAGTAACCAGGAAAGGACTGGCCTACCAAGCCCAGCATGACTGTCAGCCAGGTAAAGGGAAGGGGTACTATACCTTCTACAGCACTAAAAATAAATTATGTGAATTAGACAGAGAAATAATATGCCACAACCCAGAAGCAATCCCTAAGGATAGGCAGTTAAATCCCACATCCATTGAGGAAAGAAACCCACCCATGTAATACATAAAAGAGAGGCTGGGGAAATACCAACTACTATATGAGTAGAGGGCAAAATAAAATCGATTTTTGTGGCCTAATACCAAGTAAAATTGTGATTTAATAACAAATAGCTAGAAATGTGTATTATAGGAGAAAAGACCTATTGGCTAGGTAAGAATTTGAAATATGATGAGTCCCCTATTAGTACTGAACCTATAATGCTAGATCTCCTTAAAAGTAATGATGACAGAATTTGTTTACAATATGGTCAAACCTATTGTTTTTCTAGGAATAGGGAGGAGCTAGACCCTGAAACTAAATTGAAACAAGTGTCACAAGAATTGAAAAGACAAGAAGCTGAGACTAGGAAAAAGAGAATAAAACAAGAGCGAGTGAAATCCCTCAAAGAGCATTATGACCCATTAGAGAAACAATACGAGGATTGGGGTCTGCCAGCCTCAACTCAAAATTTGTTTATAGATTTAATGCAAAAAATAGCTATTGAGTTAAGTTTATCTAACTGTTGAATTTGTGGTGATTTAAAATCAGCTGAAAAGTGACCCTGGAAAGGTGAAAGCTTGGCTCCAGAGCAATTGCTAAAATAGAATAACAAGCAGATCTCAAAGATTTTACAGAGACCAGAGGGATGGACCGTGGACCAGCAAGTTATTGGAAGCCTCTGCATAAGTAGAAAAGGAGAAGTACTTCACCGAGGTAATGGGGTATACCCCTTGCATTTCTACCTTGACAGTGAATTCAGATCACAGAACTAAGACTTGGTTATTGGAGTAAGACAAAATCTGAAAAATGTGAATAAAAAATTTGATTGATTTGTGCTGGTATAAGAGCCCTGGAGCCAGTCCTTATCTGTCCCTGGAAAGCTTGAAAAAATTACTGGGCTAACCTGGGGAACCTAAATGTTAAATGGAAGGAAAAAGGAGTCTGACAGATGGGAAAATATGTAATCTCTAACTTTTGTGTTTCTCTTTGGTGGAGGGGAACATTTTTTTAAATTTTCTAGAAGTAGGTAAGAGGGTCTCCTTGATGTAACCAATTGACCTATGGGCCCAAATAAATATGAGCATCTAAAAAGGGGGAGGATTTGTTGTGAATAACCTCCATGTATTAATTTGTGCCTGAAAAATAACATGATTTAAAAGCAGGGAAAAAAGTTCACCAAAAAAGTCCGAGACGAGGTGGGGCAGATCGGGGGAAGATTTAGGAGATCAGCACATGAATGGATGTGGCTCCTCTGAAAATGGGACAGCAAGTATGCCTAACGATCGAAACATCTGCCCCAGAGGGAATGAATATGGTCTGCAATGGTCACCCAGACATCTATTCTGTTTCCCTGAAAACCCACTTGGAAAAATCAGAATCCCAAAAGGAGACCGATGAATATCAATACTCAGACAACTGGACAAAAGACAACCCTGACTCAGAGGAACTAAAATGTATAAAAACTGGACCTTTGGTGGTGGGATTTTGCGAACGAAGGGGAGGCAGGTGTGTTAGAGGCCTGCCTCGCGTTCACCCCGTTTGATTCCCAGGATCAAATTAGTCTTTATCGTGGCTGTGGTTTTTTTGATTCATTTCCGTACTTGCTGTCATGCGAAAATAAATTTTGTTTTTTCTTTAATTACAATTTGGCTCACCTCGTTTATAACAATATCAAGGTCTCAAAGCACTTTTAATTAAATCCAGGAATTGAAGGGGATGTCATTAATCTGTTCATTTATAAAACCCAAAGGAACCTATAAAAGTGAGGTGTTTTGTCCACAGGTTGTAATGGCAGAGCAGGAGCAAGGGTGGAAATACAACGTTGGGGCCAAATTCTGTCTAAAGTCAGGTTCTTCCACCTCCAAAAGCATCGGAAACAGGACACTGGTAATTAAGTGAAATTTGATTCCCAGCATTCTGCTGTAACCTGACAAAGGATCGTCTTGCCTCATGGTCGTCAAAAACCCTTTGAATCTCTTTTTTCTCTACCCCACTGCTGTTTGTGCCCATTTCATCACTGAACCACCCAAAGGAAAAGTCAGAATAAAGCAAAGATCTCTGAATAGAGAAACGTTTCTATCAGACAAATGGGCAAACACTCACAGAACACCACAGTGGTCATGGTGCTGTGTACGAACTGCAGAACACATTGGATATTCTAGACACCAGGTGTCTGGGACATAATGACCTCTTAATTAATGGCTACATAATGACCACAAACAATTAAGCTGTCAGAAGGCAGAAGAAACAAGAATGGTAAGTAAAATTCCCTGTTTACCACAGGAACACCTCACATTTCTTATGCCCTGTGCTCAGTCCTTAAACACCTTTCTTGCTCACCTAGTCTGTGGACATATGTCTGGTTTCCTTGAATAAAAGAGAAACATAGTTTCAGTCCAAAATATGCCTTCCTCAAACTGGGAAACTAAGAAATTAGAAATATCTCTTTCCGCATTCAGCTTGGGAGCACAATGGGAAGAAAAGCCTGCCCAAAATTTTAACAACAGCTTTGGAAATACCCACATATGAGTTCTAGAGCCTTGCTTTTTTCAGCTATAGCAAGGTTTCCCTGCTGGGAAACCCTTGGGCCTGTCCATCTGCCATACAGTATGGTGAATACTACTACAATAGTACTTTAACAATAACTGTGCTCTTTTGAACCTCCCCATTCAAGTAACTCCATTGATTACTCAGAAGAATGCAGACTCTTGTGTTATTTGATCGGCACATATACTCTGAGCATTTAATCCCCTCAAATATTTTTCAATAACTTCCTTTAATTACAAGGAAAACATGTCGAGTGATGCATGCATTGAAGAGCTTCCCCTCATGTCCCTCTCTCTTTTTTTTTTTTTTTCTGTTTAATGAAGAATTTGAATCACTTTTCAACTTCTTAATCCTATAATCCTGGAAGGAATTTACTCTCTTCCAAACCCTGGGGGTGGTAGGCTTTTGCTTAGTACAGTACACCCTGGAGATCTTTCAGCAAGGTCTTTCCAGAGGGGTCCCAAATACATGCATTCCTCAGCTGTGTGGTCACCATGTAACTCAGCCTCATCAAAAACACCTCACCTCAGTGGTTCAAGGATTGACTTTTTCATGGAAAGTGCAGGGATAACATGGCACAGTAGACACCAAGGTGTGGAGAGAACCAAGCTTTGCCAGAAGGCACGGATGCTCAGTGCCAAGCATGACGGTTTTAACAACAGGTTTATTCCCTTCAATGAATTAATTCTTCTGGAAAAAAAAAGAAAAAGTCGGGAAGGGTGTCCTTGATAATGCTACATCCTTGCACCTTGTTGCCTCCTGGAGGAATACTGGGGAATGATGGACAAGTCTGTACGACTAGTCTTGTTGGGAGGGTTGGACGGAGCCGGTTGGCTGCACAGTCTTTGCCTTGAAGGGCACTGGGTGCATTTGCAGCACACGACACTCTCCCCTGTGAGCACAGTGAACTCACTGCACAACAACTTCAGACTTGTCTACTTTTGTCTCAAGAGAAGCCTTCATTGTCACAGCAAGACAGCTCTTTTTGCAATGAACCCAAAGTCCATGATTTTCCTCCTCCTGGCTTTCCTGCAGAACTAAGGAACTCTAATGAATGCACTCCAAAGCACAAATTTTCCACCTTGTCTTTCCAAGTTGTTGGTTCTCAAGGGGTGGCCTCTGGATCTTTAGGGACCCGTAAAATGGGGGGAAAATGGTGCATGGAACAACTGTAAAAGAGTAAAACGACAGTAACAACCCAAACCATTCCCTCATAATTCTGTATGTGCCAGCAAGCAGACAGGGTGAAAAGAAGTTGTAAATACACTTTCAAATTTTGCAGCATTTTTAGCTGTTTGTAAATCAAACACCTTGGGGTTCTGTTGACCAGCGCAAGGTTGGCTTACTCTCCAAATGTCTGAGTGTTCTTTCATCACAAGCAAGATGCAAAGGCATCTGTTATTCACTCCTCTCCCATTTTAGGTCACAATCCTCAGCTCAATTTCTTTTTCTCATGCTTGTTAGTTCAAGTAACCATTGCTTTGTCGGTGGTTAGTTATCTAATCCCATTACATATAAATGTTGTCATTGTGTTTTGTGCTAAAGTAACAACACTGAGAAACGAGTTGGGAAACCTGAACAGCCCAAAGTGCATCTATCTCTGTCCTTGTTGAGATGAAATGACATCAGAGGTCTCAGTTGAAGGGTGCCTGGATGAAGAGGAGGACACAGGACACCTTGATGTTAACATGGCCACAGCACAGACACATTGCACACAGTAAGGACATGTGGGGAACAAGGGTGTTGCTTACACATCATTTCCTGTCATTTGAGGGAACTAAAACCTGCAGACAAATTCAGTGCTGGATCGGCCTGAAATTCTGGCCTGTTTTCAAAGGCTTGCACATTTTAGTGCAGCTCCAATGATCAGTTTTATGATCTGACAATTGACAAACCTGCTAACACATTTATCACATCTCAGCTGGCAGAGGATGATGAAAAATTTTGTCATACTGTGATGTATGACTGCTGCTTTCCATTGCTGTGATAGACTCCAGCACCTATTTTATACCCCAACAGACCATCTCATGTTTCTCCTTCTGTGGGGACAAAATCTTCCCTGCTTGCCTGGCTGAAGCATTGTGTAACAGGCAGGAGCATGAATTAGACACTTGTCATTGATGCAAAGAAACTGTCTTCTATTTTCCAAAATTCCTGAGCTATTTCCCCATCAACTTTCATTAAGGGAACACAGCTCTGCTATCTTCAGAGGACTGGTGACAAAAAAAAGCTGACTTGAAGGAATGCACCTCCAGGAATATTTTACAGCATACGTGGCAAGCTGTGTGTACATGACAGTAGCAGATGGGTTACACAATGATGTCCTCTTTGGGAGAAAAGTCTCATTAGAGCAGACAGGACTGACAGTTTCTACCTAGACTTGGCAGGTACGTAGTGCCACCCTCACCTCTGGCTTGGAGAAGAGCTGGGCAGGTTTAATGAACAAAACCCATTAAACCCCCAGGTTTGCAGAAGGGTGAGCCAAGTCACACAGAAGTTGTCACCTGCTGCAGGTCACATGTCAATTCCAGAGTGGATCTAATGACAGAATCTAGGAAAAGAACTGAAGGAACAGTATATTTTTGTGGGCGTGAAATCTACATGAAATACCTCAGGAAGTGCATTTCCTCATGTTCCGGGAGGAAAAAAAAAGAGTACAATTATTTTTTATTTTCTCACTTATGTTTCCTCTCTCTCATCTTTTCCTCTCCATTTGTCTCAATGCATGCCTTTCAATAAAAAAAACTTTTTTTTTTCCTTTTTTCAGAATTCCACTCTCTAACTTTGGAGCCAGAATGGTTGTATGAATTTAGCCCCAGTGTGGGACCATTTATTTGGGAAACACTCTATTTTTTTTTTTTTTTGGCACAGATTTTGTTGTAAAAATACAAAAAACTTAGATAAAAATCACCAGTTCTTACCAGGAAAGCACATACCCATGCCTTTCTAGCACTCTCACTGTCTTCGTCATTATTACAGTTGTATTATCAACCATGGCCCCAACACTTACATGCACTTCACAGCCCTGTAAGGACTATTATCCCCTCTCAAAAAGTAAAAGAAAGTGAAATCCACTACAGCAGGGAACTAGGGAACTGTCGAGGTTGTGGTGGGACAAAATAAGCACTCTGGAGAGAGAGCCCTGGGGAGATGACTCAGCTCCAGCAGCATGGACCAAGGGTTTTTCTGCAGCAAAGGGAATTTTTTTTTTCTCAAAGAGCTGCACTCAGCGAAGACATCCTGAGATGGTTGCTAAGTAATAATAATACTCTTAAATAACAAATCTAAGAATTCTCATAAACACCTTTTTATTGCTGTTGTTTATAATTTATCTAAGACAAAATCCAGGGCTGCCCCTGGCCCACAGGAAAACCTCCTCTCAGCTCCAGCCTCTTGTCTTCATGGACAGCAGAGTCATCATAAGCAGAGGAGCAGGAGCAAAGGCCAAGGGTGCTGGCAGGGCACAGTAGTCAGTGTGTCACTGTGATAATCTGCTTAAATGAGGAGACCAGGGCATCATTAAATAGCCTGGCCTGAAGTCCTAATGGAGCAGCTGAAAGATCTGGTGCTCTCTTCAAGCTAAACTGTAGCTCATGCATTTCTGCTTTGAATATGTATCTGGAAATGAGTTCAGCCCCAAGCCCTGACTCACACCATTCTCTATCACCAGAGATATCAACCTCCTCTTAAGTTATTGTTGCAAAGGTGACACTTACTTTTTTATCTACATTTGAGAGGCCACAAAACTAAACAAGCAGATGTTATCACACGTTTGTTCCTCTGGCAGCCACAAAACCATGCCTGGCAAAATCTCCTTAAAAAAATCATTGCAAAGAAATAATTCACATGAAAAACCTAAAACAACAACAACCAAAAAAACCCAAACAAGCAAAACAACAAAAAAACCCACCCCAACCCCCCCCAAAAAACCAAACAAAACCCCCCCCCAAAAACCCCAAGCCCCCCCCCCAAAACCCCAAAATCAAACCAGAAACAGGGGAGAAGGCCTTTTTAGAACAGACTTTTCTATGATTTTGTTCTGACATTATTGGGGAAGATGCTTTGAATTTCCAAATATTTTTTAGTAGTTCAGCAGAATGAAGAGCAACCAGCTGGAAGTCATGCAACAGATGGCCACTGGGATCCTCAAAAGATAGGAAAACCTCCCTTGGTTTGTATTAGACCAACGAGACAGAGATATTTTCAACCTGGAAATCCATCTGGGACTAGATGTTCACATGGTTCAGGCAGGTAATGGTCAGGTAATAATCACTTGCTTTCCCATCCTTGTCGTCTCCACATACTCTCCCCTACCTGTCTTGAATTTGAATGGCTTTCTTCATTCATCAGCACCAGCTATTTTTGGTTCTTTCAGAAGGTGAAGGTGAATTTCTTGCTGAAGTTCATTCAAATACTCTTGCTTCCCCCTGAATTTTCTCACGCTTTTGTCAATTTAATCAAAATGTGTCTGGATGCCTTATGTACTCACAACTTTTGCAGCATGCAAGAAGTCTGTATTTCAAATAACAATTATTCATCAAATAGAATGGGTAAACTTAAAAGCTTCCTGCAAGAATGCAGTTTTTATGGATATAAAGAGAAAAAAATCTAATGAAAAAACTGTTCTTGAAAGCAGACAATATTCTCTTCTAACAAAAAAATTATTTTTGATATTAAGACAAATTAAGTTGGCCTTAAAGACCTTATGTTGGCTTTGGATTTTTTGTAAAGGGTTTTTGTAGTTTTTTTGGTATGTTTTGTTTTGTTCTTCTCTCCAACTGACCAAAGTAGCTACAAGGTAAATAAAGTGCTAAGTTTCAGGGGGGTGGAATCTGGGAAGGAGCAGACATTTTTCTTAAGCAGTGGTAGTGGCATTCACCTTTAATGTTTGGATGCCGAGCTGTCAGCCAGCAACTTCAACACCACCCTTATCTCTCCCCTTTTCTATTTATATATTAGACAAAGCTATTTTTTCCTGAATTTAATTGCACATCAAAGGACTATCTGAATGGATCCATTTTGGAGGTTGCTGATAGCAATGCTGGGGAATCCCGCAAATGGAAGTCTAAAATTTCAGTTCTTTCCAGTGCTGTATTAGATAACATGGGGAAAGCCAGTGAAACACTCAGCAAAAGCACTCTGGCTGTGTTTCTATTATTTGCAAATTCAAGCTGGACATAGACAAGATTGAACCAGTAATTATTATATTAACTTGCTCCCTTTAACCACAGGTTTCCTGCCAAAGGAGTCAACTATGGCAACGATTATTTCACTTTTTCAGAGGTAGCAGCAGAAAACATTCAGGTGTCGCACACTCCATGAACACATCCTTAAAAATCAAATATAGCCTCTTATTCATTCAGGGATGTAAAAAAAAAAAAAAAGGAATCTCCCAGTTTCCCTTAGGCTGAATATATTTGCCTTGGCAAATATCGATTTTGAAGGACTGCCCCAGGATTACAGGAAAACAAAAATCACAACACTAAAATTGATTATATTGGACACAGTATCAGACTGAGGGTTTCACCGCATTGTTAAGTAAATAGAAATGCCTGCACCTCTTTATGTTCCCATTGTAAAAGAGATGTGAACACCACAAAGTACTTCAGCTGGCTTAAAATCATTTTCCCAGCATTGAGCCTGTCTCCTCTAAGCTTTATGCACAAGAAAGGTAAACAAGAACAGCTCCAGTCTAAGTTGAACAGCCTTTTTCGACATGTTGACTTGATTATTTCTGTCTACTACCCCAAGCTTTCCAGCTCATACTGACTTAGCTTCTCTCAGATGAAACCTCTGGCAAAACTGCCTCTCGTGTTTCAAGATCCTTAAAACTCACTCCTTTGTCTGTCTCAATGTCAATTATTGCTTATTTATGAAAGGAAAGGAAAAGCAAAACACACTGGCCCAGACACACAAAATAATGAATAGACAAAGTTCCACATTCATAAATAAAACAACATACTTCCTATAGCTCTTACATAATCTAAAGGGGTTGTTTTGTTTTAAATCTGGCACCATCTTAGTATGTCTTTTTGTTCTACTACTCTTGTGCTACTTTTAAGTAGGAGAGGTGTTTGACAAGTGAATCTTCAGTGACGCCAACTGCAGTTTTTATTGACTTTTTTGAAAATATTGAGCTAACTCAGAATTACTGAAGTGAACAGCACTTGTGAATATAAACTAAAACAATAGGTGACTGGCACACATTGTGTGAGAATTTATTTCATTTTCAACCCAACAGAAACTGATGGCCAAACCTAGACACATTTAATGCACATTTCCTCCCTGGAATGGACAAAATCCAACTCCAGGCTTGATTCCATCACACACACACAAGTATAATTTACCATAGTAATTTATAATGGTGCATAAATTTGTAATCAGGCTGGTTTCCTTAAGCTGTTTCTGTTCACTTGAGGAAATGTGACTTTCTAAAAAGCACAGCCATACAAGGAGATGGACACGGGTTTGGGGTGAGGTAGAAGAGCTGGAAGTCAGCTCAGTCTTGATTGCCAGTGCCTCCCCATGGCACGCAGCTTGGGCCAATCCCATGAGGAATGCCTCCAAAGAGCTCGAGAGAACATACCTGTTTGCAGATACAGCAAACTAATCACACAGAGGCAAACCTCAATGGAAATAATAATAAGAAGAATTAAAATGTTCCAAACAGTACTCATCTGGGAATCTCAATTAGCTCCACAAACAGTAATTAATTTAGCTTCTTAGCTCTCTGCAAGATAGAGAATTACTAATCTTCCCATTTTATGAACCGGGATATACACATGTAGACTTGACAATGAGACTTTAGCTGGATTTAGACAGCACATCTTCTTGCAATCTGTTCTCTACCTTGTGCTCTCTCCTGTCATATCAGCTGTTATTCTCCTTTTCTTTTTGAGCAAAATTATATTCTGATTTGGGGCAAAGAAGAAATCACTCCAAAGTCTCTAAGAGCTTAACATAACTGAAGTCTGCTGTACTCACCATAAGGGTTGCATTAAATAACCTGTCCTGGGATATAAAACATATCCAGTGAGACCCCACTGGATTTTATTTAGTAACACAACAGTGAAATTTCCCTGATGAGGCTGATGACAAATTTGGCTTTATTTCTTTTACTAAATATTGCTAAAACCCAGGAGATGATCCCATAAAAAAGTCAGATTAAACACCAGGAGAGAGACCTGCCTTTGACCTCAAATGAAGGGCAGGAATTGTTGGTGCTCTAAGGGCAGCTCTCCAACATAGTGAGATAATAGATCCTTCCCTAAAATAAACACCAAGCCAGCCATACCAACAGTGTAGCTTCTAGTTTTATAATCCCTTTGCTGGTTTAAATCTCCAGATGAGTTATTATATTGCAACACTTGCACAATAAGTATGTCATGACCCTACAAAAGTACTCTGTAAGAATACAGAGGAGTAGGAAAAATAAAGAAAAAGGTTTGTGGCTTTTCAGTCTTAATTTGTCTGCATTCTGAAAAAGAAAATATTTGGGTAGTTTCAAAATCTGAAAGAGTATTTGATTTTTTAGACCTCCTTGCTCTCTAAAATTACCTGTAGCCAGGTGGAGACCGATCTCTTCTCCCAGGTAACAAGCAGTAGGACAAGAGGAAATGGCCTCAAGCTGCATCAGGGGAAGTCCAGGTTGGACATCAGGAAAAATTTCTCCACGGAGGGAGTTGCTAAATATTGGAAGGGGCTGTCCAGGGAGGGGTGGAGTCACCATCCAAGAAATGACTGGGAATGGGACCATGGTTTTGTTGCCATAGAGGTATTCAATCAAAGGTTTAACTGGATGATTTTGGAGGTCTTTTCCAACCTTAATGATCCTATGATTCTGTTATATGGTTGTTTTAGTTGAGGGTTAACTAGATATAGTATGGACTTAGTGACTACTGACTTATATGCTGTTCCACAAACATTCACACATAAACTATCTTTGAATGCAAGGCCATCCTGCAGGTGAGACAGGAGGTAGGAGATCCTCTCATGTATTTTTTACTATTTCTCAAAGTAGGTTTGTGACTTGGAAAAGTTATTTTTCATTGTGTCTCAGTTTCCCACAAAGAAAACAATACTTGCAGCTGGTGTCCATGGCAGCTGTGCTGCTGTGAATACAGAGTGGACAAGAAATTTTAATTCTGGACTGTGTAAGGGGAGATTTCAGCCTCACTCATGTTTTGCAGCTTTTGTTGACTGCGGTTTTTGTAAACTGGCGGGTTATTGGGCATAAGGTCCATTGCAGTGACACTGCTGGAAAAAGGAACCACATCCCAGTGTGTTCATCTCCTACAGCCAAAGTCTGCATTAATTTTCTCAGTTTAGGGTTACTAAACGCTTCCCCTGCAAACTCCCTTTGCCACATTTCTCTGACAAGAGCCAGCAGCTTGTCTGTTTTGTGTCTATTTGTGGCTGATATGAACTGTGACACGTCCAGGGGATCTTTTACAATTCCTGGTGACAAGGAAGACTGTGAGCAGCAAAGTGTGTCGCATATATTAGTCAGCTGCAAAGCTGAAACTGATAGCAGGGTATGAATAGAGCTGATAGTCTCATCTCTAGCTAATACTTCATGTGGCAGATCATGTTTTGGGGGACTCCTTTGCTTGCCCTGGGGATGGACAGAAAAAAGAGAAAAAAGTCATGCTGCATCCTGGTGAAAATGTGCTCATGGTGCTCAGAGCAGGCTCAGACTGGATATTAGGAAAGATGGCAGCAAGGCTGGTATGCGCAAAATGCACTACCAGTATGGTTCTGGAGATGGCAATATCTGGGAAGGTGAAAAGGAGGNACCCTCCCCCCCCCCCCCTCCCCCCCCCATCCCCTCCCCCCTCAAGTCTGGACCTGACTGAAAAGGGAATTAAGCCACCTTTTAAAATCCCTGGAAGATATTGCAGCACTTTACATTCAAGTTGCCAGTCAGGCAGATGCATTCCTTTAATGGCCATGATTAGTGCTCTTCCCCAGTTAGCAGGAAAAGGATCACAGCTCTTGTGCAAAGTGGCTATGGGGACACCAAATAATTTCCACGGACTTGAAAGTAAACACTAGCGAAAAACTCCAGCTACCTTCCAGGGAGAACCTGTAAGTGTGCACATCTCCTTGTGTGCTTTTGTCACAAGGAGAGGCACAAGGTCCCTCTTTCTAACCCTGAGATAAAAGCAATCAGCTTCAGAGCCACCATCACCATCCAACCTCAACAGCCCACTCCTTGAGAAGCTCCTTGACTTCTTGGGATGCTTTCTAAACTCAGTGGCAGAAGGAGGAGGAGGAGAGGATAACCTCTGCATCTGCAAAGTAGTTGGGAATGACAGCAGCATCTCTTGCTCCTGAGAAAGTTGTCACCATTTTAGGATACTCTGCCCCATCTGGCAGAGACAGAGGGAAGAGGATTATTCTGTACTCTGATTTAGGCCCAAGAAAAAGAGAAAACACCAGGGGAAAAAAGAGAGAAAAGCTCTGCAAATGAACAGTCAGCATAAACAAAGTGTATCAGCCCAGGCAAGAACCTGAAGCATGACTGCACTAAACAAATCACAGTGGAATCAGTAACTGGCAAAGTAATTGGCATTATTACAGCTGATGGAAAATTTCTGATGCTGCTCTTGTTCACTTTTGAAACACTGCTCAGACATTTAATTGGCTCAGTTCACATCTAGATGATTGCTCTTTTTGTCCTTCTGGAATGCATCAGGCCTGTAGACAGAAACTCTTGGACGTGCCTCCCTGGCTCTGTCCATCAGCTAAGTGACAGGGAACTAAGTTTTGCACAAACCAAGCAAGGCAAGGGAAATATGGAGAAGAATGGGTCTCACCTAAATAATTTCAATCTCTCTGTAACCCTAGTTCTTTTTAAGTTCAACTCTGGCACTGCTGAATAGTCCTGTGCTTGTAGCACCTAAGATACTGTGAGTAAAATGCAGGGATAAAACTGCATGTTTTGGTGTCAGCAAAGGGTAGGTTTGATGCTTTAGTCACAATATAGGTAAAATTGTGTTCTTTGTCACATAGAAATGCTCCTGTGAGCTCCCTCTGGCCTATTAATGACACCACTTCATGAAATTACAGGATGGTTTTGTTTGGAAGGGACCTTCAAGATCATCTTATTTCTACCCTTCTGCCATGGGCAGGGGCACCTTCCACTAGATCAGGCCCATCAGAACACCATCCACCCTGGCCTTGAACAGTGCCAGGGATAGCAGTAAAATGTTAATAATGGCTGAGTGTCTGTGCTCAGAAAGATCTTCTCCCTCAGCTTGCTAGACTCTCTTGCCAAACTCTCCTGATCCTATGAACCACTGTCCAGAAAACCAACTCCTTCCTGCAGGTCAGGCCTGCATGGAGAGGGAAATTTCAGCCAGAGGCATCCTAGTTTCCTCCAGTGTTTTATAAAGCCTCACAAAATTATTAACCTCTAAGCAGCAGCCAGGATATCAAGGTATATGAAATCGGGGAATGGTGCTTTTTTAAACTGTCTGAGAAAAAGCAGCTTGGCTTGATGCTGAGTCACAGATTCCTCCACTCCCCAGACCTAATCTTGTCCACTTTATCTGCTCTTTAGAGGACAACCAAGTCTAGGAATAACAAGCTCTTTCCTTGGCCAGTAAATGTGTCTGTAGTGTGGACAAGGCTGTGGAAGAAGGATGTTATTGCCCACTTCCCTTCTTTTCTGTTTGAGTGTGTTGAGAGTTGCATGATCACAGGCTGCCTTTGTGGAAAACACCATGGTGGCAATGACTCTGCAGCCATGTGGAGAGATGGTTCTTCAATTACCAGGGAATCATTTCTGAGTTGTCCCTGGAAGCAGAGGGAATATTTCTGAACTCACTCCATTGGTTCATTCACCAGCTGATTTCACTAGGATATAATCCATTTAGGTTTACAGCTCTTTTCCAAGGAGGATGGAGACCAGAGAGGCTCATTTGTCATACCTCCTCTCATTGTAAATCAAAATCAGTGCCATGCTGGGAGACTCCCAATGCCAAATGGAGAGGACATTTGGCAGCATGGGTCCCAGAGATTTCTGGAGCTGCTTGACACCAATCTTCCTGTTTTTCTTGAAAAGAAAAGAAAAGAACCCTCACTTCAAAATGATGTAGCATGGGAGAGCAAAGAACGAGCCAGAGGATTTGAAGGAACACAATGGCCCTTCAACAGCAAATATGGTTGTACCAAAGTGTGGGTCTTTAAAGCCTGCGGTAAGGCCACCTGTAATACAGCAAACCAATTTGGGAATGCCATAAGTTCCCAACTCAGAGCCCAGAGGATGGCTTCAGATTAAATCCCTGCCCCAAGACTTTCAGGACCACTTCAGAAGCAGAGAGTTGAAGAACTGGACAATTTTGAACAAGCAGGTGCTTTCCCCCTGAAATAAAATTGGCTAATTATGTGTGACCTAGTGTCACAGTTAGATTTTCCCTCAGTTTTCAGTTTCCAGTTTTTCCCTCATGACTCTGGGCATCCCAAGTGGCTGCTGCTGCTGACAGACACCAACGTAGGACCTGGTGAGTCCTACACTGCCTTAGAAGAAGATTGTACCCAAGCTGCCCTCAAAGCAAATTTGAGATCAGAAGAAAACAAACAGGAAGCACAGAGGAGGTCAGCTCTTTGCTTCTCTATGCCAAACAGGACTTGGAGAAAATCCCACTAGAAGAGGCTGACTGACAACGGCCAGTGATAAAAATTGAAGGGAAACACAGGCACCATCATGTTATTTGCTTTATCTACCAAGCTGAGTATTTTCCCTTCCAGTTACTGCTTCAGAATTCTTGACTCTGAAAACAAGTCTTGAGACAAGCAATCCAGCACCACAAGAAGCCAAAGGAGATATGCCCATTCTCTTCATCAAAGTTTGGTGCAAGCCTTTGATTCACATCCCATGTGACACTGTCTACATCTTCCTGTGGGAGATGCAATGTACTCCTGGAATTTAGAAAATCAAGGTCTATTCTGCTCTATGGTCACAACTGAATCACCTCACTCAGGCTTTTTTTTTCTGTTTTCTGAAATAGGAATAATGTTATACCCTGCTCACTGAGACACTGCAATTTATGTGTGAAAATCATAGCGTCAAAACGAAGTATTGTCACTTGCAGCAAAATGAAGGTTTACAAAAGAACAAAGGTAATGTGTGTGCTATTAAAATCCTGACACCAGATGCCAGAAGTGGGTTGAATTTTCTGAGGTACTCCTGCTGTTCCTTTTCATCAGGCATGGGGAAATACTGCTTTGCAGATAAACGTTGTGATGTGGTGAATGTCCAGAATTTAATGAAGTCCATTATAACAGATGAAAATGAAGCTTTCATTAGTTTATGAATGGCTTATTCATTTTAGTTTTGGTGGGGTTTGTTTGTTTGTTTGTTTTGTTGTTGTTGGTTTTTTTTAAATTGAGAAAGAACATTTTCCCTAAGCAAGTGCCAAGTAAGAGAGTAAACATCATCTGCTCTTACACCTTCATCTCCTCCCCAAGGCTGTCACTCCTGCAAGGATAAGACTCTCATTACACCCACCTTGCCAACAGTCCTGCTGCAAACCTCTCCCAGTGAGATGCGCCCAACCCTAGAAATAGCTGGCCACAGCTGGCTGTACCAATGAGCTCTGCAGAGCCTTTCCCCACTCCTGCCTGCCTCTGCGGGGTTCTTCAACTCCCATCTTCACCTTTTATTCTCACACACACTTTGGGCCAAGAGCAATAATATATTTGCTTTATGATGCTCTGGCCATGACAGGGATTTTATGGACTGCCACAATATCATCTTGATAACTGTGGCGAAACTGCTGATTAAAAGGGTCACACTGGCACAAGGGAATCTATAATGTCTTTATTTGTTCACAGGAAGGATACACCATGAGTTTAAGTTTCTCTCTTCAGCTTTGGACTCTTGGTGCTTTGATCCTGATCACCTTTGAGAATAAAAGGGGAATTTAGCTCTTAAATGTGGTTTTATCACTGGTGTCTCAGTTAACACCATCCATAAAAGGATCGTTTTCTTTGTTACACAGGACAAGGCTAAGACCACAGACTTGAAATAGGAGTAGAATGATAAAAACTGTATCTTTTTAGCTAAAAAGGGACAATCATTAACTATGTAAATAAATGAGCGACTATTGAGTTTTAGTAACACAGTCCATTCTGTTGCTCATTCATAAAGAGGAGTGAAGAGAAAATGTTTCAAGGCTTCAGGAAGAGTTTTACTTGGAGAATTACAGATCCTGGTATTTCAGCACTACAGACACCTGCTGACAGTATTGCAAAACAGGACATTCTTGAGGTTGCAAGAAAACAGGCACAAAAAAGAGAATCCTGTTATCAAGTAAAATATCTGAAGACTCTGGGTCTGAGTGTGTTTTTTTCTCTGACTTCTAAAAGCGTCACATCCTCAAATTCAAGTGAGCAGATGGCTGCCAGAAACACTCTGAAACCAGCAAGCTGCTTGCCTTGGACACATTATTTTGGTGTCTTGACCCCTTGACTCTCTCATGGATTTTTATTCCATTTGGGTTTGCTCCAAGGCGATTGGAGAGGATTTTAAAGTCACCAATGACCTCTGAACTTCAATGACGGCATTTTGGGGCATTTTATCTTAAAGATGAGATAAGGGCAGAAATGGCCATACACTCACCATCCAATGGGAGCAAAAGGTATAATGACATAGCTTGTGGTTCCAGTCACAGCTGAAGCAACCTGCTGAGGCTGTACAGAGAAGAGGTGATACTGGTGAGGGGAGAAATGTTTTGAAAGCTTGCAACCATGGCACCACCTCTTTTTGCTGACATTACACAGCAACAGCTGATGACAACTTCAGCCCTACCTCCATGTTCTTCCAAAGAATCAACCCTAAGTCATACTTGCTCCTAGCTGAGTGTCTTGAGATTTTGCCTCAGAAAGAGTGCAGTAATGTAATCTTTGATATGAAGTCAGGTCTTAGGAATTGCCAGTAGATAAAGAACCTTGCATTCATTTTCCCTGCAACTGTGACTGCTCTTCAATCCTGACCTTGATTGCTTCCAGTAAGAGATAATACAAATCTCATTTCTCAGGTAGACTTCCCAAGATGTTGTCTTAAGCTTCATCTCACAGATGCTAAATGGCTTTTCATGCTGGAGATAAACTGAAGTTCTCTGATGAAGGATAAGGTTGATAAATTTGCTCCTGGGGAGCCAGGGGACGATGTGGGTAAAGGTCACCTAGGAGAGAGAACTAAGCTGGCTGATAGCACAGTGGGTCATGATGACACTGAATCATGATCAGGCCACCATCTCAGGGAGAGAAGCAAGGCATCGCAGAGGGTACAATTACTTCTGATGCCCTCTTCCTAAGTTGTATGAAAGGAAAGATTTCTTTTTTCCTCCCTTACCCTGTCAGGGCTTGTCATGGACTCCTTCCAGCCATCTGAGGCTCCTGCTTTTTCACTTCGAACAACACCTTAACCTTTACCCTGCACAGAATCATGGTGTGACCATTCTCTCTCAAATTTCATACTTCATCAACTTATCCTCACCAAGATTATGCTTTACTCATATCAGGGTTTCTTATTTCCCATAATTCTTATTAAACTACAGGCACTTATTAAAAAATGGGAGCATCATCTAGTGCAGCTGCTGCTCAAACATAAGGGACCAGAACCACAGTATTCCTTTATGAAGAGATCAGTGACAACTAATTTTGGTGGCACATAGATAGAATACTGATTTAATTTATCTGGATCTAGTAAAATCTGAAAAGAGCTTATAAGAAATCATGCCTATACCTCAGTTAATGAAATTCTGGGCTGCTTCTGGGAAGGCTGACAATTGTAAAACCAATCTGCCAAACTTTTATTCACAGCTTCACTGCAAAGTCATTACAGATACGACAAAACCCACCAAACTCACAGAGGTGTGTGTGAACACACACGTGAAAATGGGGAGTGCCACATTTTCTGTCTCCCAAGGCAACCTGGCAGCTCAGAGGGGACAGGAGAACAAGGAAAGATGTTTTTGATGCTGCCAGCAATACTCAATGTTGCAGGACCGGTTTTTTCCCACCTGAGAACTTGAATCTGAAATCACCTCTACAAGAAAACCACATGAGATTTCACTACTGATGGTGCTCCCAGTGCATGGAGGGGGTTGCCAGAAGTCTCAGGCCATCCATCCACAGACCATCTCACCCTTCCCACAGCACCATAAAATGGTCTGAGTTGAAAGGCACCTTAAAGACCATTTAGTCCAGCCCCTCTGCCATGAGCAGGGACACCTCCCACTAGATGAGACTGCTCTAAGCCTTGTCCAATCTGGAAACACTTCTAGGGTTGGGGCAGCAACATCTTCTCTGGGAAACCTGTGCCAGGGCCTCCCCACCTTCACAGCTAGGAATTCCTTCCCAATATCCCATCTATCCCTACCCTCTGGCAGAGGGAAGCCATTCCCCCTTGTCCTGTCACTCTAGGCCCTTGTCCAAAGTCCCTCTCCAGCTCTTCTGGAGCTGCTTTAAGCACTGGAAAGGGTTCTAAGATCCAGGACACTCATTATTTTGGCTGGCCAGGCTGTCTGCTGTGCCCTTAGAGATGGACACTAGGGTTGATGCAGACTGTTTTCACTGGTGCTCTTTGCATCTGGGTTTGTTTCTGGGTTTGCTGCACTCAGAAACCACAGAAGGCTAAAATAAATCTATATGCAACCTATCTGCTGGTCACCTGGTGTTCATATTTGTGCTCATTATGACACAGGGAATGAGGGTGAGCACAAAATATTTTTCCCTAGGGAATAGCGATTTTCAAGCAGTTACTCTGCAGGTAAAAAAGCAGGGTGCTGGCAAGTAACGCTTGCAAAGTTTGATGCCTTGATATCTGTTGTGTGGATCAATATTAATAGTAATGTTATATTTCCAGAGCTGGCAGAACTATTGATTATTTGGTATGTAGCAGTTCATTTATACTTGAGAGCAAACTGGGACACTGAAACAACAAATGTGCAGCTGTTAAAAAGCAAAACAGGGCATTGAGTTTCAGTGACACAACTGGAATATCACTTCCTTTGTTTAAAATGGAACATCTTTAACATGTCAAAAGTATAATTTACTTATCTGACTTACTGCTGTACCTGGGGAAAATAACTTTTTTCCCCTGAAACCTGCAGATTAAGGTCATGTTTCCAAATATGTGCAATATACAATCAATAATTTTATCCCCACTGTGACCAAACACTTCAGATATTCTTGAAGGGAAAAAGTTTTGTTTGATATGTTTAAACAAGTATTAAATCAGATTGCCTTGCGCATGAGAAGATTTCAATGAAAGAAAAGGTAGTGAAACATTACACTGTGGTTGCAGGAGCTGAGCCCAAGTTCTTTTTCAATGAAGTTTTTAACACAGTGAGAAAAAATAGATACCTGTATCTATATAAGTGCAAATATATTTTGATAGGGTGAACTCAAAATAAGACTTTCTCTACTAAAAAAAAGGTTTACTTACATTTGAAAGAGATAATGCTGTATACTTCCATGATATCCTTCTTTATTTTGTGTAAGTCTACAATTGTCTCCTAGGGACACATTTAACTAACAAGGATTAAACTGTTGAAAACAAATTATATAGAACACCTATCTTATGGCTGAAACTTATTGAAAAAGAAACCCCCTCATGGTAAAGGAGAAAAAAATTAAAAATAATGGGTGACATTCCCTCTTGCAGGAAAGAGCATCTCAATGACTTTTTACAATATATTTTTTTACATGAGCTTGAAGAGGCTGGAGTGGTGACTAGTAAATATGCAGGAACTCTACTATACATTGCCTTTTGGGGGATAATGCAGCCTTTCCTCTGCTATCAGCATGTTAAACTGTGCAGGCTTAGATGCCTTAGCAACTGTCTACAATTTGGACAGGTTAGGATCAAGGGAGGCTGAATCAGCTTCTGGTGGTGACTCCCCTCTCCCACTGCTGACAAATGGAGTTTAGAGTGAAGGAATCCAGTTTCTCAGTTGGTCCTGAGCCTTTTCAGCCAGTAGTAATTAAATGTGCCCAGAAATATTCTCAGGCGTGGAGGCCAACTGGCAGAGCAGAGGCTTGTACCTCTGCCCTCAGCTGTGTCTTCACTTTCCTAGTTCAGCAGCTTAATGCAAACAGCTCACAGGGATCAATGCTTAAGGATGATTTAGGAGCTTGCTAGTTGGACCAAAAGTGTGCTGAGAACTGGTTTACTACTTTGAGTATTCCCAGTTACATTCCCATGAACAGGTTCCCAGATACTGCTTAACTTGCTTAAGTTATTGTATGACATATTTCTTTTCCTGATCAAGATTACTTCTTTCCAGCCAGAAGAAGGGAACTGTATGACTGTAAATTTGGTTATGACAATAGTACTTCTGCTGGTTCATGAAATAATTTTTACTCAATAGGATGCCTGTTTACTGCTGTCTGCAATCTAAGAATCTTTGCAAGGAACCAGATGTGGTGCATTTAAAGCGAAAAAAGTATTATGCATGGACAGATGAACTTCATAAACAAATCACTGTCCTTATCCCATTGCATATCATTGACATCTACCTGATACTACATTTTCAGAACCTGCCACATTAAATTGCTTGCCCCCTAAAAAGCATCCCACCTTATGTACTTGCCATATGCTCTAACTATGCTACATTGCTGTGCTGGTTTTGTCTGGGGCAAGGTTCGTTTTCTTCCCAGGGGCTGTTACAGGGCTGTGTTTTGGGTTTGTGCTGAACACAGGGTGGATAACGCAGAGATGTTTTTGTTATTGCTGAGCAGGGCTTGCACAGAGCCAAGGCCTTCTCTGCTTTTTGCACTGCCAGGCTGGGGAGAGAATGGGGGAGCTTGGGAGGTTGGGAGGAGACACAGCCAGGACAGGTGACCCCAGCTGACCACAGGGATGTTCCAGACCATGTGACATCATGCTCAGTGTATAAAGTGGGGGGAAGAAGGAGGAAGGGGGGATGTTTGCAGTGATGGTGTTTGTTTTCCCAAGCCACTGTTACCTGTGATGGTTTCTGGCTCTTTGGAGATGGCTGAACACCTACCTCCTCATGGAAAGCAGTGAATTAATTCTCTTTTTTGCTCTGCTGGTGTACATGGCTTTTTCTTTCCCTGTTAAACTGTCTTTATGCCCACCTATGAGTTTTCCAGCTTTTACCCTTCCAATTCTCTCTCTGATCCTGCTGGTCGGGGAGTGAGTGAGGGACTACGAGGGGCCTGTTGTGGTTAAACCATGACAACTGGGCTACCATTAGATGTCCCATAGCAACTTTCCATCCTGACCTGCAAAAGGCAGAGCAAATCTGTTTTCATGGATTTCTCTGAGTTACAAGAAGCTGAATGCAAGCTCTTTATTCAAGAATTGATTTTATCAAGGCAAGGCCATCTGGCACAAGGTAGAGCAGCATTAATGCAATCCCAAACCAAGAAGGAAGATCTTGGTACTCTGTCACCCAAACCTTGCCACCCACCCTCCTACACCCCACAGGGACTCAAGGCAGAGCAGGGAGGAAGAGAAAAGGGTTCATGCCTACACTCTCTTCACCACACACGCCACAAAGCCTTCCCAGTGAAAAGATCTCAAAGCTGCTGTCAGAAACTCTTATTCTGATATGGGAGCTGTTCAGAGGAATGCATCCCTTTGAATGGTTTAGCTCATAACACTTCTAACAATCACCTGTACAGCAACCCACTCATGGTTTTCAGATGGAGCTTGGGAGGGAGCTCCTTATCCTGGTGAGCTGGCTGTATTTCAGCAATGGCACTTTCTTTGTGGACAGCACCAAGGCTGCCATCCACCTTTTGCAGTTTTGCCTGTTTTTCCCAAAGAAAAGATGGTGCAGACCTGTGTCAGGAGTTGGTGTCACCTCCCAGCTCATGTTTGGACACCTTTGTGGCCCTGGAAGAAGCAGCTAAAAGGCACCATGTGGGCTAATAGCCTTGATGTTTCATGGTGGCTTCCTGACTCAGGAAGCAATAATGCCAGGAGGATGGTCAGTTCCTTCATGCCAGCAGAATCTAATGCCCTATGACCTTGTGACCAAGTGCAAAAGGCAGGAGGAGTGGGAAGCCCAGCAGGTGCCTACTTGAAGAGGCTGGGAGAGATGAGAGAGAGGAGACAGTGTTCTGCTGTGCACTTCTCCCACCTCCATAACCTCTTTATTTTGAAAGAGTTTCCACAGGGCTGTGGTAGCTACTGCTCTCCATACCTGGTGCATCACCATCCCCACTACACTAGCGGTTTGGGATTCTCACACTGCCAGCTCTTCTTCTTCCTGACACTGAAATGAGCACCTTGTTTGGCTTCAGGAGGAAAAAAAAAAAGTGTGCAACTTGGACACCCCTGTGCTGACAATGTACAAGATGATGCTGCATAGCCCATAACCAGCATGGGCTGCCCCAGCATATAATCATGCTCAGGAAGACCCAGGGCTTGATTCCACACCCATGTGTCTGCCCCTTTTCCTTCCAAAAGTGACCACAGCACCTGAGTCAAGCTTTGGCACAACTATTATTGATGTGCAGAGTCAGCAGTGAATAAGCGATTGATTGATTGACTGATTGATTGATATGTTTGATTTTCAAGGAGGCTGCAGATTCCTCTCAGCCATTAAGATGAAAACGAGGCAAATTCAAAACTAGAGCAAAGTTTAAGGAGTAATTCTGCACAGGCAGGTAAGATAAAGTAAACGTCATTCTTTTCTCTGTTTGGTCCTGTAAAATGAGAAATACTTTCAGGGCTATGCATTTTTTGAAACCTGCATTATTTCTTTCTTCCTTGGAAGGGTTGAAATAGATTTAAGCACTACTGTTATTATCTCTAAAATGACAGAGACATTTTTATGTGAGTTTCCCTTCACAGTCTGATATCCATATTCACCACATGAATTCCTTTGTTTCGGGGACTGCAGCTCCCCTGTGGTCCAAGGACTCAAGGTTCATTTTGTGTTGCTCTTTCTGCCAAAATGAGGTTATTAGAGACAGAAAAAAATTGCAAGGTCACCCACAGCCTTGATAGAAATAGGAGGGTAGGAGAATATTAGGAAGAAACTATTAGCTCTAATATCCAGCTGCATTTGGCAAACCTGAGTGTATTTGGGTTTCCTATACCAGCATTTCACTCCCCTGCTTCCAAATGATTGCCCTGGCCCCAGTGATTAACCACCTGAATACACCCAAGAAGGATATTCACAGAAAAGATCTCATGATGAAAAGGCTATTCCTGGCCTTCTTTCCATCACATCATAATCTGTCCACTAATATGGCTTGAGATCTCAGCTGATCAAAAGGTCATAAGATGCTGCTGCTAAGTATCACTGTGTCTCTGTTCAGCCAAAGGCATTTTTACTCCATTCAACAGGCAGAGGAATGTAATAGCAAAGCCTTCAAATCTGTTTGTATAATAGATGAAGTCTTCTCTTTATGGCATTATTCATCCTTCAGGGAATGACACCTGATAAATAAATCTCTAGTTCCCAGTGAATATAAATAAAACAAAGGCAAATCATATCCCTGTGCACTGGAAATATAAAACTGCACATAATATAAGAGTTCCCAATCTTCTGCCACCTCCCTTGCTAAAAAAGCTATAAAGTGCTGATGATCCTCAGATTCTCCCAAAATCAAGGGAGTCCAAATCTCTGAGTAAATTACAAAAAGCATGATAATAACAGAGGAAGGACTTAAAGATACATAACTCATTTAGTCTAATGAGATGGTAAAACTTGCACCTTTTTGTCTTCATGCTAGGGGAAACTAGAAAGGTAAGAAAGAGGTGTTATCAGCACATCAGTAGCAATAATGGAGTGAAAATGGGAGGAATCTAATAAATGGGTCAATGTGTTTCCCAGGGAATAACACTAGGGGGGACAATTTTCAAGCATCCTGGGATAAATAAAATACTGAACCACATCCTACTCAATACCATGACTTGGCCTAGCTGGTTGCCGTTGAATTGGTGGCGATCGGTCCACGTGATGCCAGCCATTACCTTCAGCAGCAACTGCAGCCACTTCTCTGGCCATCCTGCTTCCAAACCTCTCTCAAGATGGGCAGGGACCGCTGCCCAAGACAGCAGGGAGGGAGGGCACCACTGCCAAGAGCCACCTGCCACCCGAAGCCCCTGTCTAGCGGGTCTGCAGAGATACTTCCTGCCAGCAATACCATTGGGAAACTGTTTTTTGTTTCCAGCACACCTGAAGTGTTGTCACAAACAAATTAAACCCTTCAGTATTTCCCAGACTATCTGCCCACTCTTTGGCTTTCCAGAGCTCTATACCAGGACCAACAGACAGTTTCTCTAACTGCAGCTGGCAGTCATTTTTCTCCACTCCATGCTTTCAAAGCTGAGAGCCACCAAAGATTAGGAGAAAAAATCATGACTATTTTTCCCTAAGAAGCAGCACTGGTAATAGGCTTCAGGAAAAATCCTTCTAACTGCAAGTGATAAGCATAGACTGTGTGAAGGTTGACAGGTCTGATTATAATTATCACTGTGAGGGGACTAGCACTAACCTCCCTTCTGGAAGGCAATGACAATTCCTGGAAGGGAACATGCAAGTGAATTATAATAAACAAAATCATTGCAAGTAGAGTTGTCTTTTGCTGGGAAACTAAACAAGACCCAGATTTGGGGGTGAGAAAAAACCCAAGCCTTAAGAATGTATTGAAGTTTATCCTGATAGAAAATGACACTTAATCATATATTTAAGTTTTGCTGACTTCAGAATGATGGGAGTAAAAGAATCAAGTGGGATACATGAAGTGTAGGATGGAGTCATGCATGCAAGAAGTGCTTGGAAATAAAGGATATATTCTGAAAGTACACTTGAAGAACATACACATGAACAAGGAGTCCCAGAGGGGATGTTGGTTCAGACTAAGGTAAATATCCAAAACTAAGAAAAAAACCAAGCCACCTTGCTCCAGACTTTCCCCCCTCATCACGTCCTAGCAAGAAAGCCAAACAAAACCAATACAAATCTCTTCAAATTGCTCCTATCTATAGACGTCCTTACTTTGCATTTATACATTAACTGAAATACAATGGCATCAGCTTTCAGCAGGGTTGTGAGAAAGATAGGATAGGGAGTATTCCCTCAAGATCATCCTCTCCTGACCTTTCTGCTTTCTTTAATGGCATTCCATTTTTATTAGCCTACATGGTTTTTTTGCATTTTTTCACTCCATTTCCATTGGAAACTTGGAAACAGAAAAGTTTGGGCAATCTGGACTGAAAGTAGCAGTACCCTAGCTTTTTCTTTCTGAAAACAGGGAAACAGACCTTAATAGGGGCTATAACTGCATAGGACATGAAGAGAAGAGCCTCAGAGTCAAGAGCAGTCCTAAGAGTTTCATTCTCATTATATCTCAATGGAGTGGAGCAAATAAATTGTGCAAGGAGACATATGGAAGATCACTACGCAAATGGCCTATTTAAGGCTCTTACTTCCTAATTAGGTCCTGGTGTCAGGAGGTTGCTAACAATTATTCACACATAGATCATTTGGGCACAATACAAACTGTTCTAAAACCCAAACTATCATAATGGCATGCATTAAAAGAAACGCAAATTAACATTTTAGACTCATTTGCTTAGTGCTTGGACTATCGGTTTCTGTGATACAAATAGCTAAATTTTGTGTCCAACATTGCAAAATTGTGTTTGCAAAGGGAAAAGGATGAAACAAAAATTATCACAGCCATATCCCCTTGTTCTTACCTTGTTCACTGATTTTGTCACTGGACTCTGCACAGGGAACCCACACTCTCTTCCCAAATTCTTCATCTGACTCTGTGGTGTTTCCCAGAGCAAAGAGAAAAAAAAGAAAACCTTAATTGTAGGGATGACTGTAGAAAATGGTCACAAACATCCAGAGTTTTGCTCTGCCCTTTTGATTTCCTTACGTGTTTCAGTATGACCACTACCACCACTTGCCAGCTGAGGTTCTGTGAGCACCCACTGGTGGGATCTACCCTTGATCTCTCATAGCTCTGTAGGGCCCCTCAAGTTTCCCCTTGCCCCATAATGATGTGTAAGCTTTCCCTCCCAAGTGTCCCTTGTAAGCACGCTGGCGTGACAGAGCCACCACGGCTTTCCCAGCAGCGGTGGGGCACACAATGTGCTGTGCAGGGAGTGGTTCCGTGGATTTCTCTGACAACCTGTGCTAGAAAAACTTGAGAAGAAAGCAGGAAGGTGTCACAAGAAGCCAACCCGCCTAGTTTGTATAGGAGTTAACGTAGAGAGCTGAAGCCAAGGATTACCACATTGCAAAACCATTTAAAACAGAGTAAGTGCTCGTGATTCAACAACGTGACTACAGCAAACCTGCTCTGCACTGTGCTTTGGTACTTCTGGTATGAAAATGAGGTTTTCATCTTCCCTTCCTCCCCTCCCACCTCCTCTTCTCTTTGTCCACCTCTCCAGCCCTTCATACAAAGGTGAAATATTTCACATTTACACCTGTGGTGATGCAGATCAGGGAGTGTTTACTTTGCTTTTCTTTGCTTTTCACTGATTTTGCCAAAGGCATCCTTTTAGGCATCAGTCTGTGCAAAGATAATAGGTGACACAATTGTCTATAACTGGAATCAGTGACAAATCAGCCATCTGCCACTCCAGGGGTCTGAGATTAACCCAGCTACTGGACCGTGACTGCACAGCATTTGCACATTTAGATTACAGAAATGTGAGGTTACAGGTCCAATAAAATAAAACTAGGACTGGGGAACGTGCGGGGAGAAGGAGTGAAAGACAGCCTCAGAAGAGCCCTTTAGATTAACCCTTCCAGACACAAGTCACCTCATAACAACTGCAAGTAGACAAGGTTTGTCATTATAAAGTGCTAAAAGGATGAAAGATTTGAAGGAAGCAACTTGAAACACAATAGACATCATGTTTCCGGAGAATGCATCCAAAGACACTTCTTTTCTAGATAGAGAGAAATAAAGACAAAAAATGTACAGCTGCCTTGTCAAAGCCTTCCCTCCCTGGGAAGCATGACCAAGCTGCCCAGACGGCTGACTTGACCACTTGGAAAGAAGAAGTGTAACATTTTTGCTCTAAGATGGACAAGATGCATTCCACAACCTCCCCTATGGTCAAGATTTCAAGAAATGAAAGGTCTGCCTACTGAAATAACAAGGTTTGTGACGACCTCTTCATTAGTTGCTCCCAGTTCTCCTTCTTGAATAATGAACACTATTTTACTGCTGTGCACACATGGATGCTGTCACTCCACATTACTACCTATCCACGTCTTTGGGATCCTCTCCATAAACCTGATGGGATATTTGATATTTCAGTCATTTGATAACTGAAGTATTTGAAAACTGAAGAAGTTTAAATCAGTAGTAAACACAAGCTGGCTCCAGATCTAAAAGCATGAGCAATGGTCTGTACAGTGTATGGTGGGTCAGAACAAGAACCAGGGTCTCCTCTTGTCATGCTGATAGGCTTTAACCCTCACTTTCTCTTGGAGGTTAGAATCCCACAGATCCCTGAGATTCCCATCCTCACAGATCTCAGGTTATAAAAAGGAGGTTCTGACCAGAGGAACAGGTGTAGCTGCAGACAAAAGTGTCAGCAAGAAATCTGGAAAATTCTGGAACATCTCACCTACAAGGAAAGGCTGACACATTATAATTGTTCAGTCTGGAGAAGAGAGGATTCCAGGGAGATCTTGAGCATCTGCCCATACTTAAAAAAGCTCCAGAAGAGCTGGAGATAAACTTGAGACAAGGACACAAAATGACAGGAGAAAGGGGACTGGCTTCACACTGCCAGATGGCAGAGATAGATGGGATATTGGGAAGGAATTTTTGGCTTTAGGGTGGAGAAGCCCTGGCACAGGTTGCTCAGAGAAACTGTGGCTGCCCCATTCCTGGAAGTGTTCCAAGGCTGGATGGGGCTTGGAGCACTCCGGTCTAGCAGGAGGTGTCCCTGCCCATGGCAAGGGCTGGAACTGCATCAGTTTTAAGGTTCATTCCAACCCAAACCATGAAAGGATTCTGTGATTCTATAAAATTCAGGCAAGGTCTGCATGGTGTGTTCCCTGGGTGGGGATGGTATTTCAAACAGCTCAACTCATGACATCCAAAGAGACAACTGAAAACCAAACAGCATGTACATTTTTTCAGAAAACCTGTGTGTTTAATGCATGCCCTTTATTCAAAGAAAACAGGTAGGATTGGGTGGAAGGTACAAGAATACACTCCAGGTTCTTTGGCCAACCCTCTGGTTGATAGGTTGATATTTCTTATCCATGGTGAAGAAACCAAGGTTTCCTGGCCCAGCACTGCACACCCTGCAGTTGTAACAAAGGAAAAGAGCAAGAAGGAATGGCAGCACCTTCTTTGCACAAGCCCAAGTTGAACTGCAGCAAATACAGGGTGCAAAGCACAGCTGAGAGGTGAAGAAGAGCAAGGGATCAGCTGCTTTATCCACCCTACTCCATACAAAATCTGCTGGCATCAACTTAGAAATGAGTGCCACCCCCAACAGCATTAATTTGGGACAGAGCATTTTGATCCTCTGCAGAGGAAGGACTATTGATCTGTAAGGAGCTGTGAGAAGAGGGTGAGGGGAGCATGCTAGACCAACACCTTTAAGTCTGTCTGAACTCCCCCCTATTTATCACAGTATTTCCAAAAGCCTTCTCTGGCCAGGGGTAGGTCCTCCCAAACCAGATCTCCATGTCTGAGACCAAAGGTGAGGTTTGAAGTGGTTTGAATGTGTACTAGGGCATGGCTTTCAGGTGAGAAAGAGGTCACAGGGATCATCCCACGCCTGAGACTACAAAATGGGCCAAGCTAACAACCCAATAATCCACAAGCTTCTGAGATGCAGCAAGCTAATGAGGCTCTGCCCGTGCTTTAGAAAGGTCTCCTTGAACTTGACCTGCTGACTATGTGAGGGCTAAAACTGCTGTTCTAACAGGACCTAGACCTGTTTTCAAAACCAGAGACTGGGGCTTTCCCTTTCTCCAGTCTCTAATTTCTGTAATGACAACCCAAAATTTCAAATACAAATTCCTGAATGATCCGAAAAGGGGAGGAGGAAATATCTTTGCACTTTAACTACTGAACTACAAGGCAATAATTTTTAAAATGTTAAAATAATATATACAAATCAAAACTGTATTTAAAAATAAGTGGTTTGTTCTGGTTTGGTTTGGCTTTTTCCTTGCCTGTGAATGGAATGACAAGGCGATCGGCACAGGATAAAACCTTCCCTTTCAGACAGAAATCACCACAAAACTCCAGCCCTTGCAAACTCCAGTTTCTTGCAACTTAACCAGCATTGCAAAATGATGCTGTTTCAGCCCTAGTGTTTGTTTGTTTGTTTGTTTTATTCAGACAGCTTTTTGCAGGAAGGGGCTTTTGCAACCCAAACAGCGCCACTGCACCAACCAGGAGCTGAGCTGAGCCCTGGAGCAGCTTGGAAGTTGCCTCATCCCTCAGCAAATGAGAAATGGAGAGAAACACCGACGCTGGCGATGCTGCACCTTGCAGCAGAGACTCCTGTGTCCTACAAGTAACCTTGAATCGAGATACAGAGCCACAACAGCAGCCTTACGGGTACAATGAGGAGGAGGATGAGAAGGACAGTGATTAGGAGGAGAAGGGCAACAGGAAAACAGTCAGAAAACTCCCTGAGAGTCTTCTTTTCCTCTTTAGGAGAAAAAAAAAATCCCTCCCCGATACAGAGATGGAAGGAGGGGATGAGCCCCTTTACACTCCAAGTCTCCAGCAAAGATCCCCTCCCTTTCCCAGAGCTCCTGAATATCACTGAGGGTGGGGAGGAAGCTGGAGGAGAAAAGGGTCGCATTTAAAAGGCGAAAAGGAAGCAGGGAGAAAGGAGGACACTCCTCAGCCCGGCCAGTGGCCCCACGGTCTCAGCCATTCTCATTCTTGACACGTTTCCCTGCTCTCCAGCACAGCCCAGCTTCGAAATATTAGTGTGGCGCAGAGTGCCATTTTCGAGTCGCTGCAGCTCCTTCTTGGCACCGGTTCAGCTTTTTGTCTTGCCTTCTCCTCCGAGCGCCCAGCGGAGGGAGGAGGAAAGAAAGGAAGAAAATAAAGCCCCGCTGCTTCGCTGCCGGGACTGTCAGACTCCCCGCAGCACCCCCAGCCCTGCCTGCGGCACCCCACACCCTCCCAGCCCGCTCCCAGCCAAGCCACTGGGCAAACATAAACCTCCTTCCACCTCCACGGCAGCCAGTTCACAGTCTCCTTCCCCCGCTCCGCCGCCACCCCTTTTCATCGCGCTCTCCTTTGTACTCCTCTAAATTTTTCCAGCCAAGCGTTACAACCTTCCACCCTCCCTTTCTCCTCCATCCCCAGCCCTCCCACCTCCTTCTCTCGCACCGGCAGAAAGGATCGTGCCATGGTTGCCAATGCCCTGGCATCTCCCTGGAGTGCGGAGCCCCCGCACCCACAAGGAGCCCGACAGGTCCGGTCCGGCTCAGAGCTGCCCAAGCGCTGTGCAGGTGTGTGCACACACGTGTGACAGGGCAGACATGCTCTGCACCCCTCGGCATTGCTGCAAACACAAGCCTGAGCTTGGCAGCCGAATCCCTCCTCCTGCTTGTGGGGCTGGGAGGAAAGCAGAGGCAGAATAACAAGGGAGGGACACTGTATTTTATTTTTTTGAACAACCCAAACATGGCACTGAGCTCTTCCACCAACAACTTCTCAGCCTGCTGTGCTGGCATTGAGCTGCTGGTTCCAGCTTGGCACCAGCTTTGATTTGTTTTTCTCTCCTCTTAAATGCCCTCCTCCTAAATATTTATTCTCTTTTTTTTTCCTCATAAGTTTGTTTTGTGTTTTTTTTTTCTTCCCTATTTCCCTCTTAGCTTTTCCATAGACACAAGGCTTGTCCATATGCTTGCCACCTTCCCTCTGATGACAGAACCTGAGAGAGCAGCATGAAGCTGTGTCAGGGAAGGTATATCCTGGATATTAGGAGAAGGTTTTCTTCCCCAGAGGGTGGTCAGGCACTAGAAGAGGCACCCTAGGGCACTCAAGGCACCAAGGCTGCCAGAGCATTTGGAGAGCATTCTCAGGTACATGGTGGGATTCTTGGAGCGGGGTTCTATAATCCTTGTGAGTCCCTACCAACTCTGAATATTCTATAATTCCATGGAAGTCTGGGGGAACTCCCTCCCATTCCCACCGGCAAATCCAAAGCAGCACGTGTGGAAGGGGCACCAAAGGAAGCAATACATGATGCAATACTCAATGGACAAAGAACAGGAATAAAAGCCCCTCATATGTACACATGAGAAGAATATTCTCTTCTCTGAAGAAGAGAGGAGAGTGAGAGATGCCCTAAAAGCAGGGAACACAACCCTTGGGCATGCCAGGATGCGCTAACCCCAGCTCCCTCCTCAAAGGATGGAGGAGTTAATTTCTATTGGAAAGTAGAGAAAGACTGAGGCAAAACACATGTTCTCCATGGAAAAGACCCAAGAGAGCCAACTTCCAGCCAGTGATGTGACTCCTATTAAACCAGAATTTCAGACACTGACATATGCATGACAGAGATAAAGTGCTATCAAATACACCTTGTCTGGTGCCTGGAGGAAAGAGATTTGGAGAAAAAATATAATAATGCAGGTTCTGCGAAAGGGCATGGAGGGAGGAGAGATGCGCTGAGGATTTTATCATGGACGCTGGAGTGTACTAATCTGGTTGGAGACCCAGGGCAGGGGACAGCCCATAAGGAACCACTGGTGTCCCTGGAGCTTTCCATGAGACTGCCTGGATGGCTTCGTCCATTGGGAAACATCAGGACTCCTTAGAAAACACAGGACTTAGAGGATGCTGAAACAGATGGGCATTCTCTCCCTGTGGCAAATCCCTCAGGAGACCCAACAGAAGTGCCAAAAAAAGGCTGGTTCTTGCTGAACATGTTCTGGCCATCTCAGGGAAAAGCAAAGCAACTGGCTTGATATGGGGGTCGCAGAAGCAGAGCAGGAGGCAGGCTGGCAGGCAGACAGCATGCTCAGGGTGGTACAGACAAAACAGCAGTGTCCTGAGCAACTGCCTAATATGTATCTTGGCAAAATCATGCCTGGCTCTGGATGAAGCAGAAATCGCAGGCTGGATTTGTAAACCCATCAGATGGGACTGACTTTTGCCTCCCCGGCCTGCAGGGACAGCACAGGAGAGGAGCAGAGGCCTGGGTGACACTTCTCTTGCTGCCAGGAGCCACATAGCTCTTCAGCCACTGCCAGCTGCTGAGTGGGGAGCAGCTGATGGGCAGGTGCTGAAGTGGACTTTTACTAAGCAGAATGCCCTGCCATGACCGTGCTCAATAAGGGATGTGTGAGTTTGAGGATTTAAACTCAGCCTATCCCCTTAGGAGCACCTCCATCACTGGGATGCATACTCGGTATAGGGTCCCTGTTGGAGTTTCTCCAGGCCACCACAGCACAGCTGGATCTGGTTAGGTTGGGTGGAGTATTATCCTGGCAGGGCCACCAGATGCCCTCTTCTGAGCTGTGGTTTTACTGTCACAAGCTCTTTGCATAAGGATATAATCCAGCATTGGCCATACTTCCTCCCAATGTCTGCTTCCAAAGCCAGCCAGAGACCATCTGAATGCTCTCTCCCTTACGGTTTATAGGTCTGTTTTCTCTGTTTGCTATCCTTGAGGCTTGGGGCACATTTCTGCCCTTCCCTCCATCCCTTATTACTAAGTGCTGGCATCTGGCAAGGCAGAGGGGGTCCCTTATATGTGTCCGTGGCAAAGAAGGCCTTGACACCTCAGCTGGAGTCATCTGCAGAGAAACACCCCTGCCTGCAGGTATCATTGAAGTGACTCCCAGAGAAAGGCACTTTCAGATCCTTTGAGTCAAAAGGTGCTATAAATAAAGGATATTACTGGCTAGCAAGTTCTCAGTTGCAAACTGGAGTGGGAAGGAATATTTTAGCATCCTTTTTCTGAGCACATTAACTCTTGGCAGACGTGATCGTTCAGGTCTTCACAGCAGAAAACTTCACACTGTGTGCAGCATGTTGAGTCCACATGCTCCATTTCCATTTTCAACAGTTCTAAAATCCATGCTGCCCCAATGCAATATCACCCCCTGAGTGCAGAGAGCACCCAAATATCACATCACTTTGGGGGTCATGACACTGAATATACGCTCCATGGTCATCTTTCCCAGGAAAAACAGCCTTTGTCACTATAAGCCCACAATAGAGGTTGCCTGAAGATTTTTATCATTTTTATCAACTGCCTTCTGATGCTTCCCTTTCCAGGGTGAGCAAGCACTTTGTATCAATCTAGCTTGCTTTAGTGCAGTGACCCAGCGCTGTGCTCTGCCACTGAAAGTTCAGGTCCCAGCTGCGGGGCTAAACTCCTGCTGACACTGTGCTGATTTCTCTGTCTCTGTCACCCATGCTGCCAGGGGAGGGGGAAGAGACGCTGGATTTTTCCAGGCAGAAACAAATAAAAAAAAAGAAACAAGCACGCAAAACACAGAAAAGATGTGGCAAAGGAGAAGGGGGAGGAAAATAATCTTGGTGTGCAAGTAATCTCAGTGAGGCTGAGGAGAGGAAATCCTCTGGGCAGCACAGGGCACTTTGATCACACTCTTTTTCTTCACAGAGAAGAAAATCTTGGTCAAGATTAAATTGTTACAGGCAAAGAAAAGCTTTTAGGATGCCTTGAAGGACGTGTGTGTGAGCAACAACACAGAGAGATGTAGAGGAGGAAATCAGTATTAGTGATGGATGAACTACAAAAGTTTGGGTGGTTTGTTTTGGATAAAGATCCCCACATGCAGATGCTTATCTAAAGCCTTCAGTCTTCAGAGCAGGGCTAGAAGTCTCTTAAGAACACACTCTTCTTGCATGACTTCTAGTATCTCTGAAAGCCATTGTCCATGCCAAAAATACAACAAAACCAGCTTGCTTTCTTCTTCTTTTATGCAATGTTTTGGCTCATCTGCCTCTGGTTCCAAGGAAAAAACTTAATCAAAAAGTTTTTTAATTTGAAGGCTGAACTGTACTACTTTAATTTCAAGCCACCCTTGTTCTCATGACTGCACAGGTACAAGAGAAATAAAGAAAAATCTTCTGTGATTCTATGGAAAATTTTTGGAGAAGGATCCCTGAAAATCAGAAGAAAAAGAAGCTAGTTTTCCTAAGAAAGGACCACAAGTCTTGAGTTCTCCCACCTTAAGCAGACTACTTATCTGTAAACTGGCTATTCTGCCATTGAATAACATAAGAGATCATAGCATTCCTGGTTCAAATAAGCCTGTTAGTCTAGGGTGGTTATTAGTCATGAAATACTATTAAATCAATAAACCAAAAAAAAAACCAAACACCAACTTTGAAGAGACTCTTAGTTCCCCACTCAACCTGCAGTAGCCCTGATTTGAAAGAGAAGAGTGAAAGAAAACAATCTGAACATGATCCAGTGTCCTTCAGTTTTCAGAAATCCAGGTGTGACTGAGGTAAATCAGCCTGGTGCTGTTCGAATGAATGCTGAATGGTGCTGTTTGGTGAAGTCCTCTGGGCAAACAGGGCTGCTGCAGGGCTGAGTTTGGCCTCTGGCTGGATTTACACCAGGGTATGAGAGCTAATGCTGCTCAGTGTGTAGGGCAGGTTGAAATCAGGCTAGTGTGCTTCTAAGGATGTTCTCCTGAGCCATTCACCTCATGAAGGTTTAAAGCACATAGATTGACTTCAAAATGCAGTAAAAGTTTTGCTGTTAGAGACCTGATGATGCTCTTTCCAAATGATTTCTTCTTGTCTTTTTCTCTGCCTTTCCTATTATTTATTAAATAATCAATCAGTAATCTTCAGCTCACCCAAGTGGTTTGAAGACTAAGAATCATGTTTCTAGCTGATCCAAATAAGGATAACCTAATCCAAGTCAACAGAAGCAATAGACAAAGTTAGAGGAAAAGCTGTGACCAAGATTTTAAACCACAGAGTCTTCCAAAACAAGAACACAGACTTCTAGACAGCACATGGACACTAAATGTTTTCTCACTGAAGGTGATGGCACTTCTTGTGGGTCACCAAGACAGGTGCAGAAGGCCCAAGTTCCCATTCATGTCCCCATCTATGAATGGCAAGCAGCTCCATTACCTGTCACATGCTGTGCTCTTAGTAAAATCTGCCCACTGTGTCTTGCTGAATGCTGCATGATGCTGATTTTTTTTTTTTTTCCAAAACTTGGCTCTTGTGCAGCTTCTTAGTTTACACAGTGGGAGAGAGACATGGCTTTTTGGCTTGAAAGTAAAAAATCTGGACTCTTTCAAGAGTGCTGAAATCTGGCCCTGAGCTTTTCAGAAAAAGTGACCCAATCAATCCAGTTATTACACCATTCTCTGGCCTGTGACTAACACATGGATTGATATTTACTTGCAGGAAATGTTGGCAAGAGTTGGGGGTTCCCATTGACTCGTGCTGTTTACTGCTCCCCGAGGAGCATGGGCCACAGCGAAGATGGAGCGGCTGCTTCACAGGTGCACATTTTATTCACCAAAATGGGTTGTAAATCAGAGCAGAGGAAGAAAGGGCTGGAAAAATGGTTGTTTGTAGGAGCAACCATTGGGAAGGGATGTTGACTGTGCTCGTTTTGCAGGTTTCGTCCCATAAGTCTACGTGTGCTCACACTGCACTAGAAGGATCGGTCTCAGGTCGGAAATCCAAGGCACATGCCAATAATTTGGCAGATATTACACATGGGGTGAACGTGTCCCTGATCTCCTTTATTGGGTCAAAACCAGGAATTCTCATAGCTTTTTGGACAGATGGCTTGTCCTATTTCTTCTTGTGTTAGATTTCCCACTGAGGCTGAAAGCAAATCCACATTCAAGCTGAAAGTAAACAACCTGTGAATTCAAAAGGCATTAACTCAAACTGCCAAAGCATTTGCTGCGTATGCTGCAGATGTCAAACAGACAGTTTCCCACAGCCCTGAGCCTAGACACATAGCTAAGTTACACATAAAAACCTTCCACCCAGCCTAAAAATCCATCCTGTGCAAAACTTGCTCTCTTTGCTGGCATTTTAAGGGCTGGAGCCTCAGCTGGAATGAATTAATGTAGCTCTGATTTGAATAGAGCTATGCCAATTTATACCAGATGAGGATTTCACCCTTTGGAGGCCAAGTGGGAAATGGTTATCCACTACTTTTTTTAACAGTGTGGTTTGAGGCAGAAAAACATAAAATGTGGTGTTTCTTAAGGAGTGAAAGAGCACTAAGTAAGTTTCTTTCCATTACAGTGAAACATTTTTGAAGGAACCTTTTAGACGGGATGATTTTAAAAAATCAGGCTTTGCAGAAAAATGCATATAAATAACGTAACTTATAAGTACAAACAGCACAAGTTTTCCAACTTAGTCCTATTCCTGACACTTGCCAAAATGCCAACAAAAAGTTAAGTAGGAACCCAAGCATGACATTGCTGTGCCATTGCAGGAAATTCAGAAAGTGGGAAGAACTAAATAAAATGGTATGTTTTTCCTGAGAGGGCTCTATGAAGAGGAAAAAAACCCCAAAAACAAAACCCCATGAAACTCAACCATACAAACAAAAAACATGCACCCGTATGCTTTGAAATGCTCTAAAGTTTGGAACCATGGTGTTCTCCTTGGTCACAAAGAGGTGCAAGATAGTTTTTCTGACATATTTTGGTTTAAATTGAACGGCACAACTGAAGTCACATTCTGTAAGGCAAGACTCATTCCATTAAAGGCAATGCATACCTCATGGTACATATTCAGGAGTGATTACTTGAATTAAACCTTTGATTTATTCTTTACAATAGGAGGCCCCGTTTGCAGACTCCTATTTTCCCCACAGTAAACCAGGAGGTCAAATATTACATCAATAGAAATGAATGGAGATTTCTCAGATTATAGTAATATAAAATCAAACTTTAAACCGTTCAACCTGCAGCCACTAGACTGATTCAGCTTACCATAAAATTCAGCATCTCTTTCCTCCAACTATCTTTATTTTCACTTTACAATTCAGCATAAGCTGGCAATTAGTAATACTTTGCCTGTTTATAGAGCCTTACATCTGAGAATCTAGAAACACTTTGTAAACACTAATGAATTAAGCTTCTTAACACCCCCTGTGAGACAGATACTGCTATCTCATTTGCACAGCTCGGAGAAGTGCAGGTTTGCTGAGGGTTGGAGCCAGTCAGCACCAGAGCTGGGAAACCACTGCAGACCCTTAGCCTCACCTTCAGCTCAAGGTTTTCCATGGATGTGGGGATGTGCCTGGCAACTTCAGGAGCTTATAATTATCTCCTGGAACTACCAGTGTGCCCTGATATCTGTCAGATTGAAAATGCAGAGGATTGAACTTCCACCCGTAGAGAGAACTTAAGACCCATTTAGAAGAACACCATGAAAATACCATCTGTCCTCTCCTGAAACAGCCCTTCACATTTATGATCCTCTGATGTGGCAAACATGGGAAAAATGTGATTTTATTTGTCCTTACTCAGTTTTTAATAACACCAACACTGACCCCAGTCTTCTTATTAAAAACCTGAAGCAATACAAAAGTCCAGGAAGATCTTTTCCTTTTCATTTTTCATTGCCCATATATTTTTCTCATATAAGGGTAAGGTAAAATATCCAAGGTTGCTTTTCAGTCATGCTGACAAGGGGAACTTGAAGAGATTTTTAAAGAAAGCCTGAAGGTTTTAGTTCCAACACTATCAGGAATATTTAGATCCCAGGAAAGCCTTAGGACAAGATAGGCATTGGTGAGATGAGTTGTTTTTGTTTTGTTTTGGTTTTTTTTCAAAGCACAGTCTCATTTATTGAACAGCAGCTAATGTCTAGTACCTGTTCGAAGCATTTTCCACGTGGCCCTTCTCCAAATGCAGGGCAATTGGGCAATTTCCATGATGATTCTTCTATCTAAAAATACACACCTTCGCCTCTTCAATTTATCACTGAGTCAGTCGGCCTGCTTATTGTTGAAGCTTTTCCTGTTTAATAGTGCACTTAGAAAAGCTTAATACAAACACTGACCAATTCATCGCTGTCACAGAAAGAAAAGCCCTAGAAGTAATTAATCTAAACAGGAGTCAAGTGCAAGAGTCTCTTATTTAGAGATGAGTCAATAAGAGACTATGTTATGGAAGCTATTTTAAAGGGAACAAATTTTTTAGATTTTTTTCTTAAGCATTTCTTTTCTTCCACAGATTGAAACTGAGGAGAATAGCAAATAAAATATTTGGGTTTGCTTTCAAAATTTGTTCATGACCTTAAATCCCAGGAATGGGAACAGACAGGCATTTGACATATTAAGTGTGTTGATTTGTGAACTACTGGCAGATTGCTGTTTGCCTAAGAATACGTATTTGAAATTCTTTTCTAAAAACTCTTCTTGATCTTTTCCCAGTTCACAGGCTGTTAAATGTCTGCATGACACGGTGGTGTTTGTCTCCTAAACAGAGGGACATTACGATCTCTGGAAGCAGATTTTCAGTGGGAATATTAAAGGCACTATTCAGGAATATTCTCCAGTATTTACAGCCTCCACAAACAGTACCGCGTGCAAACATGTTTGCTGGAATATTTGTCAAGAGCAAACATGACAGGATAGTGGGAGAAAGTGTACAAAGTCTAACCAAGCTTATAAAACCCCAACAGCTAATGAATACTTGTGGAAAATGTCTTATGGCATTTCCTCAGTGATGGATGCTTATTAGGAAAGCCTATAAAGCTAAAACTATTTTGCTGCTTAAATTCTCCTGTATTTCTCTCTAGAAGTGAAAGACACTTCCACAGCTCTCTTTATCATCTTCATCCATTTCTCTGCTGGATATCGGAGCATTTTCTAAAGAATTTTTTGCGGGTATCAAATGGACAGAGGCCCAGAAACCCAATTTACATAAGCATCTTGATGTCTTAAAGCTCTTTGCTGTCTCTGATTTTTTTAAAAAAAAAGGGAAAAAGAAAAAAGAAAAAAAAAAC
>VZDJ01000079.1:2328782-2391002 GCA_008694505.1 Cyanoderma ruficeps | reverse complement strand
GTGTGTGTGTGTTTGTGTGTATGCAAATGTGGAGTTGTCTTGTGTGTTTGTCAGCAAATATACATATTTATTAGGTTTTCCCCTTATTAAAGAAAAAAAAAAGGCTGGGATTCTGCTGCTGCTCTGCATTGTACTGCTGCAAAACTACTCTTTTTTCTACTTTTCTAAGTCCAAACATGAATACATCCCACATGGTGATGCTTGCATGGCCATCCAGATGTCTGTCATGCGACATGTGCACACATATGTGTACAGTTGTACACAATTTCCCAGTGTATACTACACTGCCCACTGCAATAAGAAATATGTTTACCCTGCAAGTGTCAAAACCCAGGAATTTCACAACTTTCACAGCTATTTGTGTGAACTTGTTTTCTGCTTGAGTGAGTGCCTCTCCAGCAGCGCAAGCGGAGCACTCTCGCACACATGACAGGAAAGGCAGGCCACCATGGGATTAACATGAATGTGCACCATCCAACATCATGGCTGGACCCAGGTGATGAAGACAACACTTCCTAACTCTTTTGCTGTTTGATTCAGGCAGCTTGAACACAGCTGTCTGCTCTGTCCAAAAGCAGACCCATCCTTCCCTTCATCAAGGGTCCCTGGAGGTGCACACTGCTTGGGTTGGCAAGATTTGCCACAACCACTGCTAGTGGGAAATTGCAGGGGGTGATGCACCAACTCCACCTGCCTCACGAGCCCCGAGGGATTTCTCTCGTTGCTATTTTTGCTTTGGCAGCGCTCTGGGCCCAGGTCTGCGGAAGATTCATGTTCAGTTATGATTCTGACCTGCAGCCAAAATTTTCCTGAGAAATACAAGGCAGAAATGGGGAACGTGGATCTTACACAGCTCATAACTCAGCCAGAAGAGAGGGTAGGTTCATGGGAGCAGGGAAAGGCATATCTTTGGCTGCATAGCTTTTGTCCCTGCCAAAATTCAAAGGTTCTTTTTCAGACAATAGAGCTATTACTACTTGTTTAAAAAAAAAATCCAGATAAATAAAGAACCTATGAGAAAATTTGATAATCAAAAACATTAGGAATGTGAAAGTGCTGGTCTTTATCAATAACAAATCAAGGTGGTCTCCAAAATTTATGGAATCACATTACAGTGGGGGCTATTAAATTTGTCCAAATATAGAGTCGCTGCCACCTCCCTGTCACTCTCCCTGTACCAACTGCTTCTGCTATTTATTCAGGAAAGGGAAAACCAAAGAGTGCCCTGGGTAGAAAGAAACATTAAAAATCCACCCCCTTCTGTGAGCAGGGACACCTTTTAGGACAGCAGGTTGCTCTGAGCCCTGGGAACCTGAACTTGAACACTTCTAGGGATGGGGTAGCCACAGCTTCTCTGGGCAACCTGTGCCAATGACTTACCCCGTCACAGCGAAGAATATCTTCTTATTACCCAGTCTAAACCTATTCTCTGTCAGTGTGAAGTCATTCACCTTTTACTTGTCACTCCAGGCCCTTGGAAATAGTCCTTCTCCATCTTTCTTGAGGGCTCCCTTCAGGTAACTGAAGGCCACAATTAGGTCAACCCAAAGCCATTTCATCTCCCGGCTGAACAAATCCAATTCTCTCAGCCTTTCCTTATAGCAGAGGTGCTCCTTCCCTTGGTGGCCTCCTCTGGACTTGCTCCAGCAGGTCCATGCCCTTCCTGTGCTGGAAAATTATTCTCTTCAGGTAAATCCATCCAACACTCTATGCAGATATGGCTGCACACTGTTTGACCTACTTCTGACTGTAGGGTTTCTCTTCCCCATTTCTGTTTGCTCCTCTCTGGCCCTCTCCTTGATCCCCCCTGTCCCCACCTCACTGACACTTTTTCACCAGCCCTTTAGTGACCCTTAATGACCAAGTCCTCTCTGGCCTTAGGCTGAAAATGTCTTTCTTGCTGACTTTTACACCCTACCTTCTTGTTTTTCCTTCACTCATCTCATGCTGGTTTTCTTTTTTCACCCTTTTAAACTTATTTAACTTTTGATGGCTCCACAAACCTGTATGCTTGGCAGAGATGTTATTCCAGTTCTTGAGCACATACTTGTTTTCATTAACTTAAAGCCAGATATTTTTTGCTCAAAGTCCTCAATTAGTAATGCAAAAATGAGACAAAGTCAGATATCCATAAGATGTCTATCTTGGTTTCCAGCAGAGTGACATGCACACAATTGAAAACAAGTATTTTCTTTCATATTTATCCGAAATCTGCATTTTCCTCATTCCATACCCACTCTATGTTCACTCTTCAACTAAACTCAAATAGGCAAAGCAGAACATAGACAAAAATTGTGAAATAACTGGTAGATAAACTCCTCATGAACAATTTTTCCCTTTTTTCCTCCATTATCAGATTAATATAAGCATTTGAAATAGTGTATTTCTGTAGGTTCTACTAAAATAACACATTGTAGAACAGATAGAAAGTCTCTCAGCAATTTAGCAAAACACATTTCTTACGGCCCTGAGACCTAGAATATCAAATTGATCCTTAGATAAATAAGCTCTTCCCAGAGCAGGTCATTGGAACAAGTAAATAGCAAAAATGGAAAATAATCACCATCACATCAGAATGAAAGGGCATTTCCCAAGTCTGCTGCCAATCTCAGTGGCCTAGGACCCCTCCTTGAAACTCCACAATGTGCAACTGTACAAAGCTCCACACTGAGCAGACCAGAAAAGTATTAATAACTATGTAATACATGTGGGACTCCAGAAACTGGGTTAAGTAGGAAGGAATTGCTGCTTCCATTACTACTGAAGGGGGAGCAGGAAGTGAAAAATCATTCTAGTTCTCCGAGAGAGGGAGAGGGAGATGACATGGACATCTCTGTTCCTCTCCAACCACCCTCTTCAAAACAAATGTTTTCCATCATCCTCTGGTTCCTTCAAATCTGATTCATACTCAACAGTAATGGAAAAGATTCAAGGCCACAATGACAGCCACGTTCCCTTGGTAAAAGCAGGGAACAGGACAAAGCCACTCCACTTTCCAGTCCTTCACATTCACGAGAAGTCCACACCTCCAGGAACTCTCTTTCAGAAAAACCTCACCCATCCCTGAGAGCTGGAAATGTGCACTCATTTACTCACAAACAGGGAACTCTGCCAGCAGCCTCAGAACCTGCAGATTTTGATTGCATTAAATTGTTCCAAAGCAGGTTTTCCTCTTGAGCCTGGAGTAGAAGGCAATTAATTAAGACCCATTCCCCCCCTCCATTGGATTAAAGCAAATTAAATGGCAGCAATAGGACAACCTTGCCTGGGATAGGAATTCTTGGAGAAGCAGGGCTTTCTCTCTCTCCCTCTGCACAGGAAGCTGATCCTATTACTTTGCTCAGCTGAGCTTGGCTCATCTCTAAAAGGTGCTCTAAGTGTTATCCTACAAGTCTGGGAAGTGCCACTGCCATTTCCCAGACACAAAAGTCCAAACACAAAACGGCATGAAGAATTTCTGCTCAGTCGCTTCCACTGGAGATAAAAAACAGTGCTACAAATTGAGTGAAAACAGCACCATGTATGGAAAATCTCCTCTTTAACCTGTGTGTGACAGCCATGTTAAACTGACAAAAGCCACGAGTCCTTCACTGAGGTCATTCTTCACCTCACTGGGGATGAAGGGGAGACAGGGGATTATGGGACAACCCTCTGACATGCCACATCCTCCAGAAAACACCCCTGGCATATGGTCCCTCCTGGTGTGAAACTGTTATAGCTAAGCAGATAAGTGTTGAGTAATTTCTGAGAAATTAGAGACAGGTAAATCGATCAACTAAGTGAGAGCACCAAATGTACACTGGATTAATGTACTCTTTGAAGAGGATTAGAAGAAATTTTATCTCACCCAGAGCCTTTGCCAACATTTTCCATTGCATTCTCTAATTTCCCATCAGGAAATCAGACCCAAACTTCTTAAATTCACCCAGGTCCCTAATTTTGTACAGATTGAAGACTACAGTGATGCTTCAACCCAGAGATATCTTACAGCTTCCAAACACTTCCTGCATTACCTGGAAGCTTGGCTCATTTCCAATAGTGGGAATTTAACCTGCTTGAAATCGAAATGAAAGGAAATCCTCAGCCAGTATCTCCTATTTTGCAGTTGTAATGTGCTAAGCTAGGGAACCACATTCAGGGTCAACCCATCAGCTCAAGCAAAGTCTTTACTCTGGCAGTGTCACAATTGTCTTTGCTGCCACTGCCACAAGACTGTACGCTGGGGAAAATGGCCAAGGTGATGAAACATTGCTTTCTTGTTTTCAAGTGGTGCAGAGAAAAGTGGAAACAACAGCAAAAATATTCTCCTTCTAATTGAAAACACAGTACCACTTAATGGCCTTTGAAGTGAGTGCGTGTGTGTGTGTGTTTTGGGGAAAGTGGGAGAAATGGATCGCTGTAACCAACACCCCAAAGGACTATAAATCAAACAGCATACAGCTGTTGGTATCAAATATAACTCCTTTCGCACTACATCAAAAAGCTTTAATTAACAACTAATTTATTCAAGTGAAAAAAAAATCCCTTGCACTAAATAATTGTATTATAACTGGGGGACTACTCTGTGTTTCCCCTCTCTCAAAAGCATGACAGGAGAGGAAATTGAGTCTTAGAGAACAGCAAAGTAGAAAAATGGATCAAAGATTCAGGGGGTTTGTTGATTGGCTTTTTGAATCAGCAGAGACCAAATCAAGCTCATTTAATGAAAAAAGCCACACTGCGAGGTCTGTTTGCTCTAGGACCTACTTTTAATAAAAATGTTTACAAAGATAAATGGCAGTGGCTCACACCAGGCATCGTGTGGACAGGTGTTGCACAACCCTTCCCATGTGGGAGTGTCACTTCTGCTTCTTGCCTCTGTTTTGTCATCCATGGAGAAGTCCCATGACACAGACTGACAAGGGAGGGTTCAGCCACATGTGGCTCTAGACAGAGCAGCCAAATGTTTGTGGGGTGGCCATCTCTGAGCAGGCTCACTTGGGAGCTGCTCCATATTTGAGCCCTAAATGTGAAAGGTCAGGCTGGCCAAATCAACTATTTCCTTTCCCTCCTGTTGAGAATCGTAGAATCATGGCATATCCTGCATTGGAGGGACCCAAAAGAATCTTAAAGGAGAACCAAAGGCATGTGCTGGTGCAGCCCAGGCCTGCACATGCCCAAGAATGCTGCTCTTGCAGATCAAGAACACAGGCATGAGCATCCTTGCCCTCCAGAACCAGACTGACCACCAGACCTGTGTGGCACGAATCAGGTCCCATCCTCACCTGCTACCAGCATCACTAAGGCAAGAATTTAAGGGATGTTCCTTTTTTAAAATCTTTTTCCCTTTTCTCTCCTCCATAACTTTGTGCTAGTGACAACTAACTAATCCCTGTCGAGGTAAGGTAAGTGCCATTATCCTGCTTTAATGGCTAATGAAGCTGAAGCAGAGTAAGTAGTTTACTGGTTGTCTCATCTTCAGGGTCCCATCATGCATGTTTTACTGTTCCTTGGAGTGCACTGAAGTTCCACATTAATGCTGCCATTGATTACAGTGTACAATCTTCAGGGCAAGGACTGTGATTTTCTTTTCATTTGCTTAATGAAAAGCACACTGCCTTTTAATTCCTCTGGATTCTGTTGCCTAGGTTTTAGGTGGGAGTCCCAGCGATGGGAGCAGTGGGGGGACAGACCAGAGGCTGTGCCATGTGGTGTCCATGGGCCAGCAGAGGCTAAAGCAGAACCAGGCTGCAGCCTCAGCACCTTTCTTTATATTCAGCCCCACCTCTGAATCGATGCCTGGGTAGTGTTGGTCCACCACCATCCACAAGCAATTCTGAGGACTCCATATATATAATCAAGTTGTGACACAAATAAATTTTAATAATAAAATGGTTAAAGGGAAGCATTGGGTTTGCTGCTGTAAACCTCAAACTGAACTGGCAGGTGCAACCTGTAAACATTATCCAACCTAGAGGACAACAATAATTTCAACATGGTTAATTGATTAGTTTATGGATAAAATTAAATAATTTGGTACATCATTCTAATGATATATTGCACCATAAGAATGATTTGAAAGGCAGGCACAATTTATTTGGCTTTTGTGACAGCTTTATCCTGTTAGACATCAAAAATAAAAATAATGCACAAAAATATCCCTATAATTCATAAAGAACACTCAAAAAAGCTTAAAAAGAGCTTAAAAACTGAGCAGCTTAAATCTTTCTGATATACTTCAAATGTACAGGTATATGCTAAAATAAATTTCAGAGGTAATCTTCAGAAGTGACATTGTTCAGGCTTTTAAACCAAAATCTAAAGTGTTTACACACATAAATCTCTGAAAAGATGTATATACATCTAAGCATTTCATACATCTATACATTTATATACATCTCCTGAAGAGATTTGGGTTAGTTTAATTTGGCAACCGTCAGCCAAATTCATGCTTGGGCATGAAGGCCCAAGCATCAACAGGATAGCTTTACACACGAAGCTGAGTATCATGGTCCTCATCTACCTCTACTGAGTAATCACACCATTAAGGATTAACCAAGAATGTGTTAGATAAGTCTCCAGCCACCAGGAACAGGTTCCAGTATTCCTACTGACCTATACTGCAGAAGGGAAAAACAGAGAAAAGGACAATTCATGGCTTCAGGGGGCGAATTGCTTGGTGACTTGATGGTCAAGATACCCACCTATCCTCAGGTCCTGCCTCTGCTAGTGACTAGAAAGATGAAAACTGCTTCATCTTTTGAGTCCTCTTTTCCAAAATAAGATCTTAATCTCTGTGTGAAATTCAGTGGGTTGTGATGCTTAGGTTCCTTTGGGCATCACAAATTATAGAAAAGAAAAGAATAATTTTTCAAGAACAATCTTGCTACTTGCTTCCATCAATGATGAATTTAAGCACAGTGCATAAAATCTGATAACTCTATGTTTGCCTTAAGTATCTTTTATTGTTGGCCATAAATTGTCAACTTCCTTATAAATCTGGGCACAGAATATAAATATAGTTGGTAAATGGCTCCTTGAAATTAAGTAAAAATTACAGCACACAACAGCAAGAACCAACCTTAAAGAAAACCTGCTGGCATGCAGAAGACTTTATTTATTACAAAAACTCAATGCAAAATCCATGTTGCCCCCAAACCTAGGAATCCCCTTCTCCCACCTACTGACCAATTTCCGATGAGCAGAACTTCAAATTGCCCCCTGCCCAGGAGGAGATGTGGGGAGGAAAGGTCACCATGGATGCTTCAAGCTAGAGGTACTCTTGGCTCTGCAGCATCCTTCGATCCTCAAGGGCTCTTTTGCTTTTTGCACACTTATTCTGTTTCCTGTTTCACCTCGGCTGTTCCCATCCTTACCCCCTAAACAATAAAAGCTCAACGGGAATGCAAATGCAGCTCTCCATTTAAAATCCCAGCCGAGAAGGCAGTGTGTCACCCATATTTATGAGCTCTAAATGGCTTTTATCAAAGTGAGGTCGTACTAAATCACCCCCAAGCTGTCATAAATACAAATGACTCTACATAGTCTGCAACAAGCCTTCGGGGGAAAATTATATGATCTGCTGTTGCAGTTATGCTATATCACACAAGGAGCTCATATATTTCCACTGGCAAGGTAACCTGATCCTTCAGAGGACACTAATAGGTGAAAGGGGGATGCGAGGAATAGTGAATCAAGCAGTGCGTGCCTGCACGTCTGCACACACGTCTGTGCACGCACCTCCCAGCTAAAACTCAGGCTTCTCTCTCTGTGTGGAAGAGGAGGCTCTTGTGGTTTTGGAGAATGAGATTTCTTTGGCTGCCTTAATGGAGACAGGAAGCTGCCAGCCAAGAGAGTAACATCCAGGGGCTCACCAGGGTATTTCCTATTTTAAAAATTCATGTGAAAAGTATTAAGATATGAACGAAAGCTATCCAGAGTCCACAGATTGGACCACTTCTAAGCAAATTAAAGAAGCCATTCCTCAATCTCAGCTGGTGAAGCCCAGGATTGCAGTAAAGTCTACTGCAGGATAAAGAGGAAACTCTTATTAAAAGAAGCATGAACTGGGCAGTGGAAGAAAATCACCATAAGCTCCTGAGATAAGGGGCACTAATTATTTCCTGTTCATTTACCTGCTTTTTATTTATGTGCAAGCATACAAAGACACATACACAAAGAAGGAGAAATTCTGATCAGATGCCATAGACAGTGACAGCAGTTTGGGGGAGGCTCTAGAGACAGAGTTTGGGACAGCCCATTGAGCACTATCCCCAGTCAACTCTTTGCAAGCACCCTGGCTATGATTCAACGTGGCACTGTGGGGGTCTCAAAATCCACAGCTCTCCCTGTGATCACACTGGAGTGTTGGTCATCTAACATGCAAAAAAACTCAACTCCAATGACCATTTGTTCATATTTTTGTATCTGGAATGAAGACAGTGCCTCTGCTTGGCAAATGGTTACAGTGTTAAGTCAGATTGGGTTTGCTATCTCTAACGTAACAGAGGCACTATGCCAATTTTCAGCAGTCCAGGTCGGATATGGGCATTCATAATGGTACCCTTCTTGGAGAATGAGGCCTCTAACATTAAATTATGTATTTTAATTAAAAGCTGAACTTACTGAGCTTGAGCCACTAAACTTGATTTTCAGCTGCCATGAGCCTGGTGGGAAGCCAGCTGGACAGCACTGCCATTATCCAGTGTTAAGCTTTTCATAAACGCTCTGCACAGGAAACAACCTCACCCAGGAGCTGAAGAGCTGAAATGCATGTTTGAGCCATTTATCGTCTAAGAGGATGATAAGAGCAAAGCCATCAGAAATCCTGTTTTGAACTCCTTCTGTTGTGATTCACTGTACTCCTTCCCTCAGGTGCATCATCTCCTGCACATGTTAGGGAACAGGCAGCCTTTCCTGCAGCTGCGGACTGAGGGTTATCAGCTCTGCCCTGCCTGCTGGAAGGCCCACACTGTCAGACAGCAGGAACCCAAGGAGCAAGCAAGCTCAACACGCTGCCTGAACAAGCTCCTTGCATTTCAAGAACTCCACCAGCTTCCACAGCTGGTCTGTTGGCAGAAGCTCCCACTGTTCAGGAAGGGAATCAGGGAAGACACAGGGCATCCTTGCAAAAGAGCGAGGTGGTGGCAGGCTGACCTGTGCCGGCGGTCAAGCAGTGAGATTTGCCTTTTGAGAAAGGCCACCTGGAAACCGGCCAGCTGGCTGTCCGATGCGATTAAAGACAAAATATGAAATGCTTCAGAAGAGGGAGAAATAGGATCACAGGTCCGGGTTGCATAATCTCATGCATTTGTGTAACCAGTCGAAGTAGAGCGTGTGAGCTGACCAGATGTTTTTCATTTCAGTGTACAGTGCTGTGGAGCAAATCAGAGACCAACAAGTGCCAAACACAATGGTGGCTTTGCCAGCACTGCTGTAATCAGAGCTCAACAAAGGGCACTGTCAACCCCAATCTCTGGGCTGACAGGTCAATCTCCTGGCTGAGTAAAGAAGACAGACTGTTCTTTACACCAAGTACCTACATCTGTGCTAAATATCAGTAGTAGATGGTAAACATGGGGTTGGGTCTCAGTCACTGAGCCCCAAACATCAACAGAAAAAGAACCAGCAGGATTGTGTGCATGATTTGGTCCACTGTGGGAGTGATATAATGTAATATCTATTTATTTAAACACAGCTGAGCACTGACTTTGTGAGACAGCCAGCCAATATGAAAATATAGAGGAAAAATAATCACCCTCATTTATGATTACAGCATAATTTTGGTCTAGAAACAGTGAGCTTCACTCAAGGACCAGTACTCAAGGATTGTACAGAGAAGATACTTTGAGACAATGCTCTGACAGAGTGAAAAATTTTGCTTTGTTGGGGCCATTTTTATCCCCAGATTAGTATACATAGATCTGTGATAAAACAGTAAACCTTAAGGATATACAGTCTGGACCTATAGTTGCATGTGTGCCTTACATACACACACACACACCTCTCCCACAATATCCTTGGTGGATACATTCACTGATCACCAAAACTCTTTGGCACCAGATAAAGAACACACCGTTGTCCTAACATAGCCTTGGGACAACAGTTGGTCATCTCTGCCTCAAACTTACATAGATAAGGATTAGTTACCATGAAGAAGTTACACTGCTTTTACTACATCAATAACATACTGAAGTAACAATGCTTCTAGAGTGCAGTTATGTAAGAATAAGGGAAAAAGATCTCTAAAGGCATCCTAGTACTCAGAACTGTGTGAAATCTAGGTGTCATATGACTTACTGTTATATTACACTGAGGAAACATGGGGCGTTGTCCTGGCATAAAATCTGTACTGGGTTATACAGACCAGCAGTTCAAGTGTTGCATGTGAAAAACATTGTAGTGCATGTTCTAAGTAAAACTTTGAAGACTGGTTGCTAATGTAAGTGATACATTTAAAGCTAAGTTGACTTTTTTGAATGTTCTTCTTCTATTTTCTCTTTTATTTCTAACTATCGCATTGAAGTGAATGTGAAGCTAAGTTTGCAAGTCCAGAGGCTGAAATCCTCTCCCAGGTTGCAGCAGGTGGTACAGCACAGCTGTGCAAGCCACAGGGTGCTTCTCTACTTTCAACTTGAGCAGCTCCAACAGCAAGGGATCAAGCCTTCTCTCATTCCACTCAAAATAGAAATAAACCCAGATTTTAAAATTATGCTCACTGGGACTGTGATAGCAGGAGGAACCAGGCTCTGAGTCCCACCTCTAAGCAGAGCAGCAAGCACAACTGAAGAGGAATGCTCCACCATTAACACTGACATACATGCCATAGAACCCTAGAATGGCTTAGGCTGGAAGGGAACCTCAAAGCTCATCTTGTTTCAACACACTGCCATGGGCAGGAACACCTTCCACTAGACCAGGTTACTTAGTTGGTGTTATCCCTGACTGTGTTCTAATACAAACTGTCCCTTACCAACATGACTTTACTCACAAAAGTAATAAAGTAAAAAAAAAAGGCTTGTCTGGATTCTCAAAGTTCCCAATGGCACCACAGCCAGAGATTTTTTGTAAGCTCTGATTTTTTATTTGCAGGTCAACGGCACTTCATTTGTGCAAAATAAGGATTGATTGGATATTTTGTAAGCAAGAATAGGTTGTTACACTAAAGATAAATGAAACAACTGAATTAATATATGAGGCAAGCTTCAACATAGGCTAAGTGCAGTGTAATGCAAGTATTGCTATCAACTGCTTCTTTTAAAGCTAGTGCATCCCAATACAAAATTATTATAATGCTTATTCTAGACACAAACCCTGTTTGTTTGTTTCTTTTTCATGCTTATCTCCTTTTTGCTTATCTTAGGGGCTAGAACAACTAACCCAGGAACGAATTATACCAATGTTTGTTCTGTGTGAGTGATCAAAATATTATATTTGAAACTACTCTCTGTTTATTTGCTTTTTGAGGTGGTAAGAAGGATACTTTCTACCAAACCAATTTAACTACAGTTTGTACCAACAGAAATATTCTCAGTTACAGCCAGAGGGTGACAATGGCTATGGTTGTAGCAAATGGATCAAGCTTACTTTTTAGTCTTCTACTTGTAAAAATATCAGGATGGAGTTTTTATCTTAAACAGACTTGTAGTGGCTGCTGCCTCTAGAAAAGCCTTTGTAGCAGATGATCAAAGCATTATTTGGACCAAAAGAGAGCACATAACGTGATGAACATATAGGTGACAAAATGCTGACCAGAGCCATCACAGCAGATCAACGTTCAGTTTGGGATCTGATCAAAAGCAGCTTCCAGGTAGTTTGGACTTTCAGTGAGTTAATCAGTCCATTCATTTACCAAAGACTTTAGTTTTAGAAAGCTGTGTATTGCACTGACATAAGGGAATGTCACTGCTACTGTGTCACAGTAGTGTGATGACAGAGAGAATATGCTTGCACCTCTGGGGCCCTGAGCAACTTGACCTAGTGGGTGGCATCCAAGACTATGGTGCAGAGGTTGAAACTGGGTGATTTTTAAGGTCTCTTCCAACTCAAACTGTTCTGTGATTCTGTTCTGTAAAATCAGTAACCCAGGTGAGTTGCTCAGGCTCATTCAGTCAGTCTGCAGCTTCCTCACAAGAAGAAGAGGAGGGGCAGATACTCTTCTCCCTGGTTACCAGTGACAGGACCCAAGAAAATGGTATGAACTTCTGTCAGAGGAGCTTCAGGCTGAGCATCAGGAAAAGCTTCCTGCCCCAGAGGGTGGTGTGGCCCTGGAACAGCCTCCCCTGGGCAGTGGTCACAGCCCCAAGCCTTAAAGAGTTCAAGAAGCATTTGGACAGTGCTGTCAGACACGTAGTTGTAACTCTGGGGGTTGTCCTGTGCAGAGCCATGAGTTGGACTTTGGTGATAATTGTGGGTCCCTTTCGACTCAGGATATTCTATGATTCTATGAATTCTTCACATTAGGAGATCTCATTTACTGTTGCATAATTATGTGTTATGATGGAAACGTGACCTGATTGATTTCAAATATGAAATCCTTTCTCACATGAGTAGCATGTTTTTCATCAGCAGCTGAAAAAAAACAGCTTTATGGGTACAGGCTCTGAGCTGATAGAGGTTTCAGCCCTCTGTTCTTTAGGTGGCCCTAATAATGCAAACTCTGGATTTGGTAAGCCTAAATGAGTACAATAGAGAACTCATAAGTTTAAAAAAACAATCAGAAACTTATCAAAATAACACAAGAAAAGTGGCACAATCAGAGCAAGATTCAACCACAGCAAGAGGCTGCTTCAAGAGCACAAGGTTGTGATTCTCTTTTGGGTGGGATTCACGAAACTGGCTCATAACCAGAGCCATTGACTGGAAAAACATTCATAGAAATACCTGATTACTGTCTACCTGTGGTACATAAGATGTCACACAGACTTTTAGGCAAATTCAGAGTTATTCTCAGATTCATGGTTCTTAAGGCCAGCAGAGACCTGAGAGTATGGGCAGACAAACTTTTTCTGGCTGAATCAGACATGAGGAAGGAGTTACTGCTACCAGTCCATGTCCAGCTGGCTCTTCTGGATAGGGATTGCAGCCAGCCCAGTTTTGTTGGCTGTCTCTCCATCTGAGCCATCTGAGCAGGTCCTAATCCACAACCGCTCTCCAACAAGTCCAGAGTCCTTTTGGATGAACAGCTAAACTGAGAGAGCCAAGGGAGTGACCTCCTGAAACCTTAGGGATGGAGAAGGCATGGGAACAAGCTGCCCAGAGCACGACCTACACATCTCAGATCTGCTACAGAGAATGATTTATCTGACCCTTCATCTCAGTTGTCCAAGCTGACCACTCAAGTTGCTAATCTATGCCCAGAATCAGTCAGAAACTGCCTGGCTCAATGGATCCTTCACATTACACCACCTTGCCTGGAGATATCAGAAGATGGAGAGGGCCTACCACAAGTTTTGCTCAAACAATCATATTGTCCTTGCTCTCCAAAACATGTTTATCAACCCTGATGCAGCCTGACTGGTTATAGATTCTATTTGGTCCTGCACCTGGTCTGTCCCAGGAAATACAGAAGATGATTCAAGAGACAATAAGCTGCCTCTTACCATAAAACCAAGAGGTCTCACTGCTATATGCAGTGCCCTAGAAGAAATGAATGCTTGAAACATCCAGCAGGCATAAGAAGANCACACACACACATATACACTCACATGCTGTTGTTGCAGTCTTCCCCCACAGACCTCCTTTGTCCCTGTAGCTGCCATCGCCCCCATAGCCCACGCTCCCCTGTGTCCTCCTGACCCCTCCTCTCCCTCCATTCATTCTTCCAGAATTTATCCCGCTTCTTTGACTCGGCATGTGTCTGGGCAGATGTCCAAAAAACCTCCCTTCAGCAACCGGGGGGAGGAAATTCCTCCAATTCAGCCCAGGCTCTTTCCCCCCACCCTGCTTCCCGCCTTCTCTCTCCCTCTTTTTCTTGCTCCTTCTTCTCTTTTAACATGTTGAATGATTGATAACACTCTCCTTGCCTCTCTGCTGCCTGTTTCAGCCCTTTCTGCCTGGCATCTGCAGCCTGTGGGGAAACAAGCTCTCCAAGGTGATGGGATGTTGGGGACCCCCTTCAGTTCTTTTCAAAAATTCAATAAATAAAAGCAAAGAGGAGAGAAGCACAAGGGAGTCTGGAAGGTCTGGGGAGGCGGGGGAGGAAGGGAACAGCTAGGAAAAGCCCTTGATTAGGACAAGTCCAAAATAAACAAACAAATTAAAAACGTTTTTTATGTCCCCTATTCTCGGTTTGCCATGGAAAAGTGAGTGGAAAGCTTTGTTCTTTGTGTTGTTTTGTATTTTCAGGCCCAAACTTTAGATTTGTGGAGAACTTCTAGCTTCTTGTTATGCTATCATTATGAATGAGTTTGTTGCCTTAAATTCACTCTTTTTGGAGGCTTTCATTTGCTTGAAGATCTTGAACTTCATGCAAAAACAAAACTGTGTTTGTCTTTCCAACACCAGAAGGAGGTTTGTATAACCTCTGATATAACACTTTATACGTCAGAATTGAAAACATTACTTAATTTTTATGTGTCATGCCACTGTGCCTTATGTTTGTACATCCATGCAGGCATTCTGTCTTCATAGTTCTCAAATACCACAGGATGCCATGCTAATACCTAGATTTTGATTAGATGTTCACACTTACTTTATAATTTGCATTTCAGGCATGAAACTCATCGAAACTGATGTTTAGGCTGTGTTATTTTAGCACTGTACATAGCACAAGTTTAATAGAGATGAAAAATACAGAATCACAAATAGACTTAGTTAGAAATGGACCTGAAAGGTCATGTCATTCCACTCACGTCTCCCTGCCATGGGCAAGGTTGATATACACCTGTTACAGACAACAAATTCTCATTAATGATGACTTATTATTCTTATTCTTATTCTNCTTCTTCTTCTTCTTATTCTTATTCTTATTCTTATTCTTATTCTTATTATTATCTGAAATGCAAGTGAGAACACATAGCCTGTACCAGAATCAGCGTGTCATTGCACTGGGCAGCATTTGCTGAGACAACAAAGCCCTGAGGCAGTTCCAGAAGCATGGGTAAAAAGGAAAGATTGTTATGCCCATTTAGCTGAGGGAATCTGAAGATGGACCAAATTATGAAGAGAAGGGTTTATTTTATCCACCTCAGATGTCCAACTATCAGCTGATTCCAGACTCCATCTACAGAGAACAAGCCAGCATCTCCAGAATTCTCCTAGAAAGCTATTGGGTGACTCTGTCAAATAAGATATGACTCCAGGATGTGGAAACTTATGCCTTTTTAATCCAGCCAACATCACTCAGAAAGTCTCTGGCAGAGTTGAGATTTCTGCCTACACATCTCACTCCCTAGTTCAATGCCTGAGCAAAGAGGGAGAGAAGAAAATATCTATTTTTCTTAGTAATGCTACCTGTCTTCTCAGTAGCAGAAAAATTGTTCCTTCAAACCAGGAGAAACAGATAGCATAAACTCTTCATATTTTATTTATCAAGGTTTTGAGTTTTGAGTCTTCTGCCTGAAAATGAAAGGTAGGTTTCTGTGACATGATAATTCAAAGTTAGATAAACAACTCACTGGTGTTTAGAAGAAGTTACATCTAAACCTTAATAAGACGGAAAACAAAACATAATAATCAGCAAGATGTTTTGTTTTATTTTTTTTCCTTATTTTTAAATTGAGGCAACCCCCCCCCCCATGTCAGTTATATCTGGGAGAACTCTGTGTTGAATATTTATTCCTTGGTAGCTCATAAACTCTCAGTGTCCTTGCTTTAAGTGATCTCTCTCTCCTGGGCCTGGAGGATACTTGTCATTTCTGTGTAGGTAGCAATCTATCTACCTGCTGCAAGCTGCTGACTACCTCAACAGGATCTGGAGAAGAGAAGCCCTCATTTATTTATTTGAAACAACTGTAAAGTGCTGTTGGGAAATATCAGATGTATTTCCTTGTCAGACAAGTCTGCACTGAAGGTCTCCTAATGCAAAGCTGGTAATTACCAAAGGTGAAATATCCAACACAAACATCCAACTTACCAACCCAGCACTCACCCAGCATCACTGAATGACACATCCCACAAAAATAATAGCAGTAACAATCCATTTCTCAAAGAAATTTCCTGACAGAAGGCTTGCTTCCCTCGAAGGCAACTGTTAATGGTGTCCTACAAATTCAACATGACCTTCACAAATAATTCATTGGCATATCTGCAGCCTAAACATGTAAAGACTGGGAAACTGAATTGTTTTCAGAGAAAATAGTTAGCTTTTGATTTCTGAACTCTCCAAAGGTGACTCAGAAGAAATTTTATTCAAGCTCCCCAAAATGTCATAGGCATAGAACTGTTCATATCCTGGCCCAAAACATTGGGTGGTCTCATCTGCCAATTACTTCAATTTTTTTTTCTTTTTTTTTTCCTTTTTTTTTTCCCCCTTCACCTTCCCTGCATTTATAGTAGGGCCTTTCCAGTTTAAATATTGCAAAGTTCTAGGTATGAAAAATGAGATGCAGCCCTGTGCTGCCCCACTGCCGGAAGAAACCTTCCCAGTGAGAGGTACCACTAGGAAAACTTGGAAACCCATCCCAGAGCTGGAAGCCTCTCATCCCCTTCAAGCAACAGCGTGGTGGGCTTAGCTTCAGGGATAGGAGATCCCAGGGGTGCCAGTATGAGGAATTTGTCCCTGCTGAGTCCTGAATGGAGGACTGATAAATGACAGGGACACACATTGCGCTGAGAGACAAAACCTCCCCAGCGTGTCTGGGGCAGCAATGCTTATCTGGTGTCCTCTTTCCAGACCTCTTGCTGGTCTTGAATGTGAGGCCACTGCAAATGATGTCAAGCCACATACTTGAAAGTAATATGGGTTTATAGTTTCCACAGATGTCCTTTTTTCCCCCACTTGAATACTACCCGTTAAGTATCTGTCTCACTACTATCCCTGCAATAAAGCCCAAGCAATTCAATGTTTTCATGGATGAGAGACACGACCTAAGCTCTTTGCATTGAGGTGAGAGTTGTTCCCTTTTTGTGTGGCCAAGCATGCAACCAAGTTCCCATCTTTGACTTAGATTTAGATGTAAACTCAGCTAAAATACCACTGGAGATCAGCCAAACTCTCTCTAACACCGTCACCCCTGCACACCTTATCCTTGCCCCATAAAAACGACTGCAAGGATCAACCCAAAATCACTGGCATTTCTCTGCTCTGTGCAGTCATGCAGGAACCATGTTTCACTGCCCTGAGCCAGCAGTCTAGTGTTCCTCTGAACTTCTAATGAAGTGGAGAAGTGAATGCAAACACATTTCTACCAATTCTAGTTCCTCTCCTCTCTCACACAACAGACAATTCCCATTTACATCTATGAGCCAAAATTTCATGTAGTTTTTGTTTTAAGTCTTTGGAATTGCTAGACTCTCCCCCAAAGAAAATCATGTATTTATCAAAATCTATGACCACAGAAGCAACTGCAGGCTTTGTTCTGAATGGACCCAGCAGGTTTTAAACCATTTTGCAACCATTAGCAGCTAAGGACCCAAAATGTCAATCTCATTTGTCATGGGTGCAGAAGGGAATAAATGTCCATTACCAATGATTTTTTATGATTCCACAGAGAATGTAAACCAAAGAAAAAAAATGGGATGGGCAAGTAATTTCTTCCCACTTATTCAGTAGCTTTAGGTACTTGATTTTGAAAAAAATGCAATTGGTCATTGGTATGTGGCAGCAGAACTATGAGGCAAAGGGAAGAGAAGATAGCAATGGATTGGAAAGGTTCACATAGAGAGAAGGTGATGGGGCAGAAAGGAGTCTATAATAAACAGGGAGGGCAGCAGATCTAATTAATAATTAGTATAATGACATTAGCTGTAAGCCTTGCTCTGGTGTGCCAGTAAATCAGATTCTAAGCCCTGTGAGCCTCATGCCTTTGGCTGCTGGTTGTACCCATGCACTGGGACACAATAAAATGGATATAAGTATCTTTAGCATATATGCAGTTATATATTTTTTCTGTATATCTATTATTTATAATCATATCTGTATCTATACCTATACTAGTTTATCTCCATCACTATCTGTATTTCTATCTCTCACTTCATCTGGATCTCTATCTCCATATCTATCTTTGTCTACTGTATGACAAACATTTTTAGTTAAAAGTTTATGGANAAAAAAAAAAAAGACTGACTGATTGCCACGGCAATAAAATAAAAATAAAATAAAAAAAAAAATTAAAAAAAGAGGAAACACTTCTCAGTGAAAGCATTGTCAAAAAAAAAATATATGGGGAGGAGCAGTTTTACAACCTCCCGTAACCCAGTGTCCTGAGGTATTGCCTTTCACTGTCTACCCAGGAACAGGCCTCTGAGAGGTTGTAAAAACACCATCTATTATTCCAGAGTCCCAGGCATGGTCTGAAGGGGCTGTCTCGTAGGGAGAGGCTTTGCTTTCCTCCTGCACACGGGGCCCAGGTTGAGAGCAAAACCTCAGAGATGGCGAGTGCGGTGCTTGGTCCCCACAGAGTCCTCCAGCTCTTGCAGGGTGCTGCCAGGGTGCTTTGTGGATCCAGCTGCAGTCCTCACTTCTGCCGGCATCCTTGCACTTGGATGCAAAATGCACCCAGGCTCTCACTCATCCCCTCTCTGAACCCACTGTTTCTTCTAGACTTATCTCTTCTAGATTTGTTTGTAGTTTCCCCATGTCCCTGGTTGGTCTCTGGCCATGGCTTTTTCTCCCTAATTCTTAATGGTCTACACTGAATTTTCTCTGTTTATTTTGGGTTTTTTCCTCCCCTACTTTCTTCCCCCCATACTAGTGGTTTGTTTTCTAGATTTTTTTCCTTTTTTTTCTTTCCCGAACAACCTGGCAGCAATAAACAGAACAAGGGAAATTTGCTTACAAAGTATGCTGAAGGAACTCCTGGAGGCTGCAAGACCAACCAGGGTGGCTTATATAGATAAAATAATCAAAAAAGCAGCAAGGACAACCATCTCTGGAAACCAAATCAAACCATTCATATCCCCACGGAGATGAGATAATAAAAACATATGCATTGAGATAGTTTTCTCTAACAAGGACCCCAAAGAGGTGGTGAACTAGTGATTCATCCAGAAATGTGACCAGAGCAAGTTTGCACTGACCTTGTCCTTCTCCCCCTTCCTTTGCTCTAAGATGTTATCAGTTTCTACTGTCACAAAGTTCATATTTCAGGCTTTTTTTGATTTTGTTTGTTTGTATGTTTGCTTGTTTTATCCAACACTATACTCATGATGGAATGAAGACTTTAGTTGCAGTGTTGGTGTCTGGGACAGGACAAATGGTTTTACCTACACTCCCTGTGTCCTGTGTTTGGACCACACTCAAGGTTCATATCTAAAGATTAATTTTCCCCCCACTAGTTTTCAAGCCCACAGGCCAAAGTGTGTACAAACCCATCACACCATGTTCACTGCTCAGTGTCTCCATTTTAATGGGTTTGCTTCCAAAAAGTCACACAATCAATCTTAAACAGACTCCTGAAACAAGCAAAGCTTGGCTGCCGTGACTGTCACCTTCTAGATCCCACTTCTCCTTTTGCTTTCTAAAAATGTGCATCCAAGGAAGGACAAATGTCATGCCAAGGGTGAGAGCCCTTCTACAGATATATTTTCTCATTTGGGTCATGATCTGAGACTTAGGGATTTTTGAAGTATTATTATAAAATCCTCAAGCGCAGTAAGTTTTCAAGTGGGTGCAGCTACCTACAGTCTCTGTTGCTGGGAGCCAGTTGAGGTCTTCTGTGAATGAAACCATCTGCTTGTTCTCCTTGGACATGGAGAAGCCGTGGCCGTAGGATCTTGGCTCATAGGTGGGGCCCAGCAAGTACCTTGAGCCACCCTGGAATTTCAGAAATTAGGTGGAAGCTGATAGCATGTGAAATCTGGTTTAGTTTTTGCTCATGTTCAGGTGCCTCTTGCAGCACTGATGTCCTCAGTCCTCTGGTCCTTGGGGTGAATTAAGCCAGCTGGCCCCACACTGTGGGTCAGAGGTGGAGGAAGAGGAAACACCCAACTCCCACGAGCCCTGTTTTATGTGGTAATGGAAACCTCTTAGCCATGTCCAGTGTAAAACGTGCTCCATGATCAAACAGGGCCTTGGCACTCTACCAGGCACTCAAGTGTGACCAAGCATCCAAACTCCTGCTCCAGGAGATGGGTCAAATTTACAGCCTGTCCTCCCCTTCCACAGCCAGGGACGTTGGACAAAAAGGCAGCTGCTCTTTCCTGGAGCACAGGGCACTTGTAACTTTTTGTCCTGATCAATGGCCAGAGGATTCTGAGCAGAACACAGCCCAGCACAGTCCTTTGAGCAGCACCCCAGGCACACAGCACCAGTTCAACCACAGATCTAGCAGTGAGGAGGGAGATGGACGGGGAAGGGAACATGGAGACAGAGACTGCCAAAGTGATGGAGAGAGGCATCAGTGTCAGATTGGGTAGGACCTGGAACAACCTGATTTAGCAGGTGGCAATTAGTGTGTGATTCTGTGATCCTGCTGGCATCCATTAAACTTTTCAGTGACTGTTTTGTTGCTGCTTGCCAAGACGATGATCAAAACCAGGAAGGATAAAAACCCCCTCTGAACTCATGTTTTTTTTCTAAAATTCCAATGATCTAAATGCAGTGATTTGGAGTTGGGCTGCAACAAGGTACATGAGACACACTGTAGGATTTCCACCCCTTTTCCCTTTCCCCGGGGAAATACAGCAAAGGAATAAGCCCTATGCAGCCCAGAATTGGAGCAGATGAACTGATACTCTTCTCCTCCCTTTACCATACACCCACTATGATGCAGTATCTCACTTGTTCTGCAAAGTGCCTCCAGCAACTTCCTTCCCTCTGTTCTGCACAAAAGCTATATCCAGCATGAAATTATTTCATCACAGCTCTTTATTTATTTGCTTAGGCAGCAAATTTTGTCTTCTTGTCTGAAGATCAGAACACCACCCATCGCTTTTCTTGTGCTATTTAGTCCTAAGTTTCACCTTCACTACATGTGGCCAAATCTATTAAAATATATTAGTAAACTTTGATCAAATAATCAATTTATAAATATCAGTATCTTTAAAATTCAAGAACAACATAAACACAGCAATTAATAGGCTTCTTGAGAGTTATGCGGTCTGATGAAGGTTTTGTATAACAAACCATCATGATTTTTTTACTGAAACTCTTGTTATACAAACCTGTATCCTCATCCAGCCAAGGCATCACTACTTACATATGATTTCTGGCAGAGTTTCCAATATATAAACTCAAGAAGAGCCATTTTGTCACATTCTCCTATACAAAACACTTCAAGTTGTTTTGAAATCAATACAGGATAATTACTGACGTATTTATTAGTACAAAGAATTCATTAGCACAAAGGACTAAACCACAGAGTATCTTGGGTTGGAAGGGACCTTACAGATGATCCAGTTCCACCCCCTGACATGGGCAGGGACACCTTCCATTAGACCAAATTCTCCAAAAATAATTTCCAGGAATGCGACATTCACAACCTGAAAATCTGTCTTTCTCCAGCTCCTCCTATCTGTTTTAGCTCTACAAGGCATTGATGACTAGGAACAATTCCCACAAACTGGAACAAATCAAACAGGGAAAGAAAACAAACAACCAACTTGGGACAGTAGAATCATAATACAGTTTGTCCCAAGGAACTCTTTCTGTCCCCTAAAATAATTAAATTCAAAGGCACAGAAGTCCTTTCCAGTGTAATTTTCCAGCTTGGATCTTGGTGAACAAAGAATGGGGAGGCAATCAAAGGAATAAAAGAGCATGCTAAGTATACAAGTCTAAGCATCCACACCTGCATCCCAGAAAAAAAAAAAATAGAAGAAACCTCCTCAAAAGAAAATATAAATACTTAATACAAGGAAAAAGAATTTGGTAGGTCTAATTGCATAACTGTAAGTGCATATACAATTCCCATTTCTGAACATTAAAAAAAACCCCAACCTAAATCTGCCAGGAAAGCACTTATTTTTATGGACACATATTGCATTGTCCAAGCTTTTCTGGATTGCCCGCTTGTTAAGCAGTTCTATCACGTACTCTTATGTTTTCACTCTGTCCAGTAGCTTCCTCGGTAACCCACAACAGTGGCATAAAAGTGTGGCAAGCACTGAAATATCTAAATAAACATTTTACAGCACAGAGTCATGTGAAATAATTTGAATGATACTACTCTTACAAGAGAAGCCACACTCAGTATCTGATAGCAGCAAGAGCCAACATGACATTATTAGTAATACTATTAATAATAGTAATAGGAGTATGAGCGGGATTGCTATGACTATTGTTATTATTAATAGTGGTTAATTCCTTTCCCATCCTTAACAAGATCACTAAATCACAAGTTTATTTATGGATGCTTTCATTAGATACAGAATCCCATAAGACGATCCCAACAATCCCAGACAAAGAGGAATTGCAGATCTAGATTTAGGGGAATACTTTTCACCTTGGGCCCATCTCAGAAGCTTCTGTGGCTAATGAGATATACTGGATATATAACTGCAGTCTTGCCAGACCAGTAACCAGGACTGGGTTTGCTTTTCACTGCCATGAGAAACTGCTGCTTCAGATGAAACCCATTTATGACCTTGGCACCTACCAATGATGCCCATCAAGCAAGATGAACTTTTGGGAGAGCAAGAGTTGGTGTTCATTATAAGGAGAGGAAACAGTGTCTGAATCATCAAAACTGTTGAGTCTGAAAATCTCTCTTTTCTTAAGGTGTATGCAACCCAAGGCAGGCAAATTCATGCATCCAAGACCACGCTGGGCATGGCTACATATTGATGAGAGAGGCTGCAGGGGTGATTTCAGACTTACACCTCACACAGGGTTTTTTCGGTGACAACTTTGCTTGAAACAGAGAAACTGTTTCAATCCTAAGTGCATGCCAAGAAAAACATGGTCCAAGTCATCTGGCCACTATTTTAGATCACCCACCTCCCTTTTTAACTAATGGGCTAACACACAGCCTCTGCTGCTGACCAAAGGGCATTCAGCTTAGAAAACACTAATGCGTGAAAACGTCTGCAGGCTGACTACGTGAACAGCAATATACATTTTTAATTTGAATAATATGCAGTGTTTGCCATAATTAGACAGCACATTAACATGATTAAACTAGCGCTGCTGATCAGAGTGGCAAGGCACCCGTCTTGAATCCAAAGCCTTTAGTGCCGGGAGAACTGTGTTGTGCTTGTCCATTGAGTGACTGCTTGCCCTGCCCTTTTGCAGTGTGAGTTTGAAGCTGTCATTGCAGGGGGGCAAAATTTTCCCTGACAAGCAAACAAATCCATTAACGTGTTAACAGGTTTTGCATGTACGTGTGGAAAATATTAAGGATACCAACACAGCAACATGGTTAGGAGGGTAGTATTTATTACATTACAACAAAATTCTCAAGTTTTACTATGGGAGGTGATGTGCTTTTACCTATCCTGAAAAGCTGGAAAGGAATTGATTTTCAACTGTAGTTAAAATAACAGGACAAGGAATCAGCATAAATTATTACTGCTACTTTTATCTGCTGGTTGTTGATCTCTAACTTTAGCATACATCAAATGGCCACAATTATATTGCTATGTGTGATTGCTTTGTGTATGCCCTCCAAGTACTCCAAATCACAGTCTGCTCTCCTACTCGTTGCTGGGAGCTTTGCCATTGATTTTAATCAGGCCAGAACTTCACCCTTGTTTCAGCCAGCAGAAATCCTGGTAGCAGACTTTTTCTCTGAAGCAAGCCAAATGTGATGGGAAATGGAAATGATGGCAAATGGGCACAATGGCTGCCCACACATTTAGACGTGGGACTGTCCAGTTGTGGAGCTTTTCAGGGTGTTGGCTGCTTTTATTTAGTTCTGTGTGTTGCAGAAATCTGAGCATGCTTTAGAGAGATGGCACAGAGAGATGTGTCTATAGACACAGAAAAGAAAAAGATAATGATCAAGCTTTAAGTTAAAGTGGATGGTGATTCATAAATCCTTTCAGCCCATACTTTCAGTTGCAATATTTTTTTTTCCCATTACACCAGATAAGCACCCTTGCTTTTACACATGAAGGAATTTGGCAACAAGAGTTGGTCCAAAATACAGCAGCTGCAGTGCATTAAGAGTGCTCTAACCATTAAAGGGCATCTGGAACATCTCAAAATTAGTATTGCATCAGGCCACAGGCCACAGAGATTTCAATACAATGGGCACACTTCAATTCATTCCAGGTTTAGCTGTATTCCAACACAACGTCCAGTGCTTAAGACTGGGGAAGGCCTTGCAAGCTGCATCAGTTTTGTGACTGTAAGGGAATGATTTTCAACATGTGATCTTCAAAGCAAAGTGGAGAAACCCACAACACAGCAGCAAGATCATATATTAATTTTTACAAATGTTTTGCTTATGATAAGAGTGCCTAAAGTCAAGAAAATGTCCTTCTGAGAAAGGTGCGATAAAAACTTGCAGGGCATTTTACAGAGTGTGAGCTTCAAATGCCTGAAGCAAGCACAAGGTGGGACTGTCACAGAGTTTAGAAGTAGAAAGAACATGATGACAGCTGTAGATATTGTTTCTCCCTGACATCTTGATCCCATTCAGCCTAGTTTTACAGAGGATTCATCTGAGGAGGTGGGCGTTGAAGACAAAGAGAGGATGAGGTGATGGAGACCAGACAACACCAGCTCTTCTATCTCCTGTCATGGCCTGGGCTAGGGGAGTCTGTGTGAATGGATATGGAAGAGCAAAGGAAACAAGAATGTGTGTGTGTCGGGCATAGTGGAGTGTGTAACTATGAGGTTCACACAGTCATTGTTGTGGTGAAGGGTGTTGATGCAAGTTAAGAATTAGATAATCTCACCTAAGGGTAGGATTTTGAAGCAGAAAGATGAGAACAGGATATTTAGGAGTGTCCTGCATACCCACTAGCAGGAAAGATGGGTGGTTCACCACATTCTTCAGCAGTGAAATACAATACTGAGCCCTTCAAATAATCTCACTTATTGCATGGGGAGGGGGGGTCGGGGGGAAGCTTAGGAGACCAGAAAAAAAAATCCATAGTGGTTTATTTCTGCCTTAAATCTTTTCTGTCATTCCTAGAAAACTAAATGTAACCCTTCCACTGGAATTCAAGGGGAGAGGAGAGCTCAGCTGTGCTGGTCTCTTTTGAAGCCCTTTGATAAAAGGATGATAAGAGCACTATAAGAGAGATAGGGAAAGAAATACAGACCACAAGATAAGCACAGCTTCAGCAAGGAAGGGACTCTTGCAATATCTTCTCATGTCTCAGGGCTTTTGACAAGACGAACAAACAATTGCTAGTAAAAAAATTCCAAAATTTAATTTCATTTTCTCTTAATTTCCAGCTTTAACTGGTGTTTTTCTTGCTTCCAAGATGAAGAAACTAAACTAATCCAGAGGTTATCTGTGTGCTCCCACAATATACTGGGCTGGGGCATGCAAGGATCATCCTGATGGGGCTTGATCCTTGCAAGGGCCAAATATTTCAGCAGGAACCAAAGATTCTGGATACTTCATACTCAACACAGTGGATGCTGTCAATCCCCAGAGGATTGAATGTGCACTGCAGGAGCCAAAGGCACCTCCCTATCATAGTGCAGCACTTACCCACTCCTAGAAATCTGAGTACAGAGAAACAGGGCTTCCCCAAGCGTGACTTCAGCGCTTGGAGGCAGAGCAGGAAGAGGAAGGGTGGGTTTATTCCTCTGAATTCAACGACTGCAACTCCACTCTTGATGTTTCAAAGTGTGCCTCACTGCAGCTGACTGTACAGATACCAAAAAAAATTAAGGCGTGAAGTGGCTTCATTTGTGAGGCTTAGCTGTGGGTCCAGCCATGGTGGTGGAGCTGGCAGCAAGGCTCTGCTGTGGCCATAGCCAAGGATGGCACGGCATCTTGTATGGGAGAAGCTCCTAGTCCCTCTCCATGGCCCTGAAATCACATTAGCTGGTTGCAACACTGCTGCAGGAGACACACAGAACCAGATGTGTCTCCTTACCCTTATAAAAGTCTCTATATTGAGGAGGGACGTTGCTAAAGGGATCAGCAGCACTCCTGGGACTTGGGACTATTAGTGGCGGCTGTTGGAGCAGCATTAGCCTCCCAGAGATGACATCCCTGAGCTCATGCTCTCCCTACCCTACGCTGAGATGCCATTGCTTAATGACCAACTCAGATCAGCACCACCTTCACAGCCCAGGGTGGCTCGAGGCACAATACAATATATATTCCATGTTTGTCCCCCAGGGCTAGGAAGTATAGATCATTTTTAAAGTGACTAAGGGTTATGACCTATCTCCTGGACCATAAATCTAAGAGGGCAATGTACTCTGCTTCCCTCCTCATACTCTAGGCAAAAAGAAAATATGGTCCAAAGACTGAACGGGAGGGGAGCGTGCAGTTTTACTCCACAGGCTGTCAAAAGCAGGTAGCAAAAAATGTACAATCTGTAAAGTATCGGAGCATTGAAAGAGGCTCTAATAAGAGTTTACTGAATAGAATAATATGTGCAGTCCTTTCCCACATAGCCTGGGTTTGCTGTATTGTGTATATTTTCAGCATTTTTGGAAGGACTAAAGATAGGAGAGAAAACAAAGGTACACTATTCTAGATCTCTTACAGATTATAAAGAAGGAGGCAAATAGAGTCTGATAAATTGAAGCAATCCCTGCCTTGTGTTGCTGTAGAGTTTCTTACGACCCCAAAGCCTTTAAATGATTTCTCATAAAAAATACTGGTTCATTGCACATATGAGCAGACAATTCTCTCTAGCTCTGGCCTTAATGTTTTGTGCAACCATAAACCACCTGGGACACCTCACAGGTCTTATCTGTGCACATTAGCTGGATTTAAATCTGCAGGATCAAACAGCAGTGAGGGAAAAGTGCATGCTCCTTTTCTCCCAAGAATCACAAATCTGGTGCTTTTGGACTATCAAGCTGGCTTCACTTCAAAACTGCCACTTCCTATGATACGAGAGCCTTGGGCTTTCCCTCCCAGAAAGGAAAATACAGAAGACAGTCTGAACTTCTGGGCACCTTGGGCATTGCCTTCAGCATCCCTGTGGCTTGCCAGGTCTTCGGAGTCCTTTAACACCTCTGCACTGAGCTGCACCGCAGCCCTGTGATGCTCCTCTATAAAGCCCATAAGGATAAGTACACCCCTTTGAATACCAGTGTTCTCCCAGTTTAAAAATAACAGTAAAGGGTTGGAGGCAGGGAGAAAAAAAATTATTAAAACTCAATTTCCTAGAGAGGCTTCATCCTCATTCAAGCAAGAGAAAGAACAGGCTCCTTTCTAGCTTTTCCAGCGGCAAAGAATCAAGATGAAATGCCACAGGTGATCTCTCCCCTCTCCTTCTCCATGAAGGTTAGCAGAAGGACAGACTCTCCTGTTGAGTGCACAGATGTAGGACACGTGGATCATTTTTTTCAGTCCAGGCTCGGAAAGGGCTTTTGAGGAATGTTTGCTGGATATGCAGGTTTTGCTTTCAAAAGCAAAACTTCAGGGAGTTGTGAGCTCAGAAGGGGGGGATCCCATCACAAATTTTAAACAGCACAAAAGCACAACCGGATGGGAGAGAGGGTGGAACAAGAGATTAAGGATGGAAATAAGGGAAGGCCAGGGCAAAATATTTAAGGTATAACTATTCCTTATAGTTTTTTAGCTGCTGGTGTCAGCCCCTTACCACATATAAATCAAGACAACCCCACTGACTTGGGGGAGCCCTGCCAATAAGTGCTTACAGGAGATGTGTCCAAATCCAGATTGAGACCACATTTCCCCTTGGAGCCAGACCCACACCCCTGGCTGGCCAGTGGCCGATGCCCATGGGAGTCATGGTGCTGGGTGAGAGAGCCCAGAAGAGCTCCCTGACCTAAAAGGAGCATCTGCTCAGGAGCAAAGTCTATCTGTCTGTCCATCGAGCAACACATTCTGTCCTGGCTGCCAGACACAGCCCTGTGTACATTGCTGTTCAATCTATATTTAGCTCCTGATGTAACTAAAGTCAATAATATTGCATTAGGGCAGCTGCTCCCAACTCCCAAATAGGCTTTCCTACGGCGGCTCCACCTACGCATGCCAAAAATCTGGACATATACAGCAACAAAACCTTCCTGTGTTTATATACACAGTGGTACAGTTTTGAATAGAAAATATACAACTGTTAGCATAGTTTAACAGCCTGCTCTATAACAGTAGCGGCACTTTTTTTTCTACAAGAGACATTGATTCTCCTTGTCCAGGGTGTGAGTTTAAAGGGTTTAAGCTTCGCTGCAAGTCAATATTGGCCTTTCCCTTTTTAGGGTATGTTTCTGCATTGGAGCATTCCTTATCTCTGCTGCCGATGACGGGTTTGGTGAAGGGTTTCGTGGTGTTTTCTGGGAAGGAAGATGTGCTCATGAAAAAGAAGAATGTCTTTTCAAATCCCGCCCTTAAGCCTGTAAGAAGTTTACATCTGGTGTTTTGTGTTACTTAAGTAAGGGCCTGAGCCAGGCAGTGCATGAATATTCCTGTACGATTGCTTTTCCAAAGAAAAATTCCAATTTAAACATTTTGGGTTTCCTATTACTTTTGTTATGAAATGCTACAGAAGGAATTGCAATGCAAAGCACTAGAGACTTGTAGTTTTCTTCCACAGCCCAGGGAAGTGCAGCAATTATGAGGATTACCAAGATAAAGAAAACTTAATAGTACAGACCTGAGATCACAAATGAGAAGGGGGAAAATTTCATATAGCCTGTGCAAAAGACCCATATACTGGGCTACATGATGTATATAGTGAAAATACATTAAAAAGTTTAAAAAAAAAAAAGGTGAGTAAAAATGAATATTCAAAAAGTACAACTTCTTGACACCAGTGTTCAAGCCATTTGCCTTCATCATGTGTGCTAGAAGGGCACAGGCAACCTCTGTTGGCATTTCTGAGTAAATATAAATATTTCTTCCACTAGCAAGGCACATTTGGGAATACAAACTGATGACTTGAGAGTCTGCAGACATGTTGTCATTTAGATCAGTGGTTAAAGCCAAGCCAATAATTTATTAAACAAAGTGTATTCCCAACAGATAGCTAATAGTTTTTAGGAAATGAACAAATCCTTCTTCATTTTGAAAGCTAAAAGTTTAAATTAAACATTATAAAGGATGCAAGTTAACCAGTATTTTTGTGCCTCCAGAGAGCTTTGGATGTAATGGAAAAGTTTCCTTAACTATTCAGTGCAGAATATAAAATAAAAATTAAAAAAACCCAACCAAACCCACCCCCAAACCCCACAAACAAACAAAAAATCCCAAAACAAACAAAAAAAGAACCCTCTGGTCACATGAGGACCTACAGTGAAGTGACACCTAAAAGGGCACCTGGATACACAAATGTGCTCCCTGCAGCCATGCACGACACCACAAGGCTGTGATGACAAAGGCCCTACTTGTTTTTGGATGCCACCAATGAACCACAGAAATGGTTCCATCTCTGCCAACCCAGACCTCAGGAGTGGCTTTGGGAGTAACACTTGTACTAAAATCAGCCACAACCTGACTGAAGAGTCACTTTTCAGAATCACAGAATGGTTTCTTTTCAAACCTCTGGGCATAGAGACTTAATTATAAAGAATTTGCTTCCTTTGTCTTCCCATGAAAAGCAGAGGCAGTGATGACAATGACAGAGAGAACAGAGAGAAGCCACCTGCCAAGACAGATATCTGGCTGTGAATCTCCATACCTGGGATAAACTGTGTACCACCCTCCCAGGAAACAGCATGGGATTTGTTACATTCTTCTATTCTCAAGAGTCATGCTACTACCCAGGTGGTCAGCAGATGTGTCTCCATTGATGATGTGGAGTGACCCCCACATTACCCACCTGAGAGCTCAGACTGTGGGGTGGTACTTGAGATCCTTGGCATGAAACAGCAAGACATGAATTATCTCAGCCAGATCAGCTAAAGAAAAAAAAATCACTTTGTTCTTCTCAAAATTATTTCTATAGAAATTCATTAGCATGGACTATACCCCTTGTGATGAGGGTGGTCTCTGAAGGAGGAGGTCAGCATTAAAATACGGGAAACCTGTAATTTTTCTGGCAATCTATTCACTTGGTTTTCAGAACATGATACTTGGAGATGTGTAAATTCTGAGAAATGTATTCCACTGCACAATGGCATTGCTCACATTTAACAGGGAGAAAGAAAAATGTTTTCTAATCCTTTCAGAAATGTAAAATTTCCAGGTTTAAAAATTCAGGATCAAAGCAAGTGCTTCTGGTGACGCTTGCAGCAGAACAATAGACCAGAACAGACAAGAAACTATTTTCTTTATTCAGGTAAGAACCTCATTAAAAATCAATAGGTTTAATTTATCCCTGATAACATTCTGTTGAAGTCTGTACATTTACCCTAGGGATTAATTTAGCCTAATGGGTCTTCATGCGCAAACAACACAGGCAAGGCTTGATTCTTGGAAGTTACTGCATAGCAAATGCTACTACAAGACTTGATGCTATCACTGGAGAAGACAGAGAGGGCTGAAGAGTCTAATAGGCTCAAAGCCCTTGAATAATGTCCAAATACAGCCTGTGGTGAATAAATGTTTTAGGACCACTCATATATCAGCGTGAATCAACTTTTTAATGGATGTTGCTAACCATAAAATGACAGAACTGGGATCAATTCATACGATTCAAAGGAAAAATGAAATAAAAAATGAGATGTGTGATCTTCCATCCTTTGTGGACATGGGCAAAAGTGAGTCATCTTGACCTGCCATGATCCTTGGAAGGAGATATTGCTCTCCAGCCCTAGAAAATAAGCATTTGCCTTGCAAGGCTCTCCTCTATAAAAAAAAAAAAAAAAAAGTGAACACTAAAGAGCCTGGTTTCACTGAGAATACGTGACAGTGAATTAGTGGCCCTCAGGTGTCGGTATACAGGCCAGCGAATTAAATTAAGCTCTTTGCTGCTATTCTAATGTAGCAGAACTAATGCAGTCACGGCTCAGCACTACAGCTTCTTAAATGTGAGCACTGCTCCTGCCATGGGGAAGGCAACCTGCTCTCCATCCCCCGGGGAGGCCGGCTGGAGTCAGCAAGCAACCCCAGGAGCCCGTGACATAATGTCTGAAGACATGGGCAGGAGGAGGACCAGGCAGCAGAGGCAGCTCCAGTTCCAGTCTTAACACCATTAGAGAGGAAATCAAGTACAGTGGCTTTTAAGCAGTCTGAGGGAGCATCATGCCAGGAGAATGAAAAAAATCTCAAACAGCAAAATCCCAACTGGGCTGCAGTAACCCTTTCATTTTCTCAGGGAGAAAAAGGCTTTGCTTGGAAAGTCACAAAAAAGCCTTTTCCATATGGATGCAGCTGCCATGATGGTGATCTAAGGAGTCTCCATTTTCTCAAGACAAACCCTTTAGAACTGCTGGTGCCAGGGGAAGGGAAGGGTCTGTTTCTCAAGACTTTGTGTTCCCACACATTTTGTGTTTCCCTGACTGTATCTTTCACTTTCCTGCTCCTGCCCCTCCCATCATCCTTGCTACACAGTAGCGAGCTGGGTAAATATTAACTATGATAAGAAATGATTAATGAATTATCAATTGCAATCAAATTGCATAATGCAAAGAGCTGGATATAAGGAAAAATACTGGCTGCTGTGTCTTTGTTATTATATTGGAGAGAAGGTGGAAGCTGAGGGTAAGTTAGGAGGCTGCTACATCTTCTACAGATCATGAAACATATCTTGTACTCTGCCTATGCCAGGTAACTCCATGGTAAATCGAGCATAGATACTCATGCAAAACTCTGTGTTTGATTTGCATATAGCAGTCATTAAGATGGTGCATAAAAAAATCTCATTTTTGCCTATGCAAATGGCAAGGCAGAACCACCGATGGCAACTACTCGTGGACAGCTGGGCTGTAACGGCACGTGCCTGGAGAAGAGCAGGGCTCCTTGGGCAGAAGGCTCAGGCTTGATCCACTTTCATCAGCAGTATTTCCAGTTGGGTAATGAACAAATAAACACTCTGAAAGCTCCTCATGAGGTAGTCAAGATATTTTCCCTGAGAAAAGTCAAAGCCTCACAATATCAAGAGCTGCCCTAACAAGTTCCTCCAAGGGTAAACTGAAACTAAGTGGTGATAAGGTCAGTGTTTTCCAATGGTGTTGCTTAAAATATCCAGCAAAGTCAATAATAATGAAGACAACCACTAATTTGGATTACTGCACTGAGGTGTAACTACCTGACATAAAACTTTCATGTTTGAAAACACAGGCCTGAACCATTTGCTTGTGGTTAAATAATGGGTAAGGAGCAGAGCTGTGCGGGTTTTAGGACCTGACCACTAAAAACATGGTATGGAAAAGGCTAAAAAAGCAGTGTGGGTACAAGAACTTGCCCATGTGTAACTCTTTGAACGAGAACTGTTCCCTGGAAAATGGCTAGGTTCTGTGTTAAAGTTAGTCAGAGAAGCATGGAAACTCCTTTCTGGTCCAGGTGCTCCCATCTGGCTCTGGAAAAGAGAAGTTTGCCATTTGTCCCTTCTCACTCCCTCTGGACTCACAAGCGCCAGCAGCTCAGCCACTGACTTACATTTGGACATGCATGACATTGAGTGGCGTATCTTTAACAGCTCTTGCTTTTCTAGTTAAGCATTAATGTTTAACGAGATCAGCCTGCAGTTGCTCGTTAGTGTGCAGTGCTCCAGCTAATTAATACATCACTGGGAGAGCAAGTCTGGGAAAGGAGAGAGAGCAAATGCATTCCTGAGGCATTTCACAGTCTTTAGAAAAGAAAGGGGGAGGTGGGGGGCAGGAAAATTTGGGCAAAAGGTTCTTCAGAGAGAAGGAATAAAAGGAACTGAGCTCTCCAAATGTTTGTGCAGCAATACTGAGCTGACTTTCTGGGAAGAGGATGTCTCTCACCATGCCACCATCCTCCTGATAAAAGATGAGTATGTAGTCCACAAGGAACAGTGCTGGAGAGGCAGCTTGAGTGTCACAAAAACACATCAGCCCTGACAGCCACACATATTTTCCAAGTGAGAAGAAATAAACAAACCATCTTCTCGTCTCCCCACATCCCTGCTAATTCCTCTTACCAGCTCACCTCCCACAACGGGGGTCACAGGGAGATCAGGAAATTCTTATCAGCACCTGGCTTGAGGCTGCTCCATCGTGCTTGGCGTGGCTGATGCCTGCTCAGCAGGCAGGGATTTTTTTTTAGAAATCATATGAACTGCTGCTAATTCTCACAAATGTAACAGGCTTTCCATCAATTTTCAATTTATTGCATCTACAGTCCGCTTGCCTGCATCAGGTGATGATTTGTCAGTCTTGTTGCTGAAGATAACATCTTTAAAATGCAACTCCAGTACTTTCTACTATTTCAGAATCCTGCAGGAAAATTGGAAGACCTTTTTGTGCTTACCTCAATTCAAATGTCAGAACAATTTTCAAACCAGGGAAGTACATTTGGAGCTACTAGAGGAAAAAAAATTAAAAATCTGAGGTCACTCTTACTTCAAATAGTGTCTTGGAGACTGGTGTTTGGTTTTTTTAATAGCTATTTTAGAATGTGAGAAGGGAAAATGTAATTTTCTCTTTCTGTACGAAAAGACAGCTACGTGGTGCAAACCCCCTATTTGTATGTACTATGAAAGATCAGGTGGGGTCACCAGAACCACTAAGCAGAAAGTTTCGTTTCAAAACATTTGGTCTTGGGAGTGTTGGAAGGAAGCAGAGAAATGGGTCAATGTATATATCGCAGAATTACGAAGAGGGCCCAGCTTTTAAAAGGAATGTGTCTTGCAGCTGCTGACATGGAAGGGAGAGTGATTTGGTAATGAATCATACGTGATTTAGGATTGAAAATCATAACTATATGTGAGCCACTACCAGCAACATAATATCCAGAGTTGCTAATACTGCTAAATTCAAAATGTTTGAGAATTGTGGATCAGGCTCCTTAAAAACTGAATTATAATCAGGCAAATTAGATTCTATTTATGTGCCTTCTGAGTTTCAGGGACTTTATAATTTAAGTCTCAATACCCACTGATACTGATGCAGAAATAATAAAATAAAAAACAAAAAGTGGGGGGAAGAAAAATACAAACCTCTGCACAACTTATACCATAATATTCTTAAAAATCACAAGAGTTCACTATGGAGACCCTAAACAAAAACTTAACCCACGCAAACCAATTGTTCTTCCACCTCTGGATCCAGCTGAGTGCTAAGTGGATAGCATATGTATCCACTCCATCCCTTCATATGTAGGATGTAAATATCTAAATTGATGCTTGGGTAAACCGAAATGAATAGGAAAAATTAGAAACTTTGGCAGAGCAAGAGTGGAAATATTTTCACTGCTACACATTAAGTATGGAAACTAAATGAAAACTGTATTCCACCACCTTTTTCACTACTGGTTAGATGTTGGTGGGTACAAAAGGAAAATTTGTTACTGTCACTGGAGACGAAGAGAAGGAGAGAGGTGAGAGAAGGAAGAGGGGCCCACATCTCCAATAGTGGACAGCTGGAAGCAAAGTTAAATGGATTCTTCAGTACAAGAGACCATCTTCATTTAAGATCTGCTGTAAGCATCCTCTCACAGCAGTGAAGAAAAATTCTAGCACTCATAGGACAACTACATTATTCAAGAGAAAAATTTAAGTTCATTCACTTTTAGTCTTAAATCTCATAGACAAAATCACTTATGTACATAGTTATGTTAATGCAAATTTTGTTTTCAATAGCTATAAGGCCCGAGTTGTTGGAATAACTGGAATCTCTTATCATGATTGCTAATGGATTTCTCCTGGCACCAGTCTCTGAGACTGGGAAGTTCCTCTACTGCTTCTTATCAGATGAGGAACTCAGAGCCAAGATCCAGGATGACTCAGCAAGGCTGGGGAGAAAGAGTTCAAAATGATTTGCAGTGGGACAGCAAAGATTTAAGCAGGAAACAATTTGGCTCGTCATCTTGGGTAGATAAGGAAAAGTGAAAATAAGTATGGAACAAATAACCTCATTATTGTTACAGAAGAATAGCAAGGGCCCTTGTTCAACTGAGATGCCACTGTACAAAGTCTGGAGAAACACAGGTTGAGACACTTGGAGGAACTGAAAAATAGAAATAGTAATTTCTATTTCAAGTAAATTACTATTCAAGTAAATTACTATTTACTTGTAATGCCCACCAATTAAGTGTAACTTCTGTAACACCCAGATGGTGTTTACACAGGATTGGAATCAGAGACAACACCACTGCTGCCATCAAAACCTGAGTAATGGCCATATTCAGACTGCTGTTCAGACATTGATAATTTCTGGAATCACTATCCATGGAGCCAGTGACTTTCTCTTCTGGCAATTGGTTGATAATGAATCAACAATAACAGTATGAGTACTGAATAAAGCACAAGAATTTTAAAACCAATTAAAAACCAACAAATAAACAACAACAAAAAAAATAAAATCAGCAAGACAAATGAATAACTTACTCTTCCAGAAAATTCTTTCACAAGAATGCTTTATCATCACTTGACATCATTGGAACATAAGGGAAAACCTAAGTACACCCCTGGTAGGACGTTGTTGTGGTGTGCATTTTAGATTTACCAAATTTCTGTACAATGGTTTGTCCCTTACCCCCATGTTGAACCCCTTTTTGGTTTTTCCTTAATTATGGGTCCTGTCCATCACTCTGCAACCCTGCCCAGATGACTAGAAAGTTCTAGTGGGGGGACTGAGTGATGGGCAGAGTCCCTGCCATCCCCTCCCATTTTTATGTATGGAATTGTTCTATTGATTGTCCTTTTGTTCTGGGTCACTCCCTCCCCCCACACTGGGATTGGTTCTAGATTGTCCCCTGCCCCTTTCCACACCCCCTGTACTTAAGGTGAGACCCAGAGGGAAAAACTCACTTGCATGGGCTCCCCTCTGGGTAAAATAAAACCCTGTTGAACCCACATGAAGTCCTCCTTTCTTCCTCGCCATTGTCACGCTTCTGCCTGAGGCCAAGACCCACAAGATCGGAAAGGCACCGAGCTGTGCCCTTAATGCGAGCTCGGTGTAAGAGCTGCCCGGGGAGCAGCACCGAACACCCGCAGAACATCTAGGACCTGTGATTGTGTCTACCAACAGTGCAAAAAACAAACTCTTCAAGTCCTCTGACATCCAAAAATTGCAACTCTCTTGCTGCCTCCCCTACTAATTTGGGTTTTTTCCATGATATTGCTGTTGCTGCAATGATCATAGAATGATTAAGATTGGGCTTTACTTTCAGCTTATGCTGACACAGCCCATTATGCAGAGGAAGTCACAGAATCATTTAGGTTGGAAAAGATCTCGAAGATCATTGATCATTGTTAATCCAGCACTGGCAAGGACACCACTAATCCATGTCCTCAAGTGCCTATATAGTTTAAATCCCTCCAGGGATGGAGAACCCCTGCACAGCCCTGGGCAGCCTGTTTGGGCAAGGCAAAGATATCAGTGAAGATTTTTTTTTCCTAATATCTGACCTAAACATCTGTTGTTGCAACTTGAGGCCATTTATTCTTGTATTGTCACTTCATCTCTGGGAGAAGAACCCGACCCCCACCTGACTACCACCTCCTTTCAGGTTGATAGTAGTGAGTTCTCCCCTGATCCTTCTTTTCTCCAGGACAAGGACAGCTGCTTCTCAGGGAAACTTTGTGCTAGGGAGGAGTGGAGGCAGCACCCTGGGTAGTGCCCAGCATGTGGGACCACTTCATCTCACAGCTTACCCTCACTTTTAAGGACTGGTGTGCAACAGCACACCTGGAATGAGCTTTTTAAAGATTGAAAGATGAAAAAGTAGGAATCCTCTTCCCAAATGATAAAAGCCAGCACAGTTTTAGCAGTGCATTGAAAAGTCCCCCTTTTCTGAAATTAACTCAGTGGGAGTCTGGTGTGAGTAGGAGAGGCTTCAGCTCAAACACTGGGGGTTGCCACAGCCCAGTCAAATGAGGGACTTATCATAGGAAGCGACAGGCAACCTCAGCTACAAGAGAGGTCATCAGCTCCATCTAAACACTCTCTTTGAAATATATCTGCAAGGGAATAAAAACAGGATGGCAAATGATTCAAGACTAAATACTCAGACATATCCTGCAATACCCTTTGCACTCTCTTTTTGACTCCAGGAAAAGCCAGGAAGCTGAGTAGCAGCCCCGTTTCCGTTCCCTTTTCACCTCCCCTCAAGAAGGGTGACTTTTAACCTTATTATTTATATTACCCTCGCATCTGCAATTAGGCACTGCACAAACACGCGATCTAAGGGAAGTACCTGCCCCATGGAGCCCACAGATGGCAGGGCAGGTTTGAGATCCGATGATAACCCCTCTCACTCTATGCCATGAGACAGTGAGCTGTACTGGCCAGACCCCGGCTGGGTGACACAGAGCAGACACGCGTCCGTCTCTGCGCTGCCGGCAGCATCTGCCCGCGGTGCTACCGCCCATCTGGCCTTCCAGGCGAGGGAGGTCAAGCACGGAGGGGGTGAGCGGAGGGGTTGAGCGCATCCTCTCTGGCAGCGTCCCTTTCTGCGGAGGTGGATGTAATTAGCCGGAGTTAGAGCCGCCTTCATGCCTTTGTTAAAGACATCACTCCTCCCATGCAGCCGATTCTGGGCATGGTGGGGTCACTCTGCTCCGTCAGGGTTTCACCAAGGCCAACTGCTCAATGAGGACTCGGTAAAATGAAGACGAAATACAACCTGAGCAGTAGCTCTGAGATTTTTTTTTTTTAACCTGCAATTTCAGCCTTTTTTATCTATCCTCTAATTCCTTCCTTTGTAGGCATCCATCCTGGGGGCCCACAGGCTGAGAACCTTTCATCCCTTTGCAGCTAGAAAGCAGAGAGATGTTTATTTCCTTCCCCTCTTCTCAGACTTAATGAAAGCTTTTAAACCCAAATGGCTGGAGATTCACACCTCTTCCAGAGTATATCTGAATTCACTAAAAGCTCTTCGGTTTCCTGTCACCCTGTGAACATAAACAAAGTGCACAAACAGCCACACCTCCCCTTGGAAACGGAAAAAACCAAAGAAAGCTAAAACCAACATGGAAGACCTTTGGCTATCAGGTTGAGTAAAAAACACACGCAGGTGTACACACACACACACACACACACACACCCCAACCCCCTCTCTACCTTGTTGGAGATTCAGTCCCTGCCCTGGAATGCACTTTCTAATGCCTTTCCCATACTTCTCCCTGGCCTTTTCACATTCATGAAACTAAGAGAATCAACCAGGGCTGCCTCTGGTATTAAGGATCACACTCTGAACTGGGTTGGTTTTGAGTTTTTTTCAAGAAGGAGAGAAGGTATAACTTGCTCTGGACAGAGTTGCTTAAATATTAAGCAGTGGAACATAGTCACAGTTTCTACTTGGGAAGTATTGTGGTGACCTTGAGTGAGGAGCAGATGAAATTTTTTTATGTTTTGAAGTCAAAAGAAACCTGCTGTACATGGTACAGCAGAAAGAAATCTACATTGGTGCTGTACATGGATAACCTTCACTATGGACAGTGCCTCACTCTGAGACAACCAGAAGAATTCTCTAAAGGACAAAACCCTCTCCCAATAACGTTAGAATGTAGCTTTTCTCTTCTTTAATATACTTGGGAATGTGAAAGGAAAATAGTAATCTTTACAATTCATGTATTTATAGCAAAATGTTTAACATTGCAACCCTAAGAAGAAAAGAATAAATTCACAGGAATTACTCAGTGAATGGGGCTAAAAAGGATTCCTTCTCCACCCCTACTATTATTATTTTTTGGTGGCAGATTATTTTTCTAATAGGATTAATGTTACCCTCTTGGCTTCTGTGCAACATGGGTGAGTTCACCTTGCCATAAACTGTTTTAGTGTGAACACAGAAAAGAGAGTTATCCAATCTTTGCGTTTTTTTTTTTAAGAAGAAGTCTCCTGATGGCCTATTCTTCCTTCAGAAAGAGACATTTCATTCATTCATTCATTCATTCATTCATTCATTCATTCATTCATTCATTCATTCATTCATTCATTTATATGGACCTATCTCATGATGGAAAGAATCTCCATAAAGGCTGTCTCAGATCCAACCAGTGAAATTTCAAGGAAAAGGTCTTGGAAGACCTTCACAGACTACAAAGCTTTTGCCATGTTAGAAAAAGAAAGGCACACACTCGAGGTCCAACACTGCTAAAAACTGCTCAGATGATCTACCTAAACTCTTTCCCTTCATTCCTTCTGCATGGCAAACCTATCCCACTTATTTTCACTCCCATCCTATTGTTGGGGATGATCCCTTTATATAACCCATCTCTACCAGAAAAACTCTCCATTTAGTTCTGAGAGAAACACAGATGAGTCCTTCAGGAGAAAAGGTAAGAAAAGCAACTTATTTCATTAAGCTAAAGGGCAGTTCTTCCAGAGGAGACAGGCTATTTGCATATCATTCGGGTTCACTGGGAGAAACACCTTCCTTTTTCTTCCATTCCTGTCTCCCAGTCCATGAGTGACATGGACTGAAGAAAAAAGTCTACATTACACTCCAAATGCATTAAGGATCCCAGCACATTGCTATAGGCCATCAGAATAAACCAGGCAGTGCTTTGAAGTCTGTAAACTGATTCCTAGATAACTGCTTAGAGTTTCTCTCCTCCCCATGCCCCAAACAGCTTTTCATTTGATGTTCTGGCACAGAGCTAATCTGAGAAAGGATCAGAAACTCGAAGCTATTGACAGTAGTGACAGGAGTGTCTCAGTGTGACAGCTGATTGAGCCCCTCTCACATTTCACTGACAAACTCAATTGCTCCAGTAAATCGAGTGAAAGTCAATACAGGCAGCTCCTCCTCAAGCTCTGGGTACATCCCCCCTCCCTGAGCCTTCCTGGGGGCCCCTTATTGCTGCCAGCACTTGGAGGACCCATCTGAGAGCTCATCCCTGTGTGAAATGGAGACATGGCCTTGCAGCTCAGGGTTTGGGGTTTTGAGGGCAGCAATGCAGTGTTTACTCTACCGATATAAATCTTGGTTTGTCTTACTTCTCCCCCTTCACCATTTTCCTTTTTTCTGTTGTTTTTTAATAGACACCTCTCCTGGAAAATGGAATTTTGTCCTAAGTCCTCAATCAAGGCAGACACGGTAACAGCCAGGCAATGTTGGAGGTGCAGGAGAGTCTTGCCTCCATGTCCTGCCCTCCCCAAACAATGCCCATATGGCAGTGCACATTGGGGTTAAAACCAGGAAATACAGGTCTGTCTCTGCTGACTTTTTCTGCTGTAAATCAGCAATAAAAGCCATCTGCGAGGAGTAAAATCTTATAAAGGTAGAGGTGGAAGAGGCTCAAGCCTGTTGCAGATGGCAACCTTGTGTTAGTCCTGAGTAACCAGGCAATTAAATCAGTGGCTTAACAGCCTTTTTCCACACTTTAATTGTGAAGCAGGGGTGTCTGTGGCCCAGAGCAAGCAAACCACAGGGCAGATTTAGTAACATGCATTGGGAACCTGAATTTTCACAGAATAAGGCACAGGGAGACGGATTATATGGTGAGGAACACATGCAGGCTACTGTTTGCAAATGGAAATCAAATAGGCTGACATTACCAATAATGAAGTGCGAGGTTGGCGTGGTATCTCTCTCAGATTTCAGCATGGTTTATTTTTATAGAGGCAGCTTCCTCGTGCAAAGTGTTGGCAAAAGGACTGCTGGCAGGAAGGTGGGGAGAGGGGCAGCAGGAGAGACAAGGTTTCTTGGGGAGGACATAGGACATTCCCCACCTGCTGGGTTGGAGAACTGAGCAGCAGAGATGGAGCTCCAAGAGAAAAAAGTGGCATTTGTTAGCACAAATGGCCCAGATAATGATCTTGGTTGGTGAGAGGAGTAAGGGAAGACAAAGGAGCAGATGGAGGAGAAAGTAAAATGGTGCTGAGCAGGTATCAGGTGCTGAGAGGGCAAGGGTTAAACATGGCAATCTCGAAGATAGGGCTGGGCAAACAAAGTAACAGGCACTCGGTTGCATGAAGCCATACAAACAAGTAACAAAAGACACACCCCTACCTAAATATACTCCCTGGTCCCTAGGTTATTGGATCATGTCAAGCTTTGCCTCTACTTATCGCATCCAGCAAACAGCTGAGGACACAAAAGCTACACTGTCCTGTCTGCCTTAAAAAGAAATCAACTCGAACATTACAACACCTCCATCCCAGAGTCATGCTCTGATGCCAGGATCAACACACAGATGGTCTGCCTGCCCTGCTCCCACCGCTGCACCCTGGCTGCTCAACGCCTTGGAGCCGGAGGGTCCTGCAGGGTTCCCTGCCTCCTGGCTCTGTACGGACACCTGTGCTCCCAACCAAATGACCTCATCTGGACTGGATTGAGCCTTCCAAGTCAAAATAAATACAGCACATAGGAACTGGCAGTGATTTTCAAAGATTTAAGTTGGGTCCTTCTCAATTTTCACTCAGCACTTTATACATATTTTTTTTGCTACAAAATGGGGGGCATTTTATATTCCCTACTCCAATACATATTTTATAACCTCTTATGCAGTTAATATTTTGGTTCCAAAGTTAACTGGTAAAAACACATATTAATAGATTTGGCATGAAATAGAAAAGAAAAAAAGAAGGAAAAAAGGCAGGTGAAAGAAATACTGAGGGAAGAAAAATAGCAGTGGTGTTTGGAATGGCTCTGGAGCCAAGACAGCAAACCTGGTCTTTTTAATGGGACCACCCAAGTGAGAAAGACCTTAAGCTCTTACTCACGTGTGTTATGTTCACTGCAGTGTAATTCAAAGTCCAGAGGGGAGGTAGAAAAAGTAATAGTGGGGTTTATTAAGGCTTAGTAGATGCAACAAAGTGCTGGGTTCCCACCAAAGGCCATTCCCAAATTTGCCAGCAGAATATAATGTGATCTCAACTCTGATTCAATAAACACAAGAGCAGGAAGACTGTGCTGCTGGAACAACCTGTCACTGACTGCCTGGACTTTGCAGAAGTCAACCATGGTTCAGCAGCTTCATCTGAATATATGTATTGGGATTTTTCCAGAGGTGAGTAACATAGCCACCTCTAAACACATTTCTGAGATCCAAACCAAAGAAAACCTCCCCAAAACCCTGCACGCCTTCTGAAGGCCTCTAAACAGAACAGCATTTGAGGTTGTGGTATTTTGTCCAAACAACAATCTATACAGGAATCCAGATTATTTAAAAAAAAATTACTTAATTCAACACCAAATCTTTGTGTGTTATGAATTGTTTAGTTGGGTTGGCTGAGACAGGCCTAAGGTTCATTCCCAGGTCATACTTAAAAATATTACCAGTGAGGGAAACGTTTATGATGCTGTAAGTGCCAAGATAAGACAAACTAAAAAGTAATAAAGGAAAGAGAAGTTTAGATAGCCACCTAAATAAGAGAAGTGGATGGAGATAGAACTGATCTCCCAGCAATGGCAAAGCTGGGTTCTTAGGTTATTGCCCCTATTACTTTCTCCACCCCCGCTGAAACACTCCCATCAGCAGTATCCTGTCATTAGATTTAGTGATGGCATCTCCAAGGACAGAGGAACAGTCATGTGCAGGATTGGCTGTATCAGTATCTCTTCTCTCTGGGATTACACTGTTTGTATCCTAGCCTCTAAGAGGATGATTGATGTATAACAGGAGAGGAAGGAGGAGGGGGACTATTGGGAGGGGCAGAAGATGGCAAAATCTGGTGCCCAACATGAAACATTTAAGCCCTAAACTTCTGGGGGGATATGATCCTACCCTGCAGTGTTGCTGTTTTTTTGCCACAGAATTAAAAAGAAGGACTTTTCCTGGTGTCACTGCAGGCCACAGAGGATAAATTCAAATGACAGGGCTTAAGTTATGAATATGGGGAATTAGAGATGAGAAGTAAAGCAGCTTATAATGACTCTCCCTTTTGCTCTTTGGATTGCAAGCTTCAGTATTGATTTTGAAATGTTCTGTCTTCATCCTAACAGCTCCTTGAAAAGGCAGCTTGAGAGTTTCTTCACCTTGCAGCCTCTTCAGCATGATTTGATAATGATAAAAAGAGAACATGAAAGATTTTTGTATCAAGTATTATGATATTCATTCATTCCCTTGTTGTCTAAGCACAACCACTGACCTGCTGGGATGGTGTTGGGAGAGAGATTTCAATTAACTTCCTTATGAGGGTAGCCAGTGTTCAACTCAGAGCCTCCATTCCCAACAGTGTTAGTGCAGGGAGACATAGGTAGCTTGACAACACCTCATTCTAAACATTCTAACAGTCATCTAAAGTCCAAACACAGGAGTAGCCTACAAAAATCCTGCAACAGCTTTGACCTTGCAGCACCAGGTAACGCAAAGTTCATAGAAAGTGGTTACCACCTCCTTGTCATCTTGTTCACAAAGATTTCAGGCAGTCTCAGGATACTCACACAAGTCCTGCCCCACAACACCATAGACAACACAAGTATCCATATCCAAAAGGAAACTTTTGTTTTCCCCTGACCTACACATGGCATGTGAAAAGAATGAGCAGCTCAGTGAGTTACTGAGAAGCTCATAGGGGTTGTCAAAGTTAATTTTATCATCTATTCTGACGCCAGCTTTGAGGTGAGGCAAACACATTTCCCACTCAGTTGCAAAACATTTTGAGCTTTTTTATGAAGTGCTTAACATATACTGCCAAAATAGCCAAGATGGGCATCTTTGGTGGGCATCTTTGGACAAAACGCCAGGCCACATCTCTCACAGCTTTTTCCTGTTTGCTTTCAGTGTTGTACAGGTGGAGTCTAACTCCTTCCAAAAAGGGAGTGAAATAACTACTCTGTCAAATAACTGACCTCCTTGGAGAGATAAGGCTGAGAAGGAAAACTAGGGTGAAATAACTTGGCTGAGTTTGTACAGGACATTGGTGCTGGAGAATGAGAGTCAATTTCCCGGCCTCCTACTCTAATACTCAACTGCTAGATTGATCCTGCTGTCTTCCAAAAATGAACTTCACTACTCGAGGACAGACTGAGGTTTCCTGTGGATTTTCACTTTTCTCTCTGTGTTTTTCCTCAACAAAAGAAAAGCCATTAATATTCAATCATTCCTGCATGTAAGATGCAGTTGCTAAAATGGTTTTGCACTTAACAGCCTCCAGTTGTAGACTAAATTGATGACACTTAAAACATGCCCAGGAGCCATAGCAGAATGATCCTATTACAGCAGTGCCTTAGTAACATTGTGTTAGTTAAGGTTATGTTGGCTGGTTCTGAGGGTTTATAACCCAGCTGTGAATATATTCTCCAGGCTGGGACCAGTTGCCAAGGGGATTTATTCCTGCAGCAAATCATATGGCTTTTTGGGTTGTTGTTTTTTTTTTTTTTCTTTTCCAGCTACTTTAGATCACAATTTTGTCTGTTTCTTTTTAAGATACAACATAAAAAGAAAAAGAATAGAACATCCCTCTGTCATGAGGCTAGTAGGAGCTGTACTATATTCCAAGCTAGAGTTTACCTACCTCAGGCAATCCCTACCCCACACCAATATCCAAGTACTCCGCAGTCTTTAACATGAAGGATATCAGTGCTGCTTTCACAGCTTTCTTTATAAGAGACCTGAGGTTTTGCAGGAATTAAATCATGATTGGTTGTGTGGGAAACCTGCCACAGACTGAGACTCTCTGAAGGGTGAGCTGGTTCCACAGGCACTGAATCTCTTCTTTTTCCACCTGCTTTAAAGACTTTCAAATACAGCTTGAATGATTTTTCCCATGCACGAGGGATTTTTTTTCTTCTACAAAGACCACTTTTGTTACAATTCATTGACAGAGCTTTCTGAGTGGGTTCCAGGAGGTAATGTTTTAAAAACTGATTTGGCCTATATAAGGAGACTTTAAACCCAAGGTACACATGTATCTACTGTCACTTACCAGCCAGATTCATGACAAAGAACAAGAAACCCATGAAGTGGGATATAGTAGGGAGTAAAAGGATATAAGGAACAAAGGCCTATTTGGATGGAGCAATGCAAAATGCTCCTGTCACCACGGTCAGCCCAACAGCAGAACAAGCTTCCCAGGAGCTGGAGCTGATGGAAAATTTAACTGAATATATTTTCCATGTATAACCAGTGTCAGAACCAAATATTTGCTGAATGTAAAGCAAACATATTGGGTACAATTCCAGACAGATGACCTGCTGAAATATAGGACCTGAATTTCATCGTCTTGACATTGACTCTAGTACAATGTCAGTAAAAGGAGGGTGCAACCTGCCACCATTCTGCTTGGGTTGCATTTTGCACCCTATGCTGACTGAGACAGGCGTGAAGTGCTCCACAAAGCTTCAAGCATGACACTCCAACCAACAAGGCAGGTCCTGCTCTCCATCTGCCACCTTCCACAAAGCCTTTGCACTTCCACCTCACAGCTCTCAGCAGCTCTGAGTGGGCTGCTCAATTTGCATGAACCTCAGAGGAGATGGGATCTGGACTCACATGGCTTCTGTCATCTAAAAGGTGACTGACTGAGGCTGACCCTGCTGTGATGCCTTCACATGCTGGTATCTGCTAAAGGGAAATGGGAACAGGACAGAGTGGGAAAGGAAGCAGAGGTGGGGCTGTTCAGCCTGGAGAAGAGAAGGTTTTGTGGAGAACTTGTAGCAACATTCCAGTATGTGAGGGGGCCCAGAGGGAGGCTGGACAGGGGCTCTTCATCAGGAATTGCAGTGATAGGACAAAAAGGAAAGGTTACAAGTTGTAAAAGGAGAAATTTAGGTTCAGTATCAGGAAGAAAATTTTTACTGTGAGGGTGTTGAGACTCTGGCACAATGGCCCAGGAAGGTTGCCCCAACCCTGACAGTTCTCAAAGCCAGGTTGGATAAGGCCTTGAGCAACCTGGTCTGGTGGGAGGTATCCCCGTCCATGGCAGGCAGGGCTGGGACTACATGGTCTCTAAGACCCATTCCAGGCCCTTAACATTCTATGATTCTGTTATTCCATGAGATACAGCCAGAATATCAGAGAATAATAAGGAAAATGATCCTTCTTATATCATTATCAAATAGACAAGTCCAAATCTTCACCCAGGCCTTTTCCTCATCCATCTGCCTGTTGTTCTTGCCTTGGTTGAGTCTCCTGACAGCAGGTAAGCTGCTAAACCAGAGGGTATGGGCTGCTAAACCAGCGGGTGTGGGATCACTCTTTCCCTCTCCATCCATGCGGAGAGATCAGTGAAAACAACAAAACAGTTATGAATTCTTCCTGGGATTCCAAAGCCTAAGTTCCATAACACAGCATTTTCTTCAGCTGCTTTAACTTTCTTTTAACATGCTGGTGTGTGTTTGCCTTTGAGGAGTATAAATGACCCTTTCAAATTCAGCATTTGAGGCTGGGGATGACAACGGATAACAATAATATTTTTCATGTGAGCAACACTTTTCATTCAGAGGGCTCTCAAATTGCTTTTCGAAACAGTATGGCTTCCTTTCATCCAGCACCAAAATGAACCTACCTCCAAGGTGGAACAAAGGACCCATCAATGCAAGGTGGCAGTACATAGCAATTTAGGACAGGAAGTCAAGAATTATATGTCCCACTGAAGGCAGAGGGTCAAGTAAAGTTGGCTGAAAGCATATCCTGAATGAGAGCCTGGACAAAACATCATCACCAGCTCCAACTCAGGAGGGAAAGTGCCATGAGATCATCACTCACTAGAAAAGGTCAGAGGTCCAATCTTTACGTCTTGAACAGGGGCAGGGCACTGTGTTAGTGCACACATTCAGAAGTGCCTCAAAAGAAAAAGAAAAAAGGCAATTTGCTGACTGCACTTCTGAAGCCTTTGCTGCAACAAAAAAGAAAGGGCACTATGAGTTTTTTGGTCTCCCTTTTCCTGTAGAAAGGAAAGAATCTATTGAACTTCAGTCTACACTGTGCTACACTATACAGGAAACCCAACCCATTCTGAAATTAATATGAACAGTAAGAGGAGACCACAAGATAGAAAACTCTTGTAGGGAGTACAAAACTACTCATAAAATGAGTGAAAAAAGGAAATAGGTGATTATAAAGGGTCATTAGAAATGTCAGCTTACAAATGGCATTTTGTGAAGGGAGGTGTAACCCCCTGCAAGACAAACCTACCACAGCTGAACATGCAGAGGACACCCATAACCTCAATCTCTTTTGTTCAGAGGTTTACATTTAGGAAATGTCTTTCATAGTATTATCACTCCAAAATTTACATGAATCCAAAGAATGGGGACTAATCCATCCAGCTTCCACTTCAGAACTGCTTCAATTCCTCCCAAAAGATGAACAAAACTAAAAAATTTTCCCAGCCACCAGGAATGCAGACGCTTAGCAGCAGATCCAGAAATTACCTAGGCACAACTGCTGTATGAAATTGGAAGGTCCTGAGAAAAGTCATCTGGGGCATCTGTTGTTCAAACACCTTCTGTCCCCAGACAATCCCACTGAGAGGATTCCAGCTTTTATAAAACATTTCTGAGATTAAATTTTCTGCATCATTTTGGTTCACCAAGTGAAACTTCTTTTCCCTTAGAGCATCACCAGCAGCAGTTGAATGTGTAGGCAAAAGTGATCCATCTTGCTAAGTACAACACCCGTACCACGGAAAGGTGAAACAACTCTAATGTGGCAGGAAGAACAAGATGCACAAGTATTACATGAGCATTTTGAACATTAAAAATTTAATTGGTTAGATGAGCGTAATGACAGGGGTATAAAGATTGCTTTTAGTAGGCACCAGAGCCAAAAGGGATGTGTTTATCAGTGGTGCTATATGTAACACTTCAATGAGTTCTCAATGACTGAAACACTTTCCTACAGTTCCAAGTTCTTTGTATGATCTTCTACCCTGCTTTAAATCAGCAAAGTATTTTTAAGAGCCCTCTACTGCCCAGATACCACAGATATTTAACAGTCTCTCTCTTTGAATTTTACTTCTTGTTTTAAGTCTTTATAACCTGTGCAGAATCTAATGATTGTTTCAGAGATTCAAACTCTGCCATAATTGTGGGTACAGGAGATAGTGAATATCGTACCCTCAGTCCTACAATTCTCTCCTCCTGCTTCATTCCACCCATGTAATTCCAAGTTATCCAATGCTTTCACTTATTTTTATTACTCTTATTTCTTTTAGAAGAGAGAAACATTTACTGAGGGGGTGTGATCCAGATTTGCTCAGATAAAGTACAGGAGCTTTTGCACTCCTTCATTTCATGCCTCAGTGCGTTTCTTGCTAAGAAGTAGAAGAATATAAGGGAGAGCCAGCAAGGCTAAGGCAGATTCTCCAAAATTTGCTCTCAGTCCTCTGCTAAGCTCTAGGCAGATATTACAGTGCTGGCTGCCAAAGGAACTCAGCTCTGATACAATTCAGCCCAGTTAGCTATTTAAAGAGGTGGGTTTATTTATACACCCTCCTCCCCTACAAACTCCCACCCTGCTTTTTTAAGATGGGAAATTATCAGCAGCCCAGAACATATAAAATTTGACAGCAGTTTACCAGACAATTGGTATTTGTCCCTTCATCTTTGCTGTTACTTTTATTCTTCTATAAATTCCTTCAACCATTAAACAGTGTTATTCCCATAACAACTTTGGCAAAGATCAAAATAGCATGGCAGGTTTTCTCCAATTTTCCACTGCTACCAGCCAGGTAATGAAGAGCCAGATAGAGACAAAAGATGTTTTTCTTTCCTTTTCTGTCTTAAAGGATTTTGTCCTGGAATTTAACAGAATCAGTGAAAACATTTAAAAAAGTAATTAAGGTGGACTTTGTGGGGTGGGAAGGTTGTGGAGATTGGCTTAAGTCCAATACTCAAGTCATTGTGCTCTTGCTGAAACAATGACAACATCAATGGATAGCACTGCCTCACCTTTTTAAAAAGAATCTGTAACTGCTAGGGAAACAAGAATACTTATGAATTAAACTACAGTTTACTCTCAGCAGATCTCTGGTGACAGAAAGCTCTGCTCCGACATATATATGTATATATATGTCTGCAAACCCCAGACCAGTGACTTGGAGAGAGATTTGACTTCTCACAATTGTTTTGCACAAAATGAACATCACTGCATGCCTCATTCAACAGTGCAGTGTTTTCTTCATGGAATCCATAAATCCTCAAAAAAGGGTGCTTGATTTGGGCTCTGTTTGGTGCAACTGAAGTCCAGGGAAGCTAAGCTCCTTGTTAGTCTCACCAGTTGTTGAATCTTGCTACAACCAGGATCTTAAAATCCTGTCCTTGCAAGGACTGCACATGCATCAGATTATACTAGAATCTACTTCAGTTTGAAAAGAAAAAATAAATTAGAAGACCAAAAAAANCAGAGTGAGATTATTTAATCCCTAACACTGAATTCAATCTTTGGAAAGGTTCAAAATCTCATGAGGCTTCAGGGAAAAGGAGGACACTCAGATGAGGCCAAAGCAGCACACAGGGGAAGCTGCCTATTTCATTTCTGGAACATGGGCCATGTGCATCTATTTTTAGCTTTGAACTGAGTTCCTCTGCCTTCTGCCAGAAGTCTTGAGCCCTGTGCTGGTGCAATGAAAGCAGTGGCTCAGCCATTCTCTAATAGCTTTTACTTCTTAATAAAGAGCAGCGCTTAGGCAAAGGATGAGGTTACTGTCGGAGGGGTCATGATTAATAATGATTAATCTGATCCTTGCCAACATGAACTGGATCCACCATTCACTAAATAATTACTCTGCAGCATGGATACCATTTCCAGAGGAGGCATAATTTTGTCATATTAAAAGCAAGACCAATCACACGGAAGGAAAAGGGGATCTGACTTCTCAGTAACACTTGATCTCACAGGAACCACCAAAAAAGTTAAGCAAAGAGGGGGAAAAAAAAAGAACAATAACAACTGTAAATCAAAGGATAAGAGCATGCTAAATCATCCACCTTTTGAGAGAACCAAGGGAAAGCAAACAAAACTAAACCCTCAGAAGGCAGAGCTGCACGTGCTGAGGATATGGAGCACTCTGCTACTTCTGGCTCTTAACGTTATGCATAACTCTAATATGCACATTATTTGCCCACCCACACATTTCCCTCCTGTTCTTAAATTACATTTCTGTTTTCCTCAGAAAGCATACAGATGAAATTGCTCCCTGGGAAACATCTTTCCTTCTTTGTGTTAGTATGCTACTTGGCACAAGGAAATCCTAGTCCAGGACTGTCATTCTTAAACAACAATGCACCTCAAATGATAAGCAACATTATAACTTTATAACATTTTGGCAAAGTATAAAGCACAAACTAATGGGAATCTAATAAGTACTCCTAAGGGCATACATGAACCTTACAATTACAGCAGGATGCTTGTGGTGCAGAAACTTGGTTCTGGGCCTCAAAGCATGGATAAATTTTACTCCCACAAAGCACACAAACAACAAGCAGTGGTGCCAAAGGCAGGCAAGGACATGGGGGTTTTGCTGGCAAGAAGTGTTTTTTTCTGGGGACTCCTCAGTCATCCTGCTTCACTGACCCAAAGCTTCCTAGAGACCATCCACTGGGGATGCTACTCCAGTTCTTCACTGCAATCAGCTCTACTCCTCTTGAGGTTTTCAAAGCTTTTGTGGGATTTATATTGCACTGTTTACCCTTCCTCATTATCATGCAGGGTTTGATTTGGACTCGGAGGCCACAGAACACAGACCACCAGTCCCTTTCTTGGTCTGATGCAAATCTCACAGGAAGGTTGGGTTGCTTGTGCCTGTTGTGAAATCCCAGGCCTGTGTGAGCTTGTTCGGACTTCTGCCCTTGATACATCCAGACTTTACACGTTGGTGACTTGCACCATGGAAAATACCATGCAGATAGTTGGTGTCTTTGACAAACTCAGAGAAGCAGGGCTCAGGTCAAGGAAGTGCCATTGCTTCTAGAGGCATCCTGGAGAGCCACATAATCACAAAATATTCAGAGTTGGAAGGGACACACTAAGAGCATGAAGTGCAACTTCTGCACAGATACCCCAAAAATCCCACCCTGTGCATTCCTGAGAGTGGTGTCCAAGTGGTCCTGGAGCTCTGGCAGGTTTGATGCTGCACCCATTCCCTGGGGAGCCTGTTCAGTGCCCCAGTACCTTCTGGGGAAAGAACCTTTTCCTGATGTCCAACCCAAACCTCCTCTGATTCAGGATCCTTTTTCCTCAAGTCCTGTCTGCTCACTAGAATGAAGAGATCAGTGTCTGGCACTCCTTTTCGCCTCACAAGGAAGTTGTAACTTCAGTGAGGTCTCCCCTCAGTCTCCTCCAGGCTGAACTAAGAAATGCCAGTAAATTAAATCCTTGGCAATGAGAATATGGTTTGGTTCATCTGGGGATTTTTATAGTGGGGGAGTGCGTTTAGGATTTTTTTCCAGTTTTCAAATTGACTTTAAGGAATGAAAGAAAAATAAAATCTTTGCAAAGCATAACCTTTCACAAAAATTTCAGCTGAAAATAAGTTGGTGACTTTAAAACCAAATCTTTAAATAGCTAATGGTATAAATACCACATGCCTATTTATGTATACATTCATGCAAATGAAAACTAAGTTTCATTTTCACAAAACTTTACAGAGGCACCAGAGTGAAACACAAAGCAAGGCAGGAAAAAAAAAGAAAAGAAAAAAGGAAAAGGCCCCAACAACAATAACAATAATGATGGTAAATCTTTAAAATCTGAGACAGGGTGAAGGAGGTGGGGATAGAGCTCTGCAAACAAAACTAAATCCAGTGCACTGTTTTTCCCCTTCACAAAGTGAAACAAGCTGTTCCTAAAAATAATGCTTCCTTGGTTTTCTGGCAGTTAGTGTCCTGGAGGATTAGCCTACAATCATCAACAAGTGTTTGCCTTTCCCAGCCAATGTCACCATAGAAGTCTTGTTTATCTACAAGGCCCAGGGGACAATTTATAAGCTGAGCTGAGGTCCTGCATTCACAGACAAATGTTCCACACTGCCACCCACCCTCCTGTACTAATTTCTTCTCCATCTACCTCCTATCCCCTGAAATATAGACAGGACCCTTCCAGGGAGATGACGATTGAGCTTTACAGCCTCTGAAGGAAGCACTTCCCCAATAGTTTATGTTGATACAGCAAATAAAGAGGTACTGATATGGTCAACACATCACCAGACATCACAAATTAGATTTCAGGAAGTAACTGAGTGCAAAAAGTATTTTACCAGTGTTCCAGAAAATATCAAAGATAGTGGGATATGTTTTCCCCTCTGAAAACTGTTGCCTACACTCTAATTGAAATATCGTAATTTGTGAGTTTGAGGTCTACTACCCAGGATTTTTTTAGAGATAGTGCTTTGTAAAACCTCTCTGCAGTCAAGATGTTCCAACTTTATTTTTTAATCTATGTTACCAGTGCTTTAATAGTGTTTTGGTCTCCTTGTAAACTAAAAGTGATTTAACCAGAGTACATCAAAATACAAAAGACTAAGATTAGTAAGAGTGTTTATTTTTAAATTAATTTTCCCCTGATGTATTAGAACCTCAAAACGAGAATATTAAGCTTGCATTTGAGAGAATGGGAAGCTAGTCTTTTTAAGAAAAGAAATATGAATCTTTGTCTTGATGGTAAACTGACAATATAGCTCATGACAGTTAATTTGCTAATTTGAAAATTCTAATAAAAGCACCCAAGCAAAACAAAGCAAATCAATGAAAGACTCCATTCTAGAAAGAATTGGTAGGAGTGACCAGCATTCCTCACAAGAGAAAATACTGCAGAGCAGGTACATGGATGGATGGACAGGTTTATAGATAAGATAGATCTGTTCTCAGATGTCAAACATTAACAAAACAAGGCTTAGAGACACTGTTATAAAGTTGATGAAGATGCATGTTGAAGGTGAAAAACACTTTTCTTCCTGAGAATTCATGTCTTTTCCCTTCAGGAATCTCTCAAGAGTTTCTGGAGCTTCATGGACACAATTTGAATCTGCCTCAGGTCTAAACCCATTCACAGGTTGTCCTCAAGATACATTAGGGGCCAAAGTCATTTGGTAATTGAGACCAACTGCTTCATTCTGCCACATTTAACATTGGGTGACCTGATTTTATAAAATTCTTATGCTCAAATCAAATTTTGTTCCATCTTTGGAAAGAATGATCTCCAAATTCAAACTGGTCTTCAGCTACAAAGACAGGAGGCCAATAAGAACTAAAATTAAAAAAATGTCAGGGATGAACTTGGCTAGTCTAAATAAGTTCCAAGTGGTAGGGGGAAGAAAGAGACCACCAGCTGGCTGTAATTCCAAGCATGGTCCATCTCACTTGCAATTACTGAACCCTAACAGTGATCCCACCAATGTCAATTTGACCAATTTTAGAATAAGGGGCCATTCATTCCAAGTAATGAATATTGAAACCTGGCCATTGGTTTGTGAACAAATGAGGAACCCCAATAAAGAATGTCCTTGTGATGGCATCACTTCAGAACAAAAACATGCAATGAACTACCACCCATCCAGGCAGCTACAGTAGGAGACCAAAGGTTGCATGCATTTAGCCAGCAAGGAAATGCAATATTCTTAAGAAAGGCATTGCCTGGAGTGGATTTTTATAAAGAAACAGAATTCATGAATAAATAAACCAGACGGGAATAAGCCAAGCTAGGGCATTAACATCTCCTAGTGCAATGAACCCCCAATCTTGCTTGAGGGTTTTTCTACAAATAACAAATACAAAACCATTAATGTTGTACCATTGCCAATCATGCCAAGGACTCTGTTTGTGTCCAGGAACTCTGATATGCAACAACACAGATCAAATGCACCAGACATTAAGACATTCTTAGATTTCACCAGTTAAGGTACATATTGACTGACCTGATCTGAGTCTTTCACTTGAGAATTTTTCCCTTTTCTGCAACCACAACTCATAAGCAGTTTTGCATCTCCAATGACTTTTCCCTATAAGAGATAAGGACGGAAAAACATCAGCACAATCTGAACCACTGAAGACCAAGAGGCCTGTACTTGTGATCAGGAGCAGGGGAAGCCTGTGGACTCTTCCTGTGTTGCTGGAAGGTTCTCTTTCACAGAAGGGGAACTCTCAAACTGCCAAGAAGACTTCCCCAAAGGATATCACATTAGGGAAGTCACACAGGGGAAGAAGGAAAGCAAGGTGTGTGGAAAAAGACAGTGGGAAAACAAAGCTGAAAAGAAACATGTTATTTTAGCCCATGGTTTCCATACACTTGCATGAACAAGAACATGTCTAGCACGCTCAGACAGTACAAATACCAAACTGCAGTGACTTGAGCAAAAGATCATACACTACTTTTTCTGTTCACCTTTACCAAGTTAACGCCTACTTGCTTCTAATGTCCCCAGATTCAGTGAAATAAAGTCTTCAGGAGAGACTTGCTCTCAGTAGAATTGTGGGTCCACATCATTCCTGGTAAATCCATGTCACACTGGAATCCAATCCATACTCTCACGTAACACTGCTGGTACAGAGTCTGCAACATCTGTGACATAGAATCATAGAATATTCCTTAGAGATCACCCAGTTCCACTCCCTGCCATGGGCAGGGACCTATTCCCGTTGACCAGGTTGCTCCAAGCCCTGTCTAACCTAACCTTGGAGACTTCCAGGGACTGATGCTGAAACCAACAGAGATTTGCAAAGAAACAGAGTCCGCTCACTCTCCTTTTACCTGTAAAACAGTCTGAGAGTGAAGCTGAGCTCAGACAACTTTATTTTTGTTGAAAACCCATGAGATTGATTGAGTGTGATGCAAGCAGCAAGGTTCTTCATGTTAACAAGGTTCTGTTCTGGGGGTTAATTGAGTCACTTTGGTTCTTCACCAAAGTATTTTTGTTGCTTATCAAACCTGGACATCTTGATAAATCACCATGGCAGAAAGGAGTTGGGAGTTCCAGACTTGGTCAAAATGATGCTTGAATTTAAACCGCGTGGAGTCAAAAAGAGCCAATGGAGTCCCCACAGACGTATCACAATTACTTGTTTTTCCATAGACATGCACACAAAGACATTGCCTACTTTCAGACTTTTCTGTCCATAGTTGAAAAAAACCACTTTTGGCATCTGCTGGGGAACAGAGGGAGAACCTGCTTGTACAGCCATGAACAGTCATGAGATTTCAGTGGATTAATTTATATAGAAAAGGAGATCCCAACACAGTTATTGAGCTTAGCCAAGTGGAAGTGCTCTGCCCTTAAGGATGAGGAAAGGGCATGATTAAAAGGAATTGCAGCCATTGCTCAACGTCAGGGCACAGCACAGAGATGACTCTTGGTGGCAGGAATTAAAACCAGAAACATAAAATTTTAGATACCTTGGGAGAGCCTACAACATGTCAGGTGTGGGGACATCTCTTACTTGGTGAGCTCAGAATCTCACAAGTTCCAGCAAGGTCAGATAATGTGCAGAAATTATCTTCTTCTCTCCTTCCAAAAGAGAAGCTGGGAAAAAACTAAGACCCTGAACAGGCTGTACTGACACTTATCCTGCAAACTACCCAAAATGCCTCATGTTTGGGCTGCTGATTACAAACTGTCAGACTGAGATTTTCAGGGGACTACTTCCAAGTGGCCTCCTCTGCCTGTGACTCTCATTTTTCAAAGGTGTTTCAGTCTTGCCCGGCTACTACAGTCCTTCAACAACTGGTCTGTAATCTATTAAAGTAATTTTTTTTTCTCAGAAAAAAAGTTAAACTATAATTAAAGCAAGTATATTAAAATATGGAGACAGAAAACTGAGGCACAGGGAGAGATCCCTTTGTCTAACTACAGAGTACCTTCTAGAAATCTCACAGCATATGAGGAAGGTTGGAGCTATAAAAAGACCTAGGAGAGACTCACACATTTCCCAAAAGGCCACCGGATACCTTGGAGTGGTTATAGCATTAATGTACACTTGTGGTTAAGAAATTATATCCATATATGTCTCATTGATTCTCAGCTTGTCCCACTGTCTGCTGCAAAGTCATTATGCCAAAGAAGATAGCCCAACCCTTTTGTAACCACAAGTCAAGGAAAAAACTCCCATTTTTAGACCCTTCTATGGCTCTAATGCCACCTGAGCTCATGGCAAACCATGGCCATGTTCTCCTATCCAAATGGAAGTATCACCAGTTTTATTTAACAGAGAGGTCACAAGATGTTGCCCATAACCACCTGAAAAATCAAGAGTACAAGGGAAATGTGAACTCAAAACTGGAGAGTTTCTTTCTTATCCTCTGACAGTACAAGAATGAATGGGCTCTTCAATTGCCTAAGAAAACCCATATGAAAGCAATGCACTGGATAAATAATTCCACCTCCTCTTCCAGCTGCAGATGCACCTCTCTTAATGTGCATTGGACGAATAAGCTACTACCTCCATCTTATTTTAGGAAAGATTCTTATGAGCAGATGCTTAATTTGCAGGTAGGTGTCTAACATTAGGCAGCTAAGTTGAAAGGCAAAAGGGAAAAAAAAAAAAAAAGCATATGGACAACATTTGCAGCCAGTCGCAACTCTGTTCCAGAGCAGATGGAGGCCTTGTCATTCAGGGGTTTCCTCACATACACCAAGCAGTTCAGTGGGGATAGGGAAAGGGGCTTCTGTTTGGATGCTTCTGTCTGGAACCAGATTAGAGGAAAGCACTCTTTTCCACAGCACACGCCTTGTGTTACATTAAACATGCATGTGCAACTTCAGCTTTTATTCAGCAATCTGAAACAGAGCCCTCCAGGGTGCTAAGGGTTAGTGAGTTTTTGTTTGTTTATCTGTATGTTATTTTACAGTTTCTAGTGCCCAAGGAGTTTGTTAAGAAACAAGGAGTTTGTTAAGAAATTAAAACATCTCGCTGGAACTATCCTGCTGTGGTTGTTGCCTCCTAATATTTCCCTCCTTTCTTTGTCCAGCAGTGTTTGATGCTCACAGGGGAAGGAGAGAACACCACAAATAGCGGAGCCTCATCTGACTTGGTATAGATGTTTGGTCTTAGTTCATGGAGAATAATTTCTATGTTTCCTGGCCTTTTAATAACATGAGGTGCTATTGTTCAGAAGCAGGTAGAATTGTTTAGAAGCACAAGGTTTTCCAACAGGGAAGTTCGCTTTGCCTTCTGCTGGCTCACATCTACTGCCAGACATCACGGTTCCCAAGGCAAAAGAGCAAGAAGGCTCCTTGACATATGTCCTATTATCCCACCTCTTATAGGGAATCTGGCTGGCCTCACCCACCTCCTTGCACCATGGGCTCCAGCAGCTGGCCAAAATTTGCTGAAAAAATAAGAAAAACCATAATAATAGTAACAGGCTTAATTATCTCAGCTGCACGGGTGACAGGAGTTGAGCAGTTGCCAGTTTTAACAGCCTGTGGTCGAGAAACGCTGAACTGCATCACCCAGAAGTCAAATAAGGGTCGGTCACAACTCACTTCACGCCAGCAGCTCCAGGGGAGGCACAGGGCACACACAAATCACTGCAGCGTTGCCCAGAGCAATCCCGTGTGGAGCTGCCAGCCCCGTTTGAAGGAGTCAGACACGAGGCACATGGCACCGGCCAGCCTCCAGGGAGCTGCCAGGCTCTGTGCTCTGGTGTTGCTGGCTGGGATTAACAGCAGGATCCTGTCTTCCAAATCTGTGGCTGGAAAGCTCAGCTCCAGAGGTGGGCTTGGCTTAGCAATATGCCATGCACCTTGCAGAAGCTGATGGGTCCAGCTGGGGTCTAACCTGTTTGGTTTTCATTAGCCTTTCTCTCTTTTGAGCAACAGCAATTGAAAATATTGGAAGCAGCTTTTTCCCCAGGGAGCTGGTATAACCACTCAGAGGGTGGTTGAGCACTGGAACCACCCCAGGGAAGGCCTCAAGTCTGCCAGAGTCCGAAAAGCATTTGGACAAGGTCCTTAGCCATACAGTATGATCCTTGGGGTTGCCCTGTGCAGGGCCAGGAGTTGGACTCCATGATCCTTGTGAGTCGCTTCCAACGTGGGGTATCATTCTTTGAGTCTATGTATAGCACTGCAACAGCAAACTCTGAAAAATCCCCACGGCTGCATAAACGTCATTAGGAAGAACAACACATTCAGTGTTTGTTATGGTTTTTTTGCTGTTCTGTCAGGGTGATCCACACATTTTGAAGAACCAGTACCCAAGTGCCTACAGTGGTAGAGTGGGAGAGAAGGGGGGAAAGGAAGGGAAACAAGAACTGAATCCAAGGTGGAGGCAAGCAGCAGTACAACAGACAGCTGGTGTTTGGGTGGTGGTAAATCACCCTGAAATGAGCCTCTTCCCTCAGCTCAATGAGGCCTAAACAACAAAGGAAGGCACAGCTTGCAGCCGGACAGCCTGCTAGCCAACCACAGACACACATGACAGCTTCATTCAGGAGCCCAGAGTCAATACAAAAGCTCCGAAATCAATCCGACATCCTGCGACCTCAAACAATGCGCCAAATCTTCTCAGAATTGCAGCCCCAAATGAGGGGGAGCAGCATTCAAGGGAGATCAAAACGCAGGGCTGGCATTGAAAGGGACTAAAAAGGAGAAGAATGTTCCCAGTTTATTAATGGTGAGGTCTGGCCGGCTGCATCCCAGCCACCATAGGTTACGTTCATTAAAGGGCAGCGCTTTGCACGTATTATGCAGAGCGCCCGGAGAGTATGTGTTGTGTGCGTGTGTCTGCCAGNAAAAAAAAAAAAAAAAAAAAAAAAAAAAAAAAAAAAAAAAAAAGAAAGAAGGAAAGAAAGAAAAAATAAAAAGACATTGCAGATCCCCTTCCCTCCTGGCTGTACTTTCAGGTCATACACAGAAAATCTATTACCAAAGAATTATGCGATTGCCACTATTGCTGATGGAGTTGATTGCTCCATAAACCCCACTCCTACATGCCATAAAGGAACCGATCCCATAGCACAACAAATCCACAAAGGAGAGCAAAGGAAAAAAAAAAAAGAAAACCTGCTTCAGTCCCCGGAGTTGTCCCCTCCGGGCAGGATTGCCCCTGCTGGGGTAGTTTCACTTGCAGAATCTGTCTTGCAGCACTGCACAAAAATGGCACCCTTCCCCCTTCAGCAACAAAAAGGCCAAGCAAATCCTTTTTATCAGCTTCCTTTTGAAGGCAGGTGGAAAAGTATAATATAGACATACACAGGGAAAAAAAAGAGATAAATACCATTTGTAAAAGTACTTTTTGGATTTGCCTGTCCTAATTATCTTCTTTTCAGCTGCCACATTTGAAAGAATCAGACCTTGAAAGTCTTCTCCTTCTTGATGCACACCCCAAGACGAAGGGCTTGCTAGAGGAAATCAGACTTGAAAAAATATTTCCTTTTTTGTCCTGAAATGTGAGTAGATAAAGAGAAAGGACTGAAGTTTTCAAAGCTGTCTATGGGTCTTGAATCGCATTTCCCATGAGTTTTTACTGAAGACATGTCAAAGCCTAATCGCCTTTGCTTTTGATGTGTCACCCTGATCTGATATTCAGAACAGACATGGCTGAGGAAGCAAGCAAGCTCTCTCAAATTTGGAGAATTTCAGACAAACAGAAACTGAAAACATTAGGCTATTTAGGATGCCGCAAGTCCCATGTATTTATCTCAAAATTAGGGGGAAAAAATTAGAAAAAAATGTGCACATTCCATCCCTGGAAATGTTCAAGGCCAGGGTTGGATGGGGCTTTGAGCAATCCGGTCTATTGGAAGGTGTCCCTGCCTATGGCAGGAGGTTGAAACCAGATGATCTTTAAGGTCCCTTCCAACCCAAATTGTTCTGTGATTCTGTGAAATGAATGTTAAGTGTCCACATAAAAAAATCCTTATGTTTATTCACACTTTATTTACACCATCACAAGTCTACACTGTCACTGCCACCACTCAAAAGTCCTTTCCCTAAAGACCACAAGCATGATCTCTATCTCCTCCTTTAAAAAGATATCTCTAATTTTACTTTGTGGTAATGTCATACAGATGCCAGAGGGCAACTGGGAAAAGACAAGTGTAGCAGATGCAAACAAGTTGTTTTTTTTTCGGTAGGATGGAAGGTCACCTCCAAGGGCAAGACAAAATGAGGTGATGTCCAAACCCCAGGCAAGAAGACTGGAGCAGTTCTCACCTGGTTTATTAATAGTAAGCTTAAAAAACCCTCTCCATTACCATTCGTAGAAAGAGGAAAACTGCATCTAGTCTGGGCGAGTGCCCAAATATGTGCTAGATGAGCAGTAGGAAATGATGGAGGCTGCAACAATTCCTAGCACTGCAGATGAAACAGGGTCTGCAGGGATCAAATGGAAAAAAGATTCAAGATTAGGGGTTTTTTTGAGAATAATAAAGCGGGAACTCTTTTTCAGGTAACTAGCAAGTCTAAATGTATGGTTTTCAAATTCAGGAAAACTGAGCTCTTATTTGGATGAACTGTCTTCTTTGTTTTGTTTTGTTTTATCTTGCCTGCTTTAAACTCTGCTATTTAAATAATTTAACAATCTATCTTAAATATTTCACCAATAAATCACAGGCTTGTGTTTCTATTTCATGTTAAAACTAATCAGTGGAGGAGTGCCTGAGCTGTAAGTTAAAATTCCGCTCCACCAAGCCAGTGATGCATAATCACTCTGCAGAATCTCTAGTGAATAAAAACTTCTCTGCAGAATTAATGCCATGTAAAAAGTTCTTTGTGCAGGCTTAAGGTGCAACTGTAGCCCAGGATCATTGGCATCCTGCCAACAGGGCCAGGATTTCCAGAGCTAATTGGTGTGTAGAGTTTTCCCAACCTGGCAAGAGGAAGCAAGGAGCTCAGAGCTGACCCTCAGACATGGGCGCATTGAGATGGCATCCCATCCAACAGTCAGGATGCTGATAATATGCACAGAGCTCCAAATGGTCCATGTGTATTATGATTGTGTTGGGATTCCATGCTTCCTCTCATCAAAAAGGAGAAAACAGAACATAATTATGATGTTGTTGGCCAAAATGGGTGGTTTTTAAGGAAGCCTCTAGGATTAAGGTGTTGAGGACCTGTACCAAGGAACACCAAAACCCACTGAGCATCGGCAGGAATAAGACTTCTCAAATTCCTAAATTGTGTGGCCACTTTAAAGTACATTCCAATGAAGCTGAGATTCAAAACAAACACGTTTATAAAAAGTAAGAAAAGTACACCTACCTCTCCTCACTCTCTCCCAAAGTCTGAGTACATCAAAAATGAAGCCAAGAAGCCTCACATATGCAAGCTTTAGTGCAATTCAGTCTAATTTTCTTCCTAAAGCATTGAGACATATTTAAGGCAAGACTCCCTTCGGTCTCAGTCAGCAAAATTCAAAATGCATGAACAATGTGAATATATAGCCAGAAGCTGATAGCTTGCATATTGAATCCAAAAAGCAAATTGAGACAGAGAAAAATGAAGGCCAAAACAGAAGGGAAGGGGAAAGGGGAATCACTGCCGACTACATAGTTATTAAGCTGCCTTTAACTTTGTTTTGTGTCAACTTTTTATTTTGTTTTGTTTTAAAACTTAAAAGTCATGCCTTTTGCTTCAAAGGACTGTTAAGTGGGTGATCTCTCTTTGATGCCCATAGGAGAAAAACATACACAATCTTATTTGCAAAGAAAAAATCATCTAGGGCAGCATGACTCCTCTTCTGCAGCTGGGCAAAAATCTCCACATCCCAGGTCCTAAACCTAGCTGGAGCTTTTCTGGGACAGGGGGAGTGAGATGGAAATCGGAGACATGTCCTCCTCCTCCTCCTCCTTGTTTGAGGCAGACATCCCCATCTCTCCTTCCCATGTGCAGCCAAAAAGACTTCCTGCACCAACTGACACGGAAACAGCTAATTTACTGCTTTATGTCAGGAATGTAGCCAAGGCTTCAGTCCCCTGTGCCCCGATTCCTCTCAGCTGGGCTGCTTCATCTCAAAAGGGTCTTCCCTTCCTCCTGTCCCTCCCCTCCAACACACACTCCTCCCCCTCTTCTGCTTTGTAACCTATCTCCCTGCAAGCCACTTCCCAACAGGAGTTGAAATTAAACAGGCTGCCCATATGCCATGGCTCACTTGTTGTCTGTTCCCCTCACTGCCATCTGGCTTATTTGCTCAGCCAAAGAGAAAAGCAAAAATAGTGGGAAAAAAAAAAGAAAAAAGGAGAAGAGAAGAGAGGAGA
>VZDJ01000079.1:2294373-2327600 GCA_008694505.1 Cyanoderma ruficeps | reverse complement strand
TTTTTTTTCCTTTTTGAAAAGGGAAAAAGAAAAGGGGCTGCATGGCTCTCCATCACTAAAGATTTGTGGCAGGGTGGTAGTATGTCTGTGGGCATAACAGAAATTATGTTTGTTTTTCAGGTTGAAATGAAAACTTAAAGGTTAAAAAAATAGATTAACTTGAAAAATAAGTTTCTAACCACACAACTACAAACCAGTTTAAACAGCAGAGTGAAAAAGGGAGTAAGAAAACTACTTTTTCAACACCTTTTACTGATTTTTTTTTAACTTGCAATGAGATGCTGCATACCTGTGCAGATGGGTGTCAAAAGCCATACGGTTGATTCCTCTGGAGGCAAACCCCACCGAGCCACGAGATGATGATAATTATCACCAGAGCAGCATGAGATCATGCAGGGGAATCCCCTGCAGGGAGAGGTGGCTGGGGAGGAAGAGCAGACCTCCTCTTTCCAGGGGTTGTGTTTGGGCACAGATGCTGCCCAGAAGGAAAGGTGTTGCACAGACTGCTAGGGAAGGAGCACTTCCATTAGCCATCTGAGTCCTTCCCAAACACAGAGCAGAGGAGATGATCCTCCTGAAGGCAGTACCTTCTGATTCAAGGCTGTGTTTTTCCATTGCAGTCTAACTCAACAAGAGAACAAAACTGAAGATAGTGAATGTTTTCACTGATGATTGTTCCTCTTCTAGCAAGCACTGATCTACATGAGTGCTGTCTGTCTTAGGATCCCCATTTATCTACATACATCTACCTGCATCTGTACATGTAGGGAAGCAACATGCAGAGTGTGGCAAGAGTTGTCCCAAAGGAAAGGCTGCATTGAGCTTTCCAGCTGTTGGTATTGTGGTCCCTAATACAGAATCAGAAAATCAAAGAATGTTCTGGGTTGGAAGGGACCAACCACAAGGATCGTCAAGTCCAACTTCCGGCCCTTCACAGCACAACCACAAGATTCACCCCAAGATTCACACCATGTGCCTGGTACTAGAGAATGACTCTTTCCCCAACCAAACAGCCCATTTGCAGTCATCAGAAAGGAAGAAGTGCTTTGTGAATGCAAAGTACTTTTTAACAGTGGAAACAGAAACCAGAAGTTCACATAAAACCGAAACACTGCAGCATTTCAATCTTTACGCTGCTGCAGTCACCCTGCAGAGGGGCCTCCAGATTTGGGAACCAATAAAGCAGTAACAGCCATAGAGAAGTCCTCTGTGAGGAGATGAATTTCACCACAGGTTTTGGCTGACATCACCAGCCCATCCTCGCTCCACTGTTGTAGTTTATGATCTCAACACGAAGCACCTCTGTGGAGTCATTCCCTCCTATCTTACTGCAGCCCATCCATTATCCTCTGCCTAATTACTTCCACAGCGCTGCTGTAACAGAGATATTTCCTACAGCTTAACATTTGTATTCCCAAGAGCTGGCACCTGCCAGGTCAAGTTCCTCAGTCTTTACATTTGATGCTACTACTGCAGGAAGATATTCCAGGGAACAGAAAAGCACACAAAGACAGCAATCAATCTGATTCCTCCATTTGGATATTTCTTTAAACAAAAAGGGGCTTGCTAAAGATCATATTACATTATTCTACAGAAATAGGGTGGAAGGAAAGAGGAATTCTGACTACAATCTGTCCAACACTCCATTATATCAGAATTCTCTCATTAGGGATAACAATGAACTGCAATAAAACCAATGGGAAGGCGGTGCAGCATGGAAAACTGGGAAGGGGAGGGTTATTTTCTTTTGTACTTTCGTTTTGAGATATAGGAGCTGGGAGCAATCAACACTGAGCTAATGGCATCCAAGCTGACTCCTGAACACTACACCTCCTTTGAGGTCGCAGTTTTCCACAAAACTAACCAATTCATCATATGAATGGAATGAGAACACTGGGCATTTTGTAGACTGCAGGGAAAGCACCAGAAATCCTCTAATGTGCCCCCTCACAGGATGCCACTTGTGGCAGGTCAAGGAGCAGCAAGTAGCAACATTCACTCTCTAACTGAAGCTTCTGAGGATTAAGCCATCCCAGAAGCACATCATTTCACAGGCACACTGTGTAGCAAGGTTTCAAAATACTCTGCATCTGTATGTCGTGATAATGGAAGATGTTGTCCTCTCATGACTATGCTATTGCTGTGACACTGAGAATTTTTGGGGTCCTTGACTTGACTTCCGTCTGAGAGGTTTTTGTATTTTAAAAATCACTTTCATTATCTCTGATTCTTTCCCTTCTCCCGTGTTTAATGACAAGAAATCTTTTCATTATAGGAGGGCCTGAGAGTAGTTTTTTCAAACCAATAGTAGGATCATCTCTAATCTACTATACCTGAGGTGTTCAACAGAACTGAACATCTTCAAAGCTCTCCCATCCAAATATTGGATTAATAAAGGCATACGGAATCCATCTAGACCTGGAAAATTTACCTCCAGCAGCTACAAGACCACTAGTGGTGAAATGTAAGGGACTGTGTCTGCCAATCTTGGCCTCACAAGGACCAAAGGACAATTGTCATCTTTAAGGAGGAGCTTCCTCAGTGCCATATCATGCCTAAATATGCAGGCAAGAGGGGCAACACACTCAGGAACTGTTTCTGAGACAAGCTGCCCAAGGATGGGGCATTGGCCAAGGATGCCCAACCACATCATCAGTATGAAGGGTCAGTGATATGAGAGGAGTCTGAAGCCTCTCTGGTGACCAAGGACAGGATCCAAGAGAATTGAATGAAGTTGTGTCAGGGGAGGTTTAGGTAGGATATTAGGAAAAGGTTCTTCCCCCAGAGGGTGGTTGGGCACTGGAACAGGCTCCCCAGGGCAGTGGTCACAGTGCCAGCCTGGCAGAGTTCAAGAAGTATTTGGATAATGCTCTCAGGCACCATGGTGTGATTTTTGGGGGTGTCCTGTGTAGGGCCAGGAGCTGGACTCAGCGATCCTTGTGGACCCCTTCCATTTCAGGATTTTCTATGATTCTATGAGTCTCTTTATTCTGACAGTCCCACATTTCCCTACCATGAACCCTATGGGTGTTAGTGCAAGGCTGCCAGGCTTGTCTTAACTAGTGGGTCTTATCAGATTCTCACCTTTAGGGGTGTTTTAAGGCCATCTGCCACCCCCAGCTTCCCGTATTAGCTGTCTCAGCATCTCTGCTGGAAGTTCAAAAAAACCCCAAAGCTCTGAGTCACAGTGGACCACAAATCCACTGTGTAAGACTGGACCTAACCTATGCTTTTCTGCTGCTGCTAGAGCTGGATCTAAAACTACAGGACACAAAATGGTCACATGCAAATCACAGGCAAGCATGGGGAGATAGCCAGGTGCTGGCCAGGCGGCCTACTCTGCCTCAAAGGAGACAAAACACAACCAAAACCTCCTTAATTCCCAGCAGAGGCTGGGGACGGCTCAGGCAGAGCAACAGAGTGCTGGCAGACACAGCTCCAGTCTCCTCCCTGGCCTGCCTGGAGCTTCAAAGGCCTAAATCAAAGCAGCAGGAGGAACTCAAATGCTTAATAATTTTCAGTTTGGACTTGTCTTANCTACTTTATATATATGTATACATACATACATACATACATACATACCCAGTGACCTCTCTTATCCAATCCAGTCAAATGTGGCCAAAGAGCCCTATGTTTATTTTCATTTAAATTCCCTAAAAGCAAGGTAGGGTTTTTCTGAGAATGTCTGAAGTTCAAAAAACCATTCAAATTTCTGTCCATTTTCATTCTTTGACAGAAAAATTACATTTTTCGGGAGGGCAAGGACTGCCTTGTTTTCATTTGAAGTCTGAGTGAGATCTTTCCAACCAAACTTATCAAATTTATCAGCTCCCACCCATGTTACTTCACCATCATTCTAACATTCGATGCTCACTTTCACCCAAGCTTGATAGTTGTATTTTCTTGAGGTGTTACAAGCAAAATAAGTGGGGAAAGGATGAAGTACATTTGTAATTCCTAAAAATATTCCAAACAAGCAAAGTGTGTTGTAAAAAGCATGGATGAGCTGAGCTTCTTTTCTAGTTGTAGTGTTACAACAACAGGGCAAACAACTGAACAATTCCATCAAGATATTGATAGCCCTTACTGCAAAATACCATCCCTCCCTTTAGCCCCAGATGTTAGGAACTGCATTGCTTTGAACTGTTATTAGCCATTGCCCATCCCACCAAATCCTCTGAGAAGATAAAAATCAAGGTCTGGACTGCTGAGTCAGATTACAAACACCCAAATAAGACATTTACTCAGACACAGTTGGTTTTGGTCCCTACTTCCCTGAAGCTCTGTGTCATGGGGCTTGTAGGAGGCTCCTTTAACTTCTTTCAGAGAAATCAGTTGCTGAGAACTCACACAGTGAAGAAGTCACACACAGCGAGGAAAAAACCCCCAAGAAATACATTTATTTTGTGAGGGAGGAAAATTTCTAAACTTCTGGTCAGAAATTGGTTCTTCTTGATATAAAATACTAAGCAACTGAATAGACAATCCTGTAGAAATACTATGGCCTAGAAGATAAAGCACTAGCCTGGAAATTGTGAAATATAAGCTTTTTGGAACAGCAATGCCATGTATGAATAACCTGTGGCAACTCAGGTTACAGCTGTGATCCTCAGTTTCCCCTGCAAACTGATACCCAAAGTGGTTTGGCTCTCCCAATAAAAAAAAAAAAGAAAACAAAACCAAAACCCCAAATAAACTAAAGCAACAAAACAACCCTCTGTAGTAAGGCATTCGTATTATAGGAATTATTTTGGAAATTAGAACTTCTGAAGTGACGAGACTCATCAGTCCCCTGAGAGAAACTCTTCTTTTTTCTTTTTTCTTTTTTTTTTTTTTTCTTGAAAAAGTACCATTTCCCACTCCGGAGTGAGCTCAGCCTTCAAGTCATTACAGCTGAAGACACCCCAGCAAAGTTTAGATTTTCCATTTCTCTTGGGCTTCTAAAAGTCTCCTTTTTTGTTTCAGTTTATATTTCCTCTCTTGTTGCCCTTTCATTTTAGGGTTTCAGATTTAAGCAAAAAACCAAAAGCAGTGCTGACTCAAGACCTTTTTGCGTTTCTCTCATTTTGACTAGAAACCAGAACAGACCAAATAAAATGAATGATATCACTCTGGGGTTCAAAGTGCTTTGTAGATCTAACCCTTTTCTCAGAGGATGGCATGTGCTGTCATATCCTTTATTCGAAGGGAGGGAGATCAAAACAGAGGAAGTTTAGCTTTCATTTTAAAAACCCATATTTCCAATTCTTCAGCTTGCATGTGGGATACACCTGGGTTTTGATTCCAAAACTCTTTGGAATCTGAACCCCAAACCTTCATGCGAATATGAAGCAGCACATGTGCTGAAAATATTAATGATTAAATAAAACCAAACCTTCCTTGCCCAACACAGAAGGGACAAACTTCCCTTTTGGAGGTGAACAGGAGCTTGTAGCTGAAAACAGTGGTCCTTGCTGCAAGACACTGTTTTGTTGCAACACATAGTTTTGTGTTGGTCTCAGATGTGCTGGCCTCTTAACATCCCCAAAACAAATAAACAAATATAAACAATGACAAGTTTTTAACTGAACTTGATTGACTTCTCATCCTCTTGCTCTCTCTTTTTTTTTTNTTTTTTGGCAGGCTTAAAAATGAAGGATCAGCTCTTTAGAAACTGCAGCTAAAACTGTTAAAGCTCCCTTGCTCCCTGCACTGTGAGATGTGCAGAGGATGAGTGCTCACATCTTTTTCCTAATTTCAGCAACTGGGAATTATTTCCCTCCCTGCAATTTTGACCTCTTTTCCTTTCAGTGCTACTTGCAGTCAGAAAGCAAAAATCCAGTCCCAGGGGAATATATGGGATGTTTTACATCCCAGAACAAGACTTCAACACTTTGTTTTGAGACTGCAAAAGGAGGCAAGACAATCACCTGCTTGAGTGAGCTCTTTGGATGAGGCAAACAAGTGTCACTTTGTTCTCCTTGTGCAACCCAGGCACAGACCGAGGGGGTGTAAGGGAAGGTCAAGACAGACCCGTGATTTAAAGGCAGGAGGATGGTTTGATGACTGAATGAATTGGGGGCTTCACTTTCAGCTCATGCTGACACAGATCATTATGCAGAGGGAGGCACAGGATCATGGAATCTTTTAGATTGGAAAATATCTCCAAGATCGCTGAGTCCAACTATTCCCCCAGCACTGCCAAGGCCACCACTGACTCATATCCCCAAGTGCCACATCCATATGGCTTTTAAATCCCTCATGGGGTAGTGATATAGCCACGAGCTTTACCACCATAGGTGGTGAAGAAGATTTTTAATATTCAATCTAAACCTCCCCTGGAACAGCTTGAGGCTGTTTCCTCTCATCCTGTCCCTGTTCCCTGGGAGCAGATCCTGACCCCTCTGGCTGCCCCCTCCTGTCAGGGAGTTGTGCCAAAACAGAAGGTTTCCCCTGAGCCTCCTTTCCTCCAGGCTGAGTGCTGCCACGTCCCTCAGCTGTTCCTGGGGTTCCGGACCCTTCCCAAGCTCCATTCCATTCTCTGTACACACTCTCGGTTAGTGCCTCAGTTTCCCCACTGTAAAGTGTTGACTGTTCTGCTTTATTCCCATTACAGGCCTCCTGAATCAAGGCAGAAATCTGCAGTGCTGAGCAACCAACACACCAGCTGCTTTCATAGCTACAAGCAGGAAAATAATCATCCCTTGCCTTGCTTCAGCAGCAGGAATATTGCCCCAACCCTGTCAACTGCTTTCCAGGAGCAACTGTGGTGCAAGACCAGCAGAATGGAACCCTGGCAGCCCTCAGCATGCCTCACTAGAAGTTGATCCACAAAGCTAGGCAAGCTTTCCTTCCTTTTGCTCAACAACAAAGTTTTGGAGCTGTTGATAAAGGCTGAAGCTTTAACCAAGCTCATACTGACTATTAGGAATCTCTTGACTGCCTCTTGGGAACCTTTAAGGAACATATGAGATTCAAAGAGCCCAAATGCAACACAACTTGCTGGCCACAAACTGGGTACACTCCTACCAAAACTTTCCTCTACTGCAGCTATGGCATGTTCCAGAAAACATTTTATAAGTCAGCCTCCCAGCTTTATGACAAGAGCATTTAGAAAGGAACATAAACTTTGCTGACCCTCATGCTGATTTTTGGCTTGAGGAACTGTTTCTTTTTACATCTTTCTTGCCCTACTCCCTGCCTCCTTAACTAAGACCATATTTCTAAGAAATAAGGAAATTGCGTTAATTGAAACCTTCTCAGTACATTAACAGCTTTTGAAGAAGCGTTTGGGAAAGGGAAAGCAGAAGGCTTAAGGTGGAGGGTATTTGCAGGATTAAATGACCCCTTGAAGGAAGATGTCAGGGTGTGAAATGCCGGTGAACTGCTTTTGGTCACATCAGCCCTGGAATTTCCTCCTCACAAGTGCCACCAGACCTTCCCACCCACATCCAAGAGCAAGCAAGGAATGCTAGAGGGCTGGCCCAAGGCAATCAGAAATCAGTGCAGCTGATCTGTGATGCATCAGACAAACAAAATTTCTCTCTCTTCACTTCCACAATGACTGTAATAAGCCTTGTCCAGGCACAAGGGCATCATGCATTACACAGGCTTGAAACACAGCTGAGTATTATCAATGTTACAAGCAAATAAAATCAAGGGCTGAGTAGTTGTCATATTTTATCAATACATCATCAAATCTCATTAATCTTTTGTCCAGCAGATGGGAGATTGACCCTCGCAACATCTGTATTTTTCATGGTAGCACCCCCATGCTATAAACTAGACTTGCAAAGAAGGGTTTGACGGGGATTGGAGCAACCTGGTCAGGTGGAAGATGTCCCTGACCATGGCAGGGGCTTGGAACAAAATGATCTTGAATGTTCCTTCCAACCCAAACCTTTTTACTATTCAATGAAAGAAAGACTCCTGTAGCTGCAAAAACATCAAAATTGGTCAAATTCAGCTTGTGAGGTAAGTTCAGAGGGGCAGCATTTTGGCTCTGCAGTTGCATGGGAAAAATGACCAAGCAAAAGGTAAGCTCCAGGCTCCAGAGATTTCCACAAGAATAAACAAAAAGCTTTTGGATAGAGGTTTAGTGGGAATAGCGTTTTTATTTAAGTTCTCCCATCCTTCCTTCCCTGGCTAGCTTCCCCTGTCTCTATCTGCAGCCTGCCTGAATACCACCCAAAATATTTTCTCAATTAGAGAAGAAAACAGGAATTTGCCACTTGTCTGCCTCTATTCTGCTGCCTGTCAGCATTCAGCAAATATTTCAATCGTAGCCCTTTGCATGCTGCTAGCCCTGCTCATTTAACCTTTGGCCCTTCCCTAGGCTAATCCATTGGCCTTTACCTTCAAACCTTTACAGCCAGGGGCTGACTGGAGGATGGGCCAGCAGAGAGGGGAGGATGAAAGGGTTGTTGTGAGTCATAAGTTTTGCCAGATTTCATTACAGTTTAGGGAGGGTGAGCAGAGAGGATGGAAATTTCTGACCATGCTCCTCAAAGAATTCAACTGCCAGCAGTTGAGATTTGCGTTTGCACATCTGGGTGATGGTGAGGAAAATTAACAATTTTTAAGAAAAACAAGAGAAGGAAAACTTCTGTCATCTCAGCTCTCCTTCATGCTGCCTCAGTGGCTGGCAGCATACTGAGGCAGGTACCTAATTGCCCATGGAGCCTTTGCTCTGCTGCCTCACCCACTCTCCTCCTCGCCCCACATGTTGCTGAGATTAGTAGCTAACAGTTCCGCTGTCAAAAGCGCATGTGATGAAAATAATGCCCAAAGCGCTGCCTGTCAGCCTCAGAAATGCCTGCTCAGCTTCCATGGTGGAGGACCCCAAAATCTCTCCCCACCTGGCCTCCCGCTCAGCCAAGCATCCCCTGTGGGTCTCCAGGGGCCATGCCAAGATGCCTGCTCTATGAGAAATCGCTGACCCTTCCGTCACATGGATGCTTTAATTGTTCACATCGGTATTTTGTTTCTCTCTACTGTAGACAGTTTGTTGTCAGTTATCTGTCCTTCATATGTAATTAATTGTGCTGTCTCCTGGCTCATTAGAAACAAGCTCCTCTCCTCCCCTTCCCCCTCTCCCCTGGCCAAGTCACAGTGTGCATTATTTAGGTTAAATCATGTTTAAGTAACTACATAAATAGTAGGTTGAGTTTGCCTTTTGTCTAGGCTGAGACTGTTGCTTGGCTCCTTTCTCAAAGGAAGAGAGAAAGGCCAGACCAGGAAAATCCTTATCGCTGGAAGCTCTGGAAGGGAAATCCTCACTGGGCAGAGCATCCATGCCACCCCAGGAGCAGGGGAAGGTCCTCTGAGCAGAAGGCTTGTCCAGTAGGTAACAAGAAGGAGTTGCCAAACTTTAATAAGGCAGGCATAAAAGTCAGCACTGCAGAGCAAAAATCCGGCCAAGGGGATGTTCATCATCTAGCAAGATAGAACAGTAAGAGGAAGGTGATGACTGGTCTGGTCTGTTTTATTTTTTCCCCTCCAGAGCTTATTTTAGCCAGCAAAATGCACCTCAAGGGACACCACACATAACAGGTCACCCACTACCAACTTACAACTACAGCTTTGAAACTCAGGTGCTGCAATGCACATGAAAGACTTCTGAGTGTTCATTCAATTAAGAACAAAATGAGAGTTTCTGAAGTGGGTTCCCTCAGTGCACCAGTTACCCAAAAAAAAAAAAAAATAAAAAATTGAGGATGTGGGTATACAGCTTCAATCAATCTAAAAACCAAGATGAATCATCACCTTGAACTCAAACACCACCTGCACTGAACTGTCTTTTAGTGTTACAGTAGTAAAAGTGAAACCTGTAAAGTTCATTTGCTTATTTTTCTGGGCCAAAGCTTTATGTCCTTGTAAACCATTTTCCTGTGCCAAAGTACCGCTAATATCACCTGATGCAAATATTTGAGGATTTAAGTATTTGCTTCTATCTGGGAATAACCACTGACAGAATGAACATGATAATGCTTATTTCCTTGAGATTTCCAGCTTAGCTTAAGAGATTTAATCATCTGGAGGAGCTCTGGGTGAATCACCAGAACTTTTGGATACCAACTGCAGCCAACACTTCCCATCCTCCTCGTGTGTGCACATCCTTGCTGATAGACCTGGGCTAGCCAAGTGCTTTAACTGATTGGACCAGGCTCAGCTGTGCTAGATTGCCTGCTCAAAGGTTGTGAAGGGCTCCTGTGAAGACTACCACTACCTGAAAAGCACTGCAGACATTTCCAGTGGTGTTATTCAAAACTAACTTACTGCTCAGGGAAGCTGTTTATACCAGCAGTGTGAGGCAATGAAGGTCTCTCTTCCCACCACAATCTGGGCACTGATGATGGCAGAAAAGCTTTCTGGGCTGCCTGAGACCAATGAATCTGACCAGTGACAGGGAAACACCACCACTAAGACCCAGGGGTTAGTTCAGTTTTGAACTAAGTAACTATCTACAGCTGGTCTGCTCCTCCACAAGGGCTTAGAAAGGATGGGGGTCACTAAAGTTGTTTTATCAAAGACCTTCAAACTTAACTTGCTGCCTGAGCTTAATACAGTTGCTGGTCTGCCAGGGAAACGTGGTGCTGTTGAGCTGAACCCCACAAAATGGCAGTCTGGTTTCCCCGCTCCCTCTCTTAACACTGCTTGTACTGCTTCAGTCCCCCCACCGCTTTGTCTGATTTTAGACAGACAAAAATATAAACTAGCCACAGCTTCGTTCATCAGAAACACACCCAGCTTTTACTTGATGTTGTATGAGTAATAATACATTCTTTAAAAAATTAAAAATGTTCTCAAGAAGGAAAGGGGAAAGGAGGGAAGAAAGAAAAACATGCACGAGTGGGGGAAGGGGGAAAAAGGACAACAATCTGAGACTTTCAATGGGAATGTCCAAAAATAACACAAACAGGATCTCCCTGCCATCTGCTTCGATCCTCTCTGAATGGCTTTCAAAGCAAAAAGCCTTGCCAAAACCTGACAAACAAAGCACTGAACATCAGTTTTAATGGAATACCAATACTGTGTTCGCTCTTCCCCCCTTTTTGCTTCATAGAAACACACCTTCCACACCCCTCCAGCTGCCAAATAAATGACACTATGCAAAAAAATTTGCTTCGGTTACGAAGCTGAATAAACAAGAAATAATTTTGCAAATGGTCCCATATGTCTCTGTTTCTCTGCTTACAATGGACACTAATAAGATTTGCCATAACTAATTCTTTCTTTCACCCCACTACCCTATTCTCTAACTTAAAAAAAAAATAATTCTGCATATCCCATGTGCATTTTTCTGCAACTTTCACACAGTTGAAACACAAGGGTTTCAACGGCAAAGCCCACCCTTCACAGCACAGACATTTTCAACTTAGTTTAGGCCTTTCAATGAGGCTTAAATGTGAGTTTTACTTCAACCTAAAAAAGGACAGAAGAATGTTTGTCCCTTGCTTTGTTTGATTTTCTATCCTCATTTTAAAAAAAGAGATGTCTAATGGGGTTGATGGGAAACAGGGAGGCATAGGAGAGCTGCGATCTTAACACCAAAGAAAGTGTGTTGATGCACATGACATAGAAAATCTTGACTCCAAAAGCAATGTGCTAGCACATATAAAACAGAAATAAAATTCATTGGCTGCAAAACCCAGGAACTCTCCTATGCTTCCTTTCAGCCCAACTGAGCAGACCAAACTTTTTTCCTGTTTCTTTTCTCTGTGTGTGTGTGTGTGTTTTTTTCTGTTCCTTTTTGTTTCTCAGTTGGTTAGCTTTTTGTTTGGTTTGTTTGTTTTATTGGTTGGGCTTCTTCCAAGACTCACATCTCGCCTGGCAAACTTAAGAAGCAAATGCAAAAGGCTTAAATCCACACTTCTTTGGTGCACTTTGTTCCCTCTGCTCTCGGGATATTTTTATGCACCAGGAGCACACCTTTGCCAGTGCCGATCAATCTTGCTTTTGCTTTTCTCTCTCAAAAACATCTGAGGCCCAAATTACCTGAACAAACAAAGGATATTTCTCTCCCTCTCTCCCCCGCTGCCGCCGCCTCCCCCCTCAGAGCTGGGCCTGCCCCTCCTCCTCCGGCACACAAATGGCCTCACACCAGACGGGATGGAGGGAGGGCTCCCAATTACACCTCTTTATTAACGAGGGGCCACGGCGGGGAAGGCACGGCAGCAGCGTGGGGTACAGACCGTGGCTGCTGGCTCCTTCCTGTCACCCAAACCGGGGAGCAGAGGTCACGGGTAATCTGCTGGGAAGGAGCCCAAAGCACGAGAGCTTTGGCCTGTCTGCCAACCGTGGTGGGTGGGCATCGCCGGCCTGCCCACACCGGCGCATCTGGGAAAGGGTGGCAGGAAAAGCCTGCAGGAAGCCCTGTTGTTTCTTGCAGCCTGTAGATGGGGAGATCTGGGGCATGGTGAGGGAATTGCCGATCTAACCAAGCCAGGCGTGGGAGTAGGGGTCCTTGCTGCAGTTGGGGCAGTGGGTGGTGGGATGCCTTCTCCAGTGGCCCTGGGTGAGACACCTCTGTCTGCCTCCATTTTCTGCTTCAAAACCCTAGGACAGAGCTGAGAGCCTGCATTTCTTCGTAGCATTCAGAGGTGATATGGTCTAAAGTTGTCTCCCCCCATGGCAAGGGGTTCCAACCCAAATCATTCTATAACAGTTCTATAACAGTGACCTATAACAGTTACGAGGCCCTGCCTTCAACTTTCTGTAAGTACCATCCATCATCTAAGTCCTTTCTCTGTGTCTTTGTGGTAATTCATTTTCTTGTTCTACTAGAAAAGGTAGGAAGGTGCTTTTTGATGGTCAAAATCAAAGCTTTTTGTTTCTCTCCTGCTTCAGCCTCAGGCCACCTTTTGCATTCACCTATCAATGCTGTGGTATCACACCTGATGGCAAACTTTCTGAGCCCCTTGGGCCTCTTATTTACCCATCAGACCCTCCAGCACTGCCTACATGGCTGTCTCCATCTGGCAAAGCCCAAATCCTCCTTTCTCCTTACCTCACTGTTTAAATTCCTCTCCCACTGGGCTGCTGGCTTTTCCTCAGGAACAAAGCACAGGCCCCATGAGCAAACACTTCTACCCATCTGTGTCCAACAGCTATGACAAGAACAGCTCCCCTTACTTCTAAAGGTCTCCATAATTTTTTTCCCGGATCTCACAACACACTTGTCCATTCTGACTCCCACTGTACTCTCAAAACTATATTCAGTCACTTTGTCCAGGCTTTAGACTTATTTATTTACAGACCTTCATGCTATCTGTGGTCCTTGTTGAGTCTCTTTGGTGTCAACCTGCATCTGTTTTCACACAAGTGGCAAGTCTGCGGGCAGGCAGTCAAGATGCAGAGAGAGAAGGGGGCTAAAAGGGTAGCATAAAGCATTGCTACTTTTTCTAACCAGGGATTAACACATGGTTTTTAAACAAGGGGACTCCCTTCCCAGCTGACAGCAGCAGCTGCAGCTTCTGACTTGCTCACAGAGTGGCAGGGAATCGAATCAAAGAGAAAAGAAGAAAAAGGACAACCCTTCCTTGGGGAGTAGGAAACACAATACAAGCTATTCTAAAATCCCTGAAAATACTGGCTTGGTTTTAGGTCAGGCTCTCCTTCCTCCTTCTGTCCTGTGTGCCCCCACCCCCTCACACACACACCACTCAACAAAGGGAAATTGGTATTTTTCAAAATTCTTCTGAAAGCTAACCCGGCAGATGGTTCTTTCCATGCTGGGGAGGAACAAAAAGAAAAACCTGCCAGGATACACATCACTGAGATGTGACAAAGATGGGCATGGTGGCTGGCCTTTGACCCTGGGATTTCATAGACCTATTAAACCATGTGGCCAAGACGGACTGAGTCGACTTCTATCTCCAGCACGCAGCTGCTGTACCCCATGGGCTCGTGCTGAGTATATTAGATTAAGTGAGGTCAGATAGGCTGAAAAGAGACATGGTTTCTATCTCCCATCTTTTCAACACCTTAGGACAATAGTCAACACCAACATGTAAGCAGGTTGAAGTGATATTCAGTGGCATTATTAACGTGTAGATATTAAAAGATTTATTTAGAGAGTAATTTGCAAGTCTTACTTTACCAAAGTCTTGCAAATATATCAGTGATATGAACTCGAGCAAATGCTGAAAGCCAAGGGTAAATCACTGCCAGACCTTCTATCATACTCAAATGCCTCAGGTTGACCATCTGCCTGTATATCACAAGCTGCCCTCCTTCTTTGAAACATCCTCTAGATAACATGAACAGCCAAACTCCCACTCTCTTCAAGTGCACCCCAGTTACAGCCCAGAGCTCCACATCCCAAGGACCCAAGCTGGCTCCAGGGATGAAGCATAGCTTGGTTATGCAGCTGCCAGCCAAAGCACAGGGAACAGCAAAGGATGCGCTGCCCTCCTGCAGAGCCTCACTGTTCTTCACAGACTCCCAAGGCGCATGCTGCAGTTGCTGTCCCCCGGTGACTAAGAGCAGCTCCTGCCCATGCCCACAGCTGATGACCTAAGGACAGATCAGTCTCTCACCATCACCCTCTCCCCATTTCCTCCTGTGACGGCTATGCTGTAGTCACAGAAGCAAATAGGCTTTCCCACCCCCAACTTTGAATCAGGAATATAAGTAGTGCAGTGGAATTAAGACCAGAAAGAAAAAAAGGCTGGGTGGTATTTGTTCTGCTGGTTACATAAATTATTGAAGAAAGTATCCCATGGAAAGGCTGTCTTTGGGAAGAGAACTTCACCAGGTGGACACAATGTCAGAAAATGGACAGAACAAATTAATTATCTCCATCTAACCTGCACACAGTGTGGGATATAAGAACCAGAATATCTTGTCAATCGAACAGTGCTGGTTTCCAGTGGAAGAAGTAATAATAAAGAAGTGCCTTCAAGCTCCCTGTTAATACAGATTAATGTAAGGACTGTCCCAGCAGCTGAACAGACTTTGGTGGGAGGCAGAAATGAGGGCTGATCAAGACCCTGTTAGTGCTGCTGCTCCCCAGAGGAAAAAAATCTTCCTCAGGTCTAATTTTCTTAGTCTTAAGGGTGACCTTTCATCAAATTACCCACCTGGGAATACAGCAGGTAAAATTTTGGTGAAGCTACCCAGGCTGACACAATGTTCTATGGAGGAGCAGGGGAGGCTACTGGTAAAACTCCATTTAGTAATCCCAGTGTAAGCTCTACCTCAGAGGTATGAGGAAACTGTTTCCTGCTCATCCTCCTGGGAAATGTTTGCCAACCATGTTACGGAAGCACCTTCTCACAGAAGCACCAGCTGGGGAAGCAGTGACTCGCCCTGCAGTGAGGTGAGGGTGTGATCATGGTGACTCATTGAAGTCCAGCGCTCAGCCCTCTCCTTGTCAGAGTCCTCAGCATGGAAAGAGGGAGCCGTGTCCTCTGGCTCCTTTGCTTTTGCTATCACATTCCTTCTGAAAGCAAAAGCATTGGACAACTCAGAATTACCCGCAAATCCCCTCAGGGCCGATTCTCATCTTTCAGCCATGTGGAGGGAGAGCAGCTCACATGAAGTTAGGATGCTGCAAAGTACTGAAATTCCTCAACGAACCACCCAAGTTTATAGTGGTAGAGTTTTTGTAACACCCGATGTCAATAAAAAGATACTATCTCTCTCTGCAAACCTTGCCACCCAAGTGAGAGAGCCATGAGAAACTGATGAGAAGATAATGAGTCTTCCAGTAGATAGTCCTCATTCAACTCTTACCACATTTTAGGGTTTACAGACCAGAAGGGATTATTAAGGGCATCTAGGTCAACCGATTGCATGCTGGCCCCAAAACTCCACCCCTTTTTTTGTTCATTCAGCCCTAGTTCTCCAATTCTCCCCTGAGATAAGTTTTGTTTTTAAGGGAGCAGTGAAGATGCAGAGATTTAACCATTTTGAAACAAATTGATCCATTTAAATGACAGCTGGAAGAGGACTGGTTTCCAGAAGGAATCTGCACTCAACGCTTGGAGATCAGGCCACCCCTGGGAAACCCAACTGTGTCATGGTTAAGCAACCACCGCTCAGTGAAAAAAGTTTGAGCGTTAACCTGGCCTGCGACAGGTTCCTTGAGTGAGTCACTTAATCTCATTGCTTTATTTCACATTCTGTACTAAGAGACAAGATGGTTCCACTTATCCTCCTCTCTACAGAACTTGTGAAATTCTTGCAAGAAGACATGCTCTCCTGATATACAGGCCCTTTTTACAGGACCTCCCAACAGCAGACCTGGGTGCACAATGGCAGCAAAGGGACAGCACCTTAAAACCCCATTTGGTTCTGCAAACACAGCTGTGGTTGACTATCTTGAATGACCACGTCTTCATTTTCACCTAACCTGTTCTGGCCACAGTCCAAGCCAGATCTCAAGTATACAATCCCCTTTGTAACCTGTAGTGAGACACCTTAGCCCTCATACTGTTCTTTTCACTGCTAGCCCACAGCTCCAGGAAAAATAAGAAAAATAATAACAAGATGTTTGGCCTGATACAACTCTCCCCAGTCTGGAGAAGTAGAGTTTGCTGTCCATCCTACACGGAAGCAGTGTCATGCTACCAGTATGCACACCATGACTTGAGAATCCCTTTCCTCAGAGCAACCACCTGCAGCTCAGAATCCAGATATAGCCACAATGTAGAAATTAGCACTTTATGTCCTGAAATTAAGAATCCAGCAGCCACTGGCCTAATTCATGTCAGGAGTCATGGCAAGAAATGGAAAATAATGCTCTTATGAAAACACATCAAACTGGGCTCGTCCTCAGGGGTCACATCTGAAATGGAACCACTTTAAGGTCCAAGAATTGGAAAAGTCTCAGCATTAAAAACCAAAACAATTCATGTTTATTCTGGATATTTTTAGACCAGTTTCCTAAGGAAACAAGGCTAACATGGTCACACTGTGTTTTGTGTATGTGAATGCACACACAGAGTCCTTGCTTGCCTGCACAATCCTCTCTCCTCAATGTTTTTTTGAATATTTTGTCCAGTTTTGATGAAATGTGATGCAGAATCACAATCTTTGGGATACTATATTCTAAATTGTTTTGTTCAAATTGTTCTCTGGCCAGAAGAAAGGGAACTCTGAGAGGCTCCCAAAAAGGGCTTGGCTGAAAAATTCATTCATCACTAGACACCAAATAAGTCACATATGAGGAAAGTGGCTAAAAACCAACTTTCACAAGTCTCTGTTCTCTTAGAAAAAGAGGGGGGGGGGAAAAAAAAAGCAAACTGAGGGCATCAGGTAAAGACATCCTTTCCATTCAGATAAACTAAGATGGGTCCATCACTCAGTCCCACTGGCTGGGCAGGAGAATGGGGCCAGCAAGAAACCCATCTAGGAATGAAGCTTGTGAACAATTAGACCTGACCTGAGGGGGCTAGCTGTGTGTGTTTTGTGTGTGTGTATTTGTATGAAAAAGCAAGTCAAGATGGAAAGTGTGTAGGTAAATCAGAAGACATCTGTGGTCAGGCATGCCTGGAAAGGGAGAAAAGGGAGAACTGCGGGCAAAAGCTGATGCTGGAAGAACATGATCATGTACATGAAGGACTAACACCCCAAAACCTCTGCAAATGAAAACACAACCAGTTTGCCGCCCTGGGTGTACATGCCAGCACATCACATCTCCATCTCAATTAGCCTGGAGGCCGCAGTGCTTTCAAAACCACACGCATGCACTGACTTGTCCAAGGGTTTGCACTCTCTCCTCCTGCAGTTTGGTGATTGGAGCTAAGGACCTCCACCCGGATCCCCGGCTTCCTGCACTTGTCCCAGTTGCTTCCTTGCAGCATCTCCTCGACCCCAACACCAGATCTGTGGATATTTTGTCATGGTTTGAAGAGAAAGACACAGCACAAGTAAACAAGGAAATGTCACAGAAGGCCATCGAAACTCAGCTGTGGGAGGGAGAGACTGCTGCAAAACAAAACCTGTCCTCAACACAGCGAGCCTCCCCAAGCCCTGGTCATGTGGCAGCTAATCAAGTACACCAGGTCTTCCTTGTTTGGCACTCTGTGTTCAGCAAAAAAAAGCCTGCTTATATTTCCTCAGCCCATCCCTTCACTGACAGATTTTTGCTCCTTTAGCATCCACTTGACTAGATGGAAAAGAAAATCACAATTCACTGGGAGCAGACCAAACTGAGGGATAGGCATCAGCTGGCTTAGGCAGAGCACTGAGCTGGAAAAGACACTCTGCCTTATTCCTGTCACAACACAAGATATCCAGATATCCAGGACATTATGCAAGACAGACACTCCTCCAGCAAGATTTGGAAGAGAAGGAAGGTTTAAAAGCTGGGATCCAGCCCTCCAGCTCGTCATGGAGAGGCTTTGAACCACCTTCAGGTGGGACCAGCCTCCTCCAGATGGTTATGTGGGGGATCAGGATGACTCAGCTGCCAGTGTGAGCACCTCAGGTGCCTTCATGCACCAAGATGAACCTAAGGGTTTCTCAGCTCCTAGAAAAACTGGTTTCTTAAGTGAAGAAATTAATTTCTCCACAAAAACAAACAAACTAACAAAAAAGCAAACCCATTCATTCTTGTTCTTTTTGTGTGGTAAGCCTAAGATACCTGAGGTGGGAGACCACCAAACTGCAGCTGTTTCATTTGTGTCTTCAACAATGAGGTAGAAAGAAAAGCTAGCCTGAAGGGAACCTGGGATGACTATCAAAGAGCTGAGTCTGTGTAGCTTCGCACCCATGCACTTGTGTAGGAAGACTAAAAATGCCAGGAGCTTTGTGCCTGTTAGACCAGCTCTGCATTCATCTCTCAGCTGCTCAAGAGCCAGTTTCACCTTGGAGGCAGCTACAAGAACACTCATCCACTGTGTTGGCACTTCTGGGGCTCTACCACTGTACCATAACCTGGGAAGAGGCTGAGCTCTACTGTGCTGGTGTGAGCTCCAGGCATGTGCCACAAGCATTATGTAGAGCTGCCTCAAGCCTTTACTAAGAAAGAACAGGGACTAAACCAGCACAGAAACAGGTCCAAGCTAAAGGGACTGTGGATGTTCCATCCTTTGGGGAGGTGGGGAGAGGGAGGGGAAGAAAAAGAAGCTGTAAATCAAACCCTACCACTTCAAGCAGGTACAAGTAACATGCAAGTGCCTTCTTTTCCTCGGTAGGCCACAGGGAGCAAGCACTTACGTCAAGCCCCTGAGCCACGTTTGGGAAGAGCTGACTCAGATGACATCTTGCACAGGGATGCCCCCAGCAAAGAGGGTTAAGCATGCATGGTGAGCAATTGGATGATCATGCACACAAATCACTGGGGAGATGAGTCTGGCACAGGGGTAATCCAGCAAGAGCTGCAGATGCACATGAGAACCTGGAGGGAAAGTGCAATGTGCAGTCATCAATAAAAACAAGGGGGAAGAAGAGGAGGGGGAGCACTTGTGATCTTCTGTGGAAAAAGGAGGCGTGCAATGATGCCTCTTCGCTGGTCCTAGAATCATGAGCCAGACACAGTTAGGTGATAAAAAGGGGTTACCTTTACCAGGATCCTTAGGTGCACAATTCACCAGGTGGAAAATGCCGAAGATGGACCCATAGCATAACGCATACGCAATTTTTATACGTTTAGCAAATTAGCATATCTGACAAAAATCCCCAGTTAGAGACATCAGTGGTGAGGTAATTCCTTCCCAGTTCAACCTTCTTTGAATTCCTCCTCGTTTAGATAGAAACTAAATTTTAAATTTTTATGAAAATGTGCCTCAGACAGCTAGTTTCGACTTTGGCTTCCCCAAGAATCTAACTGTGGACCCCCAGCTTGTAGCTGCTACAGAATTTGTCATTCTGTCTAATAGAGTAGGTAAAATGCTAGCTTTAAATACTATGATAGGGTACAGAGCTACAAATAGATGTGTAAAGAATATAGAAATATAATAAAAGAATATAAAAGAGAAAAAAGGCAAAAATCATTTGGGCATCAGCAGTGGTGAGAGCACGTGAATGGGAGAATCTTCAAGGAAAGGTGAATCACCAGAGAAAGTTCCATATGTGGGGCAGTGAAAAGGAAGACTGTGAATTGAATTTCGAGGGGGAAAGTGTGAGAACTGCTTCCTACAGAGAAATGGCAAACACCTACAGAAACTCAAAGGAAAAAACAAAAAACAACATTGCTTGAAAATCCAGAGACAGAATTTTCTCTGACTACACATAAGCAAGCTTTACTTTAATTGACTTGCTGCTGTGCTTATCTCTCAGCAATAAAATGCATTCACCCATCCCAAGCTCTCAAAAAACCCTAGTGCAGTAATAATTACAAAACCACAAGCTTACATCCTCTGAAGGGCGTTAGGCATATGATGAAAGCTGCAAAAAACCTTTGTCAAGCTGTGCCTAAAGAAAGGGGTGGAAAATGAAGTATTTACAGACATAAGAGAATAGAAAAAAAAAATAAACAAAAAACAAATGCAGGGAAGGGACAAAAAAGGGAAATAAAATCAGAGAAATAACTGTTCATATGGGACTTGTTAAATGCTACATGGCAAGCAGGAATGCTGATAGGTTACTTCATTGCATTTGGTGCCATACTTTCAGTATTCTTACAGACTGATAATGTTTCCCTATCTGAAGGAAAAAAACACCTTTAGTGTTGCTGAGGTGGTAAACAACCCTACTTCAGGTGAGAGAATGGCAGCTGCAGGGCTTGCCAGCATGGCAGCAGGACATCCTCTGGGCTCCAGGCTTTTTTCTTCCCTCCCTCTCCAATAAGACTAAATGAAATGGAGCTATTTGTGGGTTTAGAAGTGGAAACATTTCAGCCCGCTCCATTCCCAGGTGCCAAAGGGTTGAAACAAGAGAGAACTCTTATAGAACATTTGTGCACTTTCCAATTGCCACACAAGCAGCCAGAGAAACAGCTCAAGCTATGATTCAACTCCTGAGCCCCGGGAAAAGGGTTATGAAACTACCCTTACTCTTTTTTTCAAGTAAGGGAAGCCAATGTGGAACTTCGGCATGGTCTGAAATTAAACCCCAAAAATTGCTGGGTTGCAGCCAGGCATTCAAGCCAGAAGAGCAGAGGTTCCCAATGCTGGTATTCTCTCATCCCCTGCCTCCCTTCCCACTCCGGGGCATCAGCAACTGCACCCAGCAAGATCCTCTCCTGAATTCCCTCCCCTCCCATTCAGGATCGAATAACATCCCTGGGGCGATTGCTCACACGGAAAAGCAACATGAGGAAAGTATTTAATGCATGTTTATGTCTTTTAATATAGTGTAGCAGCTGGAATCAAAGGCAAAAACCCCGGGCCTCAGCACACAAGCATCATGGCTCTCCACAGAGTCCCCTTCTAATCACCGCTGCTCTCTGGACCACAGCTTTAGAAATCAGGCACTAACCCCTATTGCCTAATTAGCAGAGCAGTGTAAAGCTTAGGAACAGGCATATCTTCTTCCTCCCTAAGTGGCCACTGAATAAATGCTATATCCCCAGTTCACAGTCCCTTTTTACATTGCTGGCATTACCAGTCCTTTGTGTACCCACATGCTGTTACTTAAATTGCTTCCATGTTTTCATTACTTGCTCTCTGTGTTGTGTGTATTGAAACTCCTGCAAGATTGCTGAAGTGGTATTTCAAAGCACTGGGGACTGCTGGAGACATAGCTGGAAATATTATGCAACAAGCTAAGGGGATTTTTCAAGTCCTGGTAGAGTTTGCATTTCCTCAGGGAAAAAATAAATTTGGGTGCTACTCCATGATGTGCGGGACAACCGCTCCCACCCACCAGAGGCACAAGAACGGCACTTGCAGCTCAGTCTGCGTATATTCTCTGCATCCATGAGTAAGGTGGTAAACCCAAATAATGCTCCCAATGTGCAAGGGAAATGTGTACATTGGGCCAAACTCTCCTGGCAAAAATCCATAAAAGACAGTGGATTGATGCCAGCTGAAGGTCTGTCCCGCTCTTTAAATGTGTTGTTCCCTCCTTCTGCTGCCAGGAGCTGCTTTTCTGGAGCTTCTGCTGATTAAAGCAACAGGCAATCAAAACAGCCTAACGCTGAAATTTCAAAACCGCCAAAACCATTTAAATGTGACAAATCACTTTTTTTTTTCCCCCCCCACACCACTACTGCAGTTCTCAAGGGTTCTGCATGCTCTGTTCTTCCAGGGAAACACAGAGATAGACCAGAGAGCTACATCTCCATGCGAATTTCAATTTGCCGTTTTCTCCTAGTTATATTCCCTCCTCAAAATTTCTGTACCCACCACAAGATAGACATTGGCCATAGAAGAAATCACTCTGCCAGCACTGGAACTTTTCTCCTAATCACTCCCAGCCTCCCTTTCTGTAGTGCCTTTGATCACCCCTTGATGCGAGGTGTTCACAGCCTGATCCTGGAACCCCAGGAGCCAAGGGGCAGGTGTGTTTGAAATCCCCTTGGCTGCAGGGACACAGGTTATTCCCCATCCTGGAGATGCTGGCTGTAGGTCTCCAGGCATCACACTCCTTGAGATCACAGCGCTGGGGTCTTCCAGACCCCTGCTGGGGACATCTCTGCTGCAGCTGCGGCTCAGCAGCTGCCATGCAGCAGCCGTTGGGTGTTATGCTAATGGCTCTCGGGGGCAGCAGACTTCTCCCCATCTGCTCAGAGCACCCACCTGCTGGGTGCTGAGGTTTTTTTGTTTGTTTTAATGGCCAGATTAGACCAGTGTTGACCCAAAGCGCTCCCAGCTTGAGAACAGGGTGTGTGTGAACACAGCCCCAGCCAGCTAGGACCTCGCAACACAAGTGCAAGCTAGATGCAGCCATGTCTGAGCCGTGATCTGTTTCTTTCAAGCTTATCTTCCTGCAATTAAACTCATCACCCTGAGCATTACCATNTTTTTTTGTGCATAACTTCCTTACGCTTAGCTTTATTTATTCAAACTTTTGGATGACCGCACAGAAAAGAACCAACCTTCCATGCCCATCAGACTGGGTGATAAATAGAAATGAAGGCTCTGATTTTGTGCAGTCACATTCTCCACAGTCCATGCATGGTAGGTAGGGGCTTGCAGTTCTTTTTTCCCCTTTACATAGCTATGGAAGGATTGCTTGTGACACCTTTGCTGTCACTAAGCATAGTCTCATAAAACTGGTGCTTCCCCTGAGACTTCTACAAACATTCAGGGAGGACAGGAAAGTGGAAATTAAACAATGTTTGGTGCTAAGAAGGCAGCCCATCTTTTTCAATAGGTGGGAAAATCTCTTCTCAAAGTGTTATGAGTGTTGCACAGCAGGGCCAAACCTCTGCTGTGTTAAAAACAGCTAGCTCTCTCTTGCCCATAAACTACAGGATTTAGAAGATAATGAGAAAAAAAAATCCTCTTGAATTGGTTTTTTTTTTTTTTTGGTTTGTTTTCAAGTTCAGTTTGTAAGAAAAATGAGTGATGTTAATCTCCCTGGGCTCTGCCTTGAGTCAGTGGGAAACATCGATGCATAAAAAAAGTGATTTTGAGTCATGAAAATTTTGGTCTAAGTCAGTCTGCCAAGGAGGATTTCTCCAGGAAGAGGTGGCAATTAGCCTCCTCAAAGCTTCATGTAGCTCTTTGAGCACCCATAATGTGTATGAGGTATCGAAGAAGGATCAAAGCTGCATGAACAGGAAAACCAAGCCATGACCCAAGCCCTAATCAGTGCGTGCCTAAATCCCAGATCTTCTCCAGGTTTTGAAGACACTCGTGTATCTTTTATCAAATCTGGGTTCTATCTGAACTCACCATGAAGCTCACATGTTACTAAGGAGGCAGAAGTATTTTTACTATGACCTGGCCAAATATACTTGGCTAATACTTAGGACAGAAAATACCACTAACCAAAAAATTTGTGTCCCCAGCAGTGCTGCTTAATACACTCAAACTAAATTTGGTCTATGTACTAAGGGTAGGCAGCACTATGGAAAAATCAAGCCAACAGCAAATCAAAAAGGGTGCTCCTGAAAACAGCTCCTATGAAGAAAGGATTTTCTTTCTTTTTTCATCCTTGAATAAGGGAAAAAATAAAAAAAAAGTTCAATTTTTTACCCAGACATAAAGTACCAAAAATTTCTCTGCAGAAGGATATTTCAAGAAAATGATATGCATCTGGAAGAAAATGAGACTTATAATGGAAGTATTTTCTGTAGCATAACTATAGTGCTACTCACACAATGCTGTAATCAAGAATAATGGAGCCCATCACCCAGAATACAGGAATGAATTCAATTGTTCACCATGCACATACCTCTATTTTAAAAATGCAGTTGAATGCTTTAACTGCCAAAAGGCTTGAGCATTAGTGCTCAGGCACAAAGCAGTTTAGAAGTGGGCTCCTTCATTTCTCACTCATGTAATCATTAATCTCAAAACTCAATTACATACAAAAATAGAAGAGACCTGGTTGAACTTTTGATCTCTTCTGAATTGATTCATCTGAAGGATAGTTCAAGATGATTCCCAGTGCATATGTGGCAATGCAGGATGATACTTGCCCTGTGCTGTTCCAAGGCCAAATCTTGAAAAGGCTATGCCTTGGACACAAATTGTTTGAGAAGATTTGTTCCTCCCCTCTCCCTCTGCTTCTGGGAGAAACTGGAAATATGTAAAAGAATGGGACCTACCTTCTTTTTGGAGTGTGATCTGTCCTCCTCTTTAGCTGTTTTGCTGTTTTTCCCAGTTCTGGAAAGCTTCTGCTCCCCAGGCTGCTTGATGGTGATTTTGATCTCAGGAGGGCAAATATAGTTCTCCAAGTTCTTTGGGGGCTTCTTTGCTCTCTTGGTGGTCTGGATCTTTAGTTTTAAACTCCCCTCTGTGAAGTTAGCCTCCTTGATGGAAAACTCCTGCTCCTCCAGGCCATCTCCCGCCACCCATTTCTCGCTGTCTGCATTGGAAGTGGAATCCACGTCTCTTCCAGAACCCAGCTCATCCTCTTCCTCGGGCTCCAGCCTCTCGCTGCTCACTGGGATCCCTTTCCCCACGCCTGCCGAAGACAGCATCATCTCCCCTGCACAGCCCGAGACAGGTGAAGGCTTTGTAGAGGTGACAGCAGCTGGCAGAAAGTCTGCCTCACTTCCCCTTTGTCGGGAGCTGCTCAAAGTCTCTCTGGGCTCCATGGCAATACCACAACGCTCTGGAGTTTGGTCGGAGGGAAGGGGAGTATGGGAGGGGATGAGGGAAGCAAGGGCAGATATGATCCCAGGGAGCGAATGGCAACTGTCCACCAAATTCAATGTCCTGGTCACCCAGAGGCTGCAAGATGCTCAGAAGAGGCCAAATGTGCCACTGTCAAAAGAAAGGAGAAGGAAAAAGAGGAAGTTAGCACAAACACACATATATCAAATGAGTGTGGAGATGACTGAAACAGGGCATGGGGCACACTTAGGCTTCCTCTGCAGCATCTCAAGGGCTTTCCTTGAAGCAAAATGGGAACCAAGGCTCACTAGCATGTCTAAGGGCTGGATCTGACATCACAAAGCAATGAACAATAGCCATTGTGTATTGTTAAACTGATGACAATGAATATATATTTTTAAAAGCACCGAACAAATACCCAAACTGTTGTCTAAATGCAAATGTCTTCAACTAGACTTATTCAATGAATGAGGGGATAGCCAACTCTCCACACCCATGAACCTCCTCATTACCTTGACATGCTCACTGTCACAGGGTTTCCAGTGAGGGGGGGAAAAGTAAACTCAGACACTTTCCTTGGGTTAAATAATAACCCAGTGATCAGAGCACAGAAAATGTGCAGCTGCCCTCTGAATCAGCAGTAGAGTTTCAAACTCTATTTCCTCACTTCCCAGGTGTGAGAGAGACATGCCCTTGACTGCCAGCTATTCTGAGGGGAATCCTGCTTTGGATGAATAATTCATTAGAGATCAACTGCAGCCCAAGATACTTGATGGGGTACTGGAATTGCAGTAGGACCCACCTAGGCTTCTTTCAGGGCATGTCAGTGTTGCAGCCATTGAGGTGCATGGACGAAAGCTAAGGTTTCCCAGAGCTCCTCATGCCCTTAGGTACCACTGTTCTGTGGGAAAGCCTTGGGCTGAATGATGCAAGGACTGTGCTCTCAACCTTGCAAATTTTATCTTTCTTTACAACATCAGAGATGGAACCCTTTGAGATGGAAACACTCCTGCTTGGTGCCTTACAAAGCTTCAGTTAAAGATAAAGGGAGAAGCTGTGAATGTTCAGTTGAGGCAAAAGCTGTATCACCCAAGGACATCTTGTTAAAACTAATCCTTGTGGGGTGTATTAAAGGGTATTAAGTTGATTTCATGCACCCTACCTAAAACTCCCCTATTGCCACTCCCACACACATCGCTCATGGCAAGCCAATTTCAGCCACAAAATTAGCAGAAGAATCCACAAAAGTGTAAGTCTACAAAATTAGGAGAGAGAAATAAATATATTTTCTGCTACTTTAGGAGAAACAACCCCTCAGTGGATCAGAGGAGTAGCACTTGTGACAAACAGAGAAGAAAACAGGAAGGCACTGGCAGGAGTACGTACTGGGAGCGTAGACTGGCTCTTTCAGGAGTAGCTCCCAGCTAGATTAGCTGAGCTACACTTGACCAACTGCCATCAAGATCTGCGCACAGCCAGGGATTTCCCAGGTGATTCTTGGCAGTGATATGCCGTTGAGAAAAAAACAAAAATTATCTTGCTACCTATCATCAAATCAGAACAACAGTGCCAGTAAAGCACAGCTCACCTAGAAGAAACACGTGCCATTGTACCACTGGCTTATTTTTTAGCTTTTTAAAGGTACCTTGCAGGAGTTTGAAATTCAACAAGAAGCAATAACAAGTGCATTTTATTAGTTATAGATCTACATTTGCACTGGAGTGTGGCCGTGTGTCACTTGTCTAACCTGAGCATGTATGGCTACTAGTAGAAAGTCCTAAGCATCCTAGAGCTCCATGAAATCACAAGGGGACCTTCACCCAGGTCCCAGCTGACACAAATTCAAATAAAGTTCCCATAAACAGCACAAGCTGACAACCCAAGCAGAAAGGAAAAAAAAAAAGAAGAAAAAAAAAAGAAAAAGAGAGAACTTGGAGTTGCCATCTGGCCTTAGGGATGGTTTCTGTAGCTCACAGGAGATATACCACAAAAACATTTATACTTAAGTTGCATATCTCCTGGCAATAGTGGAGAGACTCATTTCCCAGAGCTGGTGTCACTGGTCTCATTTGAGATGATCTTGAGGAATTAACAGATAGATGCAAGGTCTCACGCATGCCTGCTCTGACTCACCCTGTGGTCAGTGAGTCTCTCCAGTTCACCTCCAGGAAACAAGGATTACACTTACATCCCTTCAAACCCATTGTAGAGTGGGTTAGTTAAATCCTGTACATAGTTTTGAACCCAGACCATGTGGTAGTTGCTAATTACTGATACAATTAGTACATGAAAGCCACCCAGTTTCAAGGAGCTGCTCTGCCTAATTGGCTGACTTTGCACCTTGTCTCTCCTTGTGCCTGTGGAGGTGATGGGAGTCAGAGACACCTTCCTCTTTCAACCAGCCCAATCAAGAAAAAAAAAAAAAAGAAAAAGAAAAAAAAGTCCTCCTGTTATCTGCCATTTTACATTGTTAATCTACCTGGAGAGGGACACAATGTACACACTCTCCTGGGCTGCAACACAAACACAAGGTGGTAAAAGCTCGGTGGTGCAGCATTCCAGGGAGTTACCGCTCTGGTATGCACGCATGTACAATGGGCACTCTGTGCTGGCCTCCACCCACAGGCTTTTAACCTTTCTCACTGCTGGCTGCAAAGAGCAGGGTCAGGACCAGCTCAGCAGGATGAGCCTGCAGCCACCAAGGGTGCAAGGAAGGGACAACTGCCACTGCCATAATGAACCAGCCTTCTTGGGATCCTCAACTAAATGGGAGCTTAAATGCAGCTCACGGCTCTGGAACAGGAAGAGTATTCAGGTTTTGAACCACTGGGTAATGTTTTATAGAGGGTGAATAAAAAGCCAGGTTTCTGCTCCAAAGTCTGGTTGTGAGACCCAAATGCTGGGTCGTAATGTCCAAATACTCATCCCTGCTTGGCTGTGCTCCTCCACCTCAGCATAAACAAGCAACAGATAAATAAAGTCATAGCATTACACCTGTGTCAGATGAATTCATGCCAAATCCACCTTAAAACCCAGCTTAAAAATACTGGCCTCCTGTTCTGCCAATAGTCTGCAGATGATATCATCAGACCCACAGGTAGCAACAAATAACCCTGCACTCAAATGCTGCACCCAGAATTAACTGGGTCATTGTTTTAGATATCTCCTTACTCTCCTTCAAGGTTAATAGTTAAATGACTTGGGTGCAGGGACATCATACTCGTCTTTCTAGTTTGGGCAGGCTACCCGTGCTTTGACTAATTAGAAACCTCACTTCAGGCCTCTGAATGTGTAACCTCTACTGGAAACCTCCTCTCTCCAGAGTGCCTGCAAGCAGAATCAAAGCATCATAGAATGGTTTGTGTTGGAAGGGATGCTAAAGTTCATCCAGTTCCACTCCTTTGCCATGAGCAGGGAAACCTTCTGCTATCTCAGGTTGCTCCAAGGTCCGTTCAACCTTGCTTTGGACACTCCCAGGGATGGGGCAGCCACAACTTTTCTGAACAACCTGCCAGGGCTCCACCACCCTCACAGGGAAGAATTTCTTCCCAACATCCAATTTAAACCAACTCTCTGTTGGTTTAAAGCCATTCCTCCTTGTCCTGTTACCGGAAGAGCTCTCTCTCTATTTTAAATACCCGGGACATAAGGTATGTCTAGACTTGTAAGTGCTGACCCAAGCTGCCCTTCCAGGCCTCCAATACTCACCAGCATCAAGTCCCGTTCAATAAGCAGCTACAGAGGCATTTTACCATCCAAATTAAGCTCATGGAGGAAAGAGTTACTGCTAGCAGGCTTCCTGCAGTCAAGTTAAATTTGAGGAGGATAATTCACAGGTGAATGACAACAAATTTCACAGAAGCTGGCATTAGCTCTTAATTAGGGAGAGATTCACACATCCTCTAATAAGTACGAAGAAATAATCAAATGCCTGCTTACTCAGCCTTGTTACCAGTGCTCACATTTCTTATCAGCTCCTCTGGGCACCTCAAACACTCTTCTGGAGGCAAAGGCCTTCAAGTACATGACCTCCCTTTGGGTCATATTGGATGTTTCCTATTAATGGTTCTGAATATGCTCCCTTCTGCCTCAGGCAACCTGGTGCTTGTGAGTATTCAGACACCACAGCTATAAAGTTATTAAAGTGAAAATTTGCCGAGGACAAAAGCAGAAGTGAGAGCCACTAGGAGAGAGGAGAAATCCACCTGCTTGGGATTCTCCATGAAATGAAAGTGGACATAATACTTGGTACAGCTTTTGCCTTAAGCTTGGACTCGATGATCTTGGAGATCTTTTCCAACCTTAGTGGTTCTCTGATTAAGTGGGACAGCCACCACATTAGGAGAAAGCAAACCCTGTTTTGACACATGCAAGCAAGGCAGGCTCAGCTGCCCAGTGTTTCCGCAGTTCCACTGACCTGCTCAAGCACTAGGAACACCAGCAGAGAGTTTGGAGCAATATTAAGAGGTGTTGCTCAAATCCCTTCTATACTAATACCACTGAGACTGCTTTAATTTCATTCATAGAATCCAAAATGAATGGGTGAAAAAGAAAAAATTCTGTTGAACACGTTCAAGTGAGGGGAAACTAAGACACAAATCTAAGGCTGATAGGGGATGCAAAGTGGAGGTCACTACTTTTCAAACTCTGTGTCTATCAGGTTGCATTGGGATCTTCCACTTTTCCATGGGACATTGCATTAAATCCCTAATCCCTGCAAAATATCTGGAATCCCAGAACTTTCTTTATGTTTCATCCTTCTAAAACTATTCACCACAAAACACTGGAGACTATGCAGTAGTGTTTATTGAGATTTCACCTTTCACTCCAAAGACTCCCAGGTTGCTTTCACGGTCATGTATGACACTGTGGAAATGCAGCTGCCTCTGGGCTAGAGGCCAATGGACAACTCATGTTACTGCCAAGGGCAAGTTTTGGTCAGAAACCTGCTTTTATGAGCACTGTCTGTGAAACTTCAGAATTTGTCACAGGTCTTAAAAACCCAACATCTTGGCATGAGACAAGCTGTACTGAACCCAGTTAACCCATACTGGAGTACAAAAATAGCCCAGCCTGTTCCTTTGTTATTGTTTTGCAGAAAGAAATTGGAATTTCATGCTTGGTTGTGGTCTCTGTCCATTCACTGCCAGATAGCCAGCAGCATCACTTTGATGCTGATCAGGAACAGGCATCTGATCACACTTCTATGGAATGGGCAAGCACACAATATGAGGCTTAAAATTTTCTTCATGATGACTTAAAGGCGGTTCCAGATGATGGGAAAATTGTAAGCCATAAAGTCAGCATGGTGCGGACAAGTGACATAACATGATACAATACAAAGTCTTCTGGGATAAAATTAAATAAATTAAATCACTGCAATTTTCTTTTTTTCTGTTGAGCAAATTTGAACCAGTATGAGTTTATACTGTATCAGTATCCTGTACCAGTACTGTATTTAATCCACGGCTCAGAGCCCTGGAGCTAGATTTATGGCAGTTTAGGACCACAGCCTCTTGTACTTCCTGAAGCTATGATCCTCTGAAAGACCAACCCAATTTTGGCAGGGAGCTTATATAATGACTGTGGCAGTTATTTTCTGTCCACATTATGGATCCCATAGGAAACAGCCCTTCCCTGTCACCTGCCTTCTGTCCATCTAACTAAGGTATGTAATTCATTAATAGGGTGAATTAGAAGAAGAAATGTGATTCCTCTTTATAGGTTCCCTCTGCCTCCAACTGTGCTTTTGTTCAAATCCTTCTAACTCTTTGTCTGATTTTGCATGGATTGTTGTGAGGACTTTCTACAAAGGGACAGGATGCAAGCTGTCCTAGATGTGGGTCATCCACATGAAAACAAGGAGCAAGAGTTAATTCCAGTTGCAAGAAATATAATCTTCAGTTTTTTCTATCAGATTGTGCTGAGTCCAAGAGCTACCATCCCTCTGCACCTCCTGATGTGCCTCGGTATGCCCAAGTCTGGCAAAGGGAGCCAGGAAAAGTCACACTGGAGGGAAAAATACATGGTAAACCAAGTATCTATCACAGCCATATGAAGCTGCAAGCATCCAGCCCAAGACAAAGAGGCAGAAATAAATGAAAATCCAAGCACATCTGTAATTACAGAGGCATGTAAGTGTGCACATTACACACACACACACACACGTATCTGTCTTCTGAACATAGACACGTTTAGAGTAGATTATGGAATCATATCTGACTCCATAATTAGGTTTGAGACTTTATAATTAAATCAGACAGTCACCTTTCTATGTAAGTAACTAACTGTCATACAGGGCTTGCAGAAGGGCCAACTGAATGATTAAACTACTGACATGGCCATAAATCACAAAGACAATAAAAGCAATACTGCCCAAGGTACAGCTGTGGCTACCATGAGTGTAGCAAAGCACCCATCTGCAGGAGCATGCTGCCTGAGGACTTTTACAAGCTCCTGCCTGAGAACTCTACCAAGGTTTTGTAAATCTACTCACTCATAATCTAAAGCTGTATCAGAGTGTTGGGAAAAGGAGTACAGTTATCAGACCTGTGAACACCTTCTCACAGAAGCTTCTGGTCTCTAAAATTATCAAACTCCTTTCTCTTGTTCCCTCTGAGGTAGGCAACAAAAATTTGGTTTGTGTTGGAAGGGACCTTAACGACCATCTTGTTCCAGCCCCCTGCCATGGGCAAGGACACTTTCCACCAGACCAGGTTGCTCCAACCCCAGTCGAACCTGGCCTGGAACACTTTCAGGTATTTACAAGTTCTCTAGGAAATCAAGGTGTAGCATTTGATCCTAATGACATCAAGAGCTGGCATGTGGTTTTTGCCCATTTTCCTTGTGAACATCAAGCTTCCAGGACATTGAAAAGCAGAAAAGTGATGCCAACTGTGCCTCAGCTCATTACAACACAAAAAGTCAAGCTGGCAGATTTGCCTAAATCAGGTCAACATCAGGTTGCTGAGGTCCAAGACCAATCATCAATTTCAGCGTGATGTACAATCAGAAGTGACTCCTAGGATGGCCCGAGACCACCCTGAGCACTCTGCAGGACACAGCAGAGTGTGTTCCACAGCAAGGATAAAACTTATTCCATTAACAACAGCCATTAAACTCTTTGGGAAGAAGTGTCAATGTGCACAGAAGGGGACTTAAATACTTACTACGTTCCACCCAGCTCTAGCCAAGCACACCATCCTGGAGGTAGAGGCAGCTACTCCAGGCTACAAATGGAAAGTTTTATGGGTATTTAGGGAAAGGTTACTGGCACAGAGATCAGCCACAGAAAGCAAAACCTTGTACAATTCCATCATCTGTGTTACCAAACTTTCCTAGATTGACTCTGCTCTTGGAGAGCTGCCATCATACACAGTAGCCTTCTTCTAACACTGTCATGGGAGGGCAATAATCTCTTCTTCTCCCTCTGATCAACATTTCCCTCTGCACCACAAAATATGTGGAAAATTATTTCTCTGTGTAAATCATTAATGAGAGTTTTGTTTTTATTTACTGCTGCTGCCACAGGACTCCTTCTTTCCCCTTCTCCGTTATTTCATTTTTGCTTGCACATGTGCCAAATAGACCAGCTTCCTCTTCCTTTGGGAAAAAACAAATAAATAAATAAAATTTAACAACACATCTGATAGGGAATGCACCACATCTTGGCTCAGCATCCATTCCTCAGAGCCATAAGTGATGGCACAAGGAAGACCTAAAAGGCTTCAGTCCAGGGTCTATCCTATGCCCAGTCTGGAGTCTGTACAAACAACACATCTTGCGTTATTCCATTCTGCATGCTTCAGATAATGCTGGGAGTAATAAAGGTTGGATTTTGTCCATCCAGGACACTGCACTGCGTGTTTCCATGCTGAGTAAGCAGTGATGTCTTTCTTGGTGCCGTGTAATACACCAAGCACCCCAACATCAAGAGGGGACTGTGAGCAAATGGAATGTCTAAAGGACATACAAGAAGAACAGCAATAATTTGAGGTATTTAAAGGAAAGTATTGGGACTGCTTTGTCCTGCGGAGTACATCAGTCTTTTGGGGAAAGAGAGTGTCAGGGCCAGGAATACAAGAAATTCCCTTAAAGCCTCATAGATAGAAGAAGAAAGAAGAAAGA
>VZDJ01000079.1:2274103-2285303 GCA_008694505.1 Cyanoderma ruficeps | reverse complement strand
AAAAAAAAAAAAGAAAGAAAAAGAGCAAAGCCCCGCCAGGAGAAAAGGGCTGCTTGGCGGCGGCGAGGGAGCTTCCCTTTATCCCGGCTGTCCCTGGGCTCCGGAGCGGGTGCCGGAGCTCCGGCGGGCTGCGGGGCTGCGGCCGCCCGCCCCGCTCCGCTCCCCGCTCCCCCCGCGCCGCCCCGCGCCGGGCCGGGGGAGGGCGAAGGGAAGGCGGAGGGAAAACACCCCCTTCTCCTGATGGGGCCGGAGACGGTGCTCGCACACTCACACAACACACACCCGCATCCCCTTCCCCGCTGAGAAAGGGTGCGCCTGGGGGTGGCTTTTTTGCTCCCCCGCTGGATTTTTTCCTTTCTCTGTCTTTTATTTTGTCTTTTTGGTCTGGTTTCCCCCCTTCCCTCTCTCCCTCCCTTCAAGGGGCGGCGATTTGCTTAAAGCAGATCTGGGGGGCTGATGTCTCTTCCCTCTGTTTCTATCGCTCGCTCCCGGAGTCCTGCAGCACTGGGGGCGGGGGGAGGGGGCGAAATGTGGGGAAAAAATGTTAATGATCAGGCACACACACACTCACATACACTCGCACTTACAGGCAGACACGCACTCGGTGTGGCTGCAATGCTCAGCTCTGGGTTAATGTACTCAACAGTGCCACTACCTGACACAACTGCAGCACTGAGGGGGCAGGGGAGAAAAGGCAGAGGAGGTGAGATTCAGGGCAGGGCTATTTATCCCATTTATCCCACTCCAAGCTCAGTCTCTCCCACGCCCTCCCATCCGCCCCCCTGCCAGCCCCCCATATGCTTTTCACTGCGGGCTCGTGACCTGTGTGAGACATTTTGAGGTACAGTGACTGCTGTTCAGGCCACACCGAGGATTCCCTCTCTGGGGCTGGGGGAGATAAACAAGGACTCTCAACCCCTAATTTAAGGACTAAATCCCTCCCCCACCCCCCCAAACCACCCCTTTCAGAATGGAGCAGCAGCAGTGCACAAAACGCAACACAAACTCAGCTGCAGGCCAGCGGAACCGTGCAAAATCCAAATTGCTGGGCTTTTACTTCCCCATCCTTGCTCTGCCAGCAGTCTGGGTGATGCTGCCTTTTGGGCTGCTGGCAAGGCAAACTTTTACTCACACGAGTAAATTGTTGGCTTGCCCGAGTAATCACAGAGATGATGAGGAGGGACCCCCAGAGGAGGGAAGGCTTGTGGAATGGAGCTGTGGAATTGTATTTACAGATGAAGATAACATTCCAGGGACAGAAGGCAGAATGTAGGGAGTACCCCACTGTGTTCCTCAGCGTGTTTGATCCCTTGCAAAGATGGTGCCACAGGATTCCCTGTCCCAGACTGCTGCAGGAGGCTCAAAGTACACCAAGTCTTTCCCCTTTGCTCTGGGACACACGGTAGCTTCAGGCCATCATTCTGAATGACCTGAATTCAGTGTGCAGCTGATGCAAGGGTTGACCCTCACCTGCCATGAAGGCTTATTCATGTCCCATTATCCTTTATGTCCTAGAATCATAGAATGAGGTGGCTTGGAAAGGACCTTAAAGATCTTGTCACACACCCTGCAATGGGCAGGGACGCCTTCCACTATCCCAGGCTTCTCCAAACTTTTATCCACCCTGGACTTGGACAGTTCCAGGGATGTGACAGCTTCTCTGGGCAATCTGTGCCAGGGCCTCACCCCCTTATAGCCTAGAATTTCTTCCTAATATTCAATCTAAACTCACCGTCTTTCAGTCTGAAGCCATTCCCCATTGTCCATCACTACAGGCCCATGTAGAAGTTCTTCTCCAGCTCTTCTCTAGAAGCACCTTTAGGCCCTGGAAGTTCTAAGGTCTTCCTTAGAAAGGCCTTCTCCTCTCCAGACTGGAAGATTGTAGCTCTCTCACCCTCTCCCTTTAGGAGAAGCAACAGATCTACCACAAAGGTCACAGTCTAACACCAAATGAGTCGAAGAGATTTGTGGGCCCATGAGATGCACAGCCCTCAGCAGCACTCAGCAGACTCAGCTGCCTGGTTGAATATGTGCCCTCAGCCCCACTGTGTTCCTGGGAAAAATTCCTGGGTAAAAACCACACCAAAGCATTGCTTCCCTTCTCATCTCCTTGCATGACTGACATCTGCCAAGATACCTGCAAATCCCAAACACCTGAGCTGAGGGGCAGCAGGCTGTGCCTGTCCTTCCCTCATGGTCTTTTCCTCATGCTTCTCTCCAAAAGGAGAAAACAAATAAATCAATAAAATACACAAGAAACCTTCCAAATGACAACCAACAGATCAACCCCATCTCCATCCCAAACAAACATGCAACTCACAAACTTTCAAATCGGAAATGTCACACTGAAAATGTTGACGTTTCTGATTGAAACCAAACAGGGATTGTCATTTCCAATCAGCTCTTTGACATGGAAGGGAGGCTTGCTTGTTTGAATTAAATCACCCAACTGGAGCTATGTTTTGTCATTTTGTATCTAAACAAAAGAAAAAAGAAACAGTTTCAACATTTCTTGGCAGAACTGATGGTGACATTTCCTGTGGAGAATTCTGGTTTTGAAATGAAAACTTTTGGCAGGTGAGGTCTGTGTCAAAGACCTCCACTGACCATCATTTTTCTCTGTGGAATAAGCTGGCACACAGTTATGAAATAATTGGCTTGATTAAATTAACACAGAAAACCAAATTATGGAATCAAATACTCAAAAAAAAAAAGAAAAAAAAGGAGAAGGAAAGAAAAAATATCGCATTTGCTACCCCTTTGCTAGAAAATATTGTGATTATATTCAATGAACTTAGGATAAAATGTGTTTTGTGAGCCTTTTCTCTTTTTATATTGTATTTATTTCCTTCTGGAGAGGATAAATATACATAAACAAATGTATTTAAGCAGCCCCACAAAAAATAATTTCAAAGTGAGTTCAATTTATAAAGCAGTGGACATAATGGCTTATTTAATGCTCACTTTGAAAACCTAGCAGAGTTTAAAGAAACAAAAATAAGAAAGACTCAGACCTAGTAAAGGAAGTTTGTGATTCACCCAAAGTTATTTTTAGGCCTGTCATGCGTATAACTGAAAGGAAAAAAAAATCACACCTGGTTACTTTTACTTGTACACATCAAACTCTGTCAGGATAAATTTCATAAAGAGAAAAAGACCCATCCTTTTGAGTGGTCACCATGTAGGATATGTATGTGTAAATCACTGAGAATCAGTGCTGACATCAAAGGTTTTCTGACCTGTGTTTTTGTCTCCTAGATCTAGAAAATTTTCTCTCTTTTAAGCAGCCTCCTCCCTCTGTCTCTGCTGTGTGTCAAGGAGTTCAATCTAAGTGGATAATCTCAAAGAGGAAGTTTTCTTCTCTTTGTTCTTTTCACTTACAAAAATATGATGGCATTCATGAAGTTGGTTTGATTCTACATCAGACCTGAGATAAGTTTCATATTTGTGCCTAAGTCTACACATAACCTTGACTGCATGAGACAGATGTTCTGTAATGAAGGCCATGAGACTATTATTTTTATAAAAATAGCATATTGAGTTAAATATCTATACAACTCTCCCTAAGTTCAAGGTATGAATTAAAATTATACAGAATTATAGGGTGATTTGTAAGACAATGTGAAAGATTTAAAAAAAAAAATCTTGAGAGGCCCCCAGTAAAAAAGTGGTAACTTTATAGAATACAAAAATACAATCAGATCATTAAAAGTATATGTTTACTATTAAAATTTCTTGAAACAGATACTTCCCTTGTGTGCTTTGGCTTATCAGATATCTAGCACATTTCTGAGATTTGTGTATATTATCTATCTTTCTATTGATTTATCATATTATGATCATTTATCTATTTATATGTGCACACAGACAACCAAAATTTCAGAGACACAGTTTCCAACTCCTTGTATCCCACTACAATCATATTTCAAGACAAATGAGAACAGAGGGAAAATGTGAACATATTTCAATTCTCTCTATTTTTTTTAATCAAAAAATAGTAAATCAACTGTTTGGACAAATTAGAAATAACAGTGATTTTTAAAGTTACCCTTTTAATTTATAAACCTTTATGACATCTGGTATCAAGTTTCAACTTTGTTGTATGAAAAATGACAGGCAAGAATCAAAATTCAGGGCCAAGGGGTTGGAAACCAAGTGCAAAACTATTTTTGGAAGACATAACTTCCCCGTTTTGGCTGATTCTTTATGGTATTAGGGCATTTATATCCACAGTAACCCAAAACCATTTTTCTTGAACATTATTTTGATAACTCAGAACTGACACCCTTGCCTCAGCATCTTCATGACGCTGAAAAAGGCTGTGTCGTGTTGGTTATTTTCCGAAAAGAAGAGGATTTTGTCTCCAATTCCTCAATCATGACAATTAGGAGAAAACTTTGATAGCTTAACCACCAGGGAGATGACCATGTGGGAGGCTCAGGTTCAAACCCAGGCTTTCTCATCTATCTGATCTTTCCAGATCCTTCTTTACCCCTGTGGAAGTGGTGTCTAAACATTTCTCTGCATATAGAAGTTGTAATGCTCAGTGATGCAGCACTTGCTGACGCACCAGCAGAGCACCAAGCCCAGCCCGTTGCTCAGGCTGCTCAGACACTCCTGTCCTTTGGAAACCCTCTGAATACTTACTCTTTCAATATTCATCAGTTTGCCACTGCTCTTATTGTGTGTTGATGTTTCTCAGTCTTTTCTCAGTCTTCCCCGAGCAAATGAGTGACTCTGATTTCATAAGTGCATTAAATTATTTCCCTCATTTAAAAAAAAAAAAATTCAAAGAAACTAATTGCTAGTAAGCATCAAAACCCATCCTGGGTCTCTTGTGCACTGTTGCTTTATGATGCTGTGGATTTCCATCACAGTCTTCATACAGATTACAATTTTGCATCTATACATACATATAGATTTCAATATACTTATGTATATGTATATCTAAGGTTTATAAACAAGCATAGGAACAGCAACATGAATAAGGAGCACAAAACATCAGCAGAAATGTAACATCAGTCAGTGAAGCACAGGACAGGCAGGAGGTAATTGAAAGCTGTATAATTGAGGATAGGGAGTGAATGGAAATACTGGATCTATGTGGGAATTTCGGCCATAAAAAATTGTTTAATCTAGTTGGGGAAGTCATAAAAGGAATTGATAACTAGAAGTCGAATTCAGAGAAAATATCACATTGAAATGAAGATGTACAAGGTTCATAGCAATTAATCACTTCAGAAGCTTAATAGGAGGATAAGTAAAAGTCACCATTTCATGACATTTTCAGTTTGTAGAGTGGATGGCTTCCAACAAGATATGCTTTAGCCAAGCAAAAGCAATTGGGTTCGGGACAGGAGCAGACATGACATGAGTTAAGAACTGCCTAACTGACAGATCTCTGAAAGCAATTGTCAATGCAGAATTATGGCCAAAGAATAGTGTTACTAGGGTTTCCTCTTATGCTATTCATCAGTGATATGGAAGTAAAAATAAAACTACTTTTGATAACATTTGTAGATGACATTATGGTCACTGAGATAGCAAAGAATGAGAGTCCAGGGTGGCCTGATGTAGCAAACATGGCCTGGCTTGGGCAAACAAATGTGTTTTATTGTAATAAGATGCTTCTTACAAACCCAGAACAGAAACCTGGACAAGTCTGACACTGCCAGCTTTGAGTGGGACCCTCAAATCTGAAAGTGCTGGTGTGAGTCTTGTGCTGAATTTTAGAGGGTTTCTTTGGGTCTCACTGCCACATTTTAAGGCACATGGTGACAAAACTGGAGAGGGTATAGAAAACAGCAATGACAAAAAATTCTTGAGGAAAATGGAAAAGAATATTTGAGGGCAAGGGTTGAAGAATTGTGTTCAACCATCAGAAATATATTTAATTACAGATGGAAAGAGGTGAGAAAATTAAATGATATCAAGGGACTGGACATAAGTACCTAAACTCTCAAGGAAGAGGGCTGGGAGGCTGGGACCATTCTTCCCTTCAACATTTCCTAAATAGCAGTTTAATTGACTCCTATCCACTGTAAATTCAAATAATTTCTAATGCTGTCCACACACTGCAATTGGAACACCTCACTCAAACATTTGGGGTTCACTTTGGGGCTGAGGGTTATGTGGCCAGGTGCAATTCTGGATTTGATCTGAGATTCCTTTCTGGAAATAAAATTTAACTGAATAAAAAAGAATTATCCTTTAGCCTAAACCAAGCTGAATCCCTGATCACCCTGACAGGCTGGAAACAGCCTAGGTGTAGTCCTTTCTGGCTTGGGAGCCTGGGAAATGAATTTGCAGGAGAATTATTTAAATGTCTCTTGAACTTTGCCTGACAGCAACGTGCATACAGTACATTTCTCAAGGAAGCTGCCATGTAACAGCAAGCAAAATCTTACTACTTAAAGGTGAAAGTAGTCATCCAGTGACTAAAGAAACAATGTCATAGGTTAGGTTAAATCATGACTTTTCGTAAGAAATTGTTGAACCCCTGAAACCAGAGGGTTTTGCTTTGGCAACAAAATTTGGCTCAGAAAATTTCTCCAACCCAAGATGGATTTCATGGTATATGAAGGGGCACAGCCTTACCTTATGGTTAGATCCCACTGGTGATGTGTGATTTCATTTACAACCTGTTAAATCAGAGCAGATACCCAAACCTTGTGTTCTAGGTTTGACAGAGCTGGGTGTTCTTGGGTGTGTCTGTCACTGTATTTTATTAGGCTGTTCTTTTAGGTATGGATAACATTAATTGAATCAGAAATTATTGATTTGTCCAAGTATGTTCTCAGTCCCATGGAGAGGCTAACAATTTTTATTTCTAATGAAATAACACAGAATGGCCTTGGCTTTATTAAAATACGTGTACCTCATCATCCCTAAAAATAATCTCCTACAGATCCCACAACAACATTAAAAGAATCAGAACATGTCTTCTTCTTTGTCTGTATGATTTCCTTGGGCCAGTCACACAGCAGGAGACAAAGACCACAAGATAAAATCAGCAGTAAGAGGGTGAGCAGAGGTTGGCCTCAAAAATCATTTGGGGGAAAAAAAAGAACATGTTCACGTGTTATTAGTAATGTGTAAAATCCTTCAGATGGCTATGGATAATATCCATATGGATACCCATCCATAGATAATATACATCTGGAGAATAACCTGTTCTCAATACCTATGTACCTTCTTTATCTAAAATTTAAATCATTTTAGCTTTTCCTTCCCTCTCAGGGCTTTGCAAAACTTGACGCATGGATGCTTTATATGCTTAAATTATTTATCATTGTTGTGGGACATCTGATACTTTTGAAGATGGAAACATGAGGAACAAGCTGGATCTCATTTCAGCATGGAGCTCCATCTGAACAGCAGTTTACAAACATTCTTTTGGGGTGTTTGGCACCACGTGCCTGGGCCAACCCCTGCCAGCCCACGCACAGCGGGAACGAGGTCCCACAAGGCCAGGGTGCAATATTGGACAAGAATAACTGCTGGTACTGAGCCTCTGTCATCTGTGTGGGATCTCATCTCAGGGACAGCACTCTTCCCAGCCAGGCAGGGCAGGCATCAGGTTGGTCAGTGCACAGGGGGGATGTTTGAGCCCTTACCATAGCCAGCTCTAGCACGTTGTGTAGAAAGTAGATTACATTTGTCAGTTCCAGGTCTATAGCAGAGCCTCGGGATACCTGATTTTGCCTTTTCTCCCTTTTTCTTGTCCATTAGCGTTTCCTGACACTCCCAGGGTGACAGCCAGCCTCAGCATTGGGTGACACAGAGATGCCCTGATTCAGAGGGAGTGTCCCGAGTGACCTGGCTCTCCACCCCAAAGGAAAACCAGGCAAGGAATTCCAGGTTTGAAAAACCAGCAGCTGATTGATTCCCCATGTTCCAGGGAAAGTGCAGCACAAGTTTTTAGCTCACACCTCGGTCATTTATCAATGTTTTCTAATCACAGTTTCTTTACCACCGAGGTAAATTTTGAAAAAGTCCCAAACCAAAACAAAAACCCCGGGAAAAAACCCAACAAACATCCCCAACCTAAAAGGGTGCGTGGGGCTGAGGCTCTGTACCGTGTGGGTGGGATCTGCCTCACGGCTACAACACTGCCTTGCCTGCTTTTCTTGCCCTTTTCTGCACCAGCCTATGAAATTTGCTAAGATTTGGGTGGTTTTGATTGAATAGCCATGAAGCATTGCCCTCTGCCGGCAGGTCACACACCTGGCTGCGAGCAGCTCCCGCAGCACCCGCGCTTGGGAGGGGAATAAAATCCCAAGCATTTTACATGAGGTTATTTAAATTTTGGAAAAGAAAAAAAGGCAAAGCCAAGGGGAGGGAAAAAAAATCCTCAGCACCAAAAGGATCACTTGTGTCCTTAGAATTTAAAAGACAATTTTTTTGTTTGTTTGTTTTTAAATTTTATTTTGGTCATGTTTTAAAATACCAACTGACAAAGCATTTCTTGCCACAGCTGCACAACATTGTGTTCATGCAGCAGCATGTGGTTTTGGGAGAGACTCATGATGCAGCCCCACTGTTCATTAGGAGTGAAACACAGACTAAAAACGTGAATGTCAAAAAGTCACTGCCAATGAAAAAAAATTGTCAGAGAATGCAGATATCTGTGGTGTTAATTTAGCCCTTGCTTACAGCACAGTGTGAACAGTTCACACTCTCCTAGAAAAACACTTATCCTCACAATCTGCAGGACTTGAGGGGGACTCCAGTGCTCCTACTTTGCCTATTAGGAGGCAAGGCATAAAACAAAAAAGAAAATTATTTACCTTCAGTTGCAATGGGAGCTTTGGGCAGGACGGCTTGAAATCCTGTTTCTCACACCTTTCTAGTCCATACATGAGTTTTCCATGTTCTTGAGTTTACACCAATTCTGTCCAATCTAACCTATGAAGAGTTTAGGAAACAGGAGACATTTTAAAATTTTTTCTCTTTGATGCAACTCTGCATCTTAAATAAATTATATAATATAGAGCAGGAAACTTCTACTGAGAGCAAGCTAAAAATATAAGATTTTTTAAAAGTTTTTTTTTCTCTCCATCTCAGCTCCTGTTCCCAAATTACACTTGCCTTGCTCAGTCTTAGAAAGTTGACACAGAACAAACTGTCCTATGTAAATTGCAAGTTTCCCTTCTGATTGACAGCAATCCACAAAGATGGATTCATTCCAGAGGAAGTCAAGCAAAGACTGTGTCATAAATATTAACCCAATTATAAAGATGTTCCAAATTGCTGTGGAGTTGCCAGCCCATCCTTCATGTGATGTCTCATGTAAATTTGAAGTACAGGAGCCAGACAGAACACAGGTGAGGGGGATGCAATGAGCTGTGTGTTGCATGTGTGAAGTTTTGCTCCCTTGGCTGCCTCGGCCTTGCTGAGGAGGGACAACCCCTCACTCCCTCCTGGAGACTTTGATCCTGAAGACAGGCAGTGGGCAGCCAAGCATACGACCTGTTCCATTCTTTCTGCTTGTTTTGGCTGCTCTTGTCCTTAAACCAAAACAAGTCATTAAGGGAGAAAGGACAATTATTCTTTGAATTTTGTGTTAGGGAAGGAGAGTGAGAACAGGGGCTGCTGTGAGATTGGTATTGTCACACAACTGATGTGATTGTGCCACTCATAACTGCAGAACCATGACTGAGTTTATCAAGGTCTCCTTTTGCAAGTGATAATAAACCTAATAGCTGCCCACAACTTAATATTTTTTTTGCACCACATATGTTCACTTTTGGTCCTTGGATTTTTTTTTTTCCTCCAGTCTCCATCTGTTCTTTTGCCTCTGAGGTACTTTAGTTACCATGGAAATGACAACATCATCTGGATGGGTGGAGCTTCTTGCAGTGTAAAGTTGGTTTCCTACATGAAGTGTTTAGCAAGGTATGGGGGTGGCTGACAAAATTACAGCATTTCATGTGATAGCTTTTCTTGCTTTTGGTGTGCGGCAGAGAGATACCTGTGTGTGCTCATGAATGCATGTGGTCTGTTCCAGGAGGGGGGATGTTGCTCATTTTTGATCTGCCAGAAGAAATCCTTCACTTGAGTCCTTCATGACTGACTCCTTCCAATCTTTAGTTGCAAGTTGGATTTAATTTGTCAGGATCCAGATGTAAGACCATTTCTGTGTCCTGTGATTGTCAGATGGGCCAGGCAAGGAGAAGAGCTCATTCACTGGAGATGCATGTCTTTTGCCATCATTGCCACAGAGGAGAACAGGAAGAGTTAATTCAGTGGATGGTTGTTACACAGGTTTTGTTGTTTGGTGACTTGTGTGGTATTGACTCCTTGGCCTCCATGAGGTGTACTGTGCCTTCAGCAAGTTCACATGGCAAATGATCTGTGTTAAATATAGTCCAGAGATCACATAAAACAATGGTACGTGGACATCACAAGTTTCATCTCAGCAAATCTGGTGAATCCAAGGCAGAGCCCATGTTTGTACCAAATCAGACGTTATTTAACTAGTGACTCTTTGGACTTTAATACAGAGCCAGAAGCTATTATCCCCTATTAGCCCCTGCAGCGCCTGGCAATATTGATTATACAGCCTTGTGGAGATGAAGGTATTTTTGATGAATAACGATTTTTGGTATAGGGTATTAAGAGAAGGGCCAGATTTGTTAGAAAGACGATAACTTGGCCCATCAATATTAAGGTCTGTACAGTCTCCAAAATGTTTTTAGGCTAGTTCATATATTCTGTGGACGTCTCTTAAAGAATCTGAAGTTCTCTCTGCTTGTCTAATCAGGCATGTGGATAGGGCCAGGGGATGTGTCACATAAAAGGTTTTAACAAAATTCCCACTGAGACCAAAGGAACAGGAAAGTGCTAATTCATCACAGTGTGTGCAAACATGAGGTCCTGGTGGAGTCTTTCAAACACAGGCAGTTTTGGCTGGCTCAGCATCCAGTTCTTAGAACTTTCAGTGGAGAGAGGTTGAGGAACTCAAACAGAATCAAAGCAAGTGTCCCAAGCAAAGTCCATGACTTTGGTCAGTGCTCTCTGTCTGGTCAGGAGGGGAACCAAAGGTTAAATCCTTGCATCCTTTATCCTAAATTTTTCTTTGCCACATGGCTAGAGTGATAGTTTTTTTTTTTATTTCTATTATAGTTATTTTTAGGTGCTCTAACTCCAGCTGCAGCCATTTCTTGCTACAATAATCCTTTCAAGAAACATCCTCCCC
>VZDJ01000079.1:2252326-2274067 GCA_008694505.1 Cyanoderma ruficeps | reverse complement strand
AAAAAAAAAAAAAAAACAAACCAGAAACTAAGAAAATATAACCAACTCAACAGTCAGCATTAGAAATCATTCTCAGGGGCAGATCCCAGCAACAAATAAACTCACAATTCTCAGAGAGCTCAAAAACTGCTAGTGATGCTGGGAAATTTTGCAGCAACTTATGAAAATTGATCATTTGATCTACCATGGGTGCCAAACTCCAGGGCTGGGAAGCCTTCAGCAGTCTCCTTTGAATTTTTTTTTTGTGTGCCTTGGCTGTAGAGAAGTGGGGCATTCTCATGTCAGGCACCATCCTGGCTAAAGCACAAGTAATTTCACCAGCAAATTCTGGAGCGAAGAGCATGACCTGCTTTAATTGGTGCCAATAGCTCTTAGCCAGGCGTGACAGGCCTGCCCTTGGTGTGAAGGGAGCACAGGGGGAGTGCTCATCAGACAGACTCATCAGGAGAAAGTGAGGGCTCAGGGGGGGGAAAAAAGGCTGGTCTCAGCCTTCCTAGGGATGGGGATGCCTGAAGCCACACCTCTGCAAAGGCTGCTGGCAGCCAAGGATACTTCCAGTGTTCTGGTGTCACGCTCCCAACACAACAAACTGCTTAATAAGCCAGCAGATGCTCCCAGCATCAGTTTGTCTCTGGAACAGTTTCCATCTGAGCCCAGTGTGGAGCATGTTGGAGTTACAGGGAAAGAGAGGAAGAAAGGCTGAGAGGCTCAGAGGCAGAGCAAGTGGTCACCAGCAGAACCTCCAACACTCTCTGACGTGGATTGTGGGGAAAACACCAGCATCAATGGGACAGGTTTGAAATCTCTTGGACAGACACACGCAGGACCAAGAAGAACAAACAAAAAGTCCTTTTCTTGTTGTAATATGACAAGCAAAGAGCATGTGGGCATTCAGCAGCAGATGGCCTCCAGGCATCTCAATGGTGAAATTAAATAATTTTTGCTGCTCGTTTCTCAGCTTTCTTTCAACTCAAACTTAAACCTGCTTTTGCTGGGGTTGCTTCAGCAGTCCTCAATCTTTTTTTTTTTTTCCTAGGGGCCAGTTCTCCCAAGGTCTCCCTAGCAGGTCTCAGAGGCAGCTGCCAGTTCCTTTTGTCAGGATGCTTGGCCACCATACATAGCCCTCACCTGTGGCACTGATCCACACAAGAATATGATGTGTTATAAGGGAAGGGAGGAAGTATTTATCACCCAGGAGCTCAGTGATCTCCAGGGGAATGTACACAAGATACAGATCCAAAGGGAGATTGTGTATGAGGAGACCTCATCCTAGATGTGCAAATGTGCTTTTCTTAGATTAAAGGTAGTGTTGTAACAACCTGAATTCTAGTTGTCTTCTTCCCTTCAGTTGGTTGACAGGGGGAATTCAGCAGCTAAAAGGGAGGTAATCCAAGTGCAGAGCCCAAGACTGAGGATTTTTTGTCATCTGCTGAGTAGTTGAAGCCACAGTGAGGTAAGCAGATCTCTTATTTCATAACAGGTTTTCCTTCACACTTTGTAAGAGGCATTTTACTGTTCAGAGGTAGCAAAAAGAAAAATATGATTTTTTTTCCTGATATAGATCTTTATAAGGAAATAAACTGCAAAAAGTTAAAAACTTGTGAATATGTCTTTGGGCTATCTGTTTTTTTATGAACTGTTTGTATTCTGCATTTGGATTACAGCTTTGTGAGCAATCAACTTCTTGAGTTAAAGCTCTCAAAATAATAAGAATTTTTTTTTTGAGATTATTAAAGTTGGGTTGTTTTTTTTTTCTTGTGCTTTTTCCCACCAAAATTGTATACGGGGCAAGGTGAGTAAGGGGAATATTTTGAATTCAATGTGTTTCTTTTTGTTATAATTTCCTACTTTTAGATAATTATGGGAACTAGAGAACTTGAAAATAAGGTATTTTGACTTGGACAGATAAACCTTTTCTGATCAAATTAAACAAAGCAATTAAATGAATGAAATGTGTTTTCAGATATCATTTCCATAGATCTTAATCTGGGGTTTTGGGGTGGCTTTAGGGGTTTTATGAAGAGGAAGCACATACTACTTTGCAAAGTGTCACCACGATCTTATATAGATGAAGATATTAAACTGGCGTTGAAAAGTGGCGTGGAAGGTCTGATATGTGGTTTTTATGTGTTCAGGGTTTCTTCACCCCAGCAGGAAGTGGGGAGAAGTGGTTTGCATCAGCTGCACTCTCTACATTTCTTTTCATTCGTCACCAAATGCCAGGAGCTGCAGTAATCCATCCTGGAAGTGACAAACATATGATACTGTGTGGCCTGATCCTGTGGGAGGAAGGGTGGAATTTCCTATGGGTGCAGATGCCTCAAGAAAAAGTACTTTTTTAAGCCTGGAGTCTTTTCCTGGCTGTCCTGTGTTAATGACAAATGGATCACAATTTCAGGACTTTATACCGTTTCATCAGTCTCCTCTAGTAATTTCTATTGTTTTTATTGTGAGTATTTCTCTTTTGATTCCATAGGGACCATGGTGGATTTGGACTGTGGAAGGAAACATTCCCACATAAACAAAGAATAAAGGTTGGATTTTTTTTCTCCCTTAATTTACTGATTAGGTATTAGGTGCATCTGTTATTTGTACCCTTGTTTCTCACAATCCTGTATCTGTCAGAATAAACTCTGACCTTTAGCCATGGGAACAAATAATCTTATAAAAGGATTTACAATGAAAATGTGTACTTGTTTGATGAAAGCTGCTGGAATGGCAGATATCCTCTTAAGGGCAGGATTAAGGCTACAAAGGCAGATGGAACATTATTATTCCCTGATCTGGTGAGTATTGGACAGTCCAGCCTGAAAGTTATTTCACATCCTACATGATTTATCCATAACTGTGAATGGAAGTGTTCAGGGTCAGGTTGGGCAGAGCTTGGAGCAAACTGGTCTGGTGGAACATGTCCCAGATGATGCAGGTGGAATTGGATGAAATGAGCTTTAAGGTCCCTTCCAATATAAATCATTCTGTGATTCTATGGTGAAAAAGAAAAAACAACCAAAAACTTGTTTCCTGTGATTCTTCAACAGATGTTCAATTTCCAGATAAGATGTGTGGTTTCCATGGCATGTGCCAGTCTTTCCTCTCCTTCCTCACACCCCTTTACAACATGAAGTCCGAGACTTCTGGAGGAGAAAGACATGTTCATCAACTCTGAGATCCTGTCTGTGAGCACTGCCGTGGGAGCTGAAGTAACTATAGTTTTGTTGCTGCACATACATAGGCAGAGACGTGCAGTTACCCTGGTCTATGGATGTTTAATGATGTGTCAGTGCTGAAGTCACATCTGGGAAAAACCCTGCTGAAACTGGTTTTGTCCTTGCTGTGTTGGCTGTGAGATTAGAAGAGCCCTGGGTTGCCTGTCGCATTTTGGCTGTGCAATCTAGGATGCTGCTAAGCCTGTATCTTCTCCAGGGGTTTGGCTGGTCTGCTTTGGGCATCGTCTTTCAACACATGGACAAGACCAAAGCTCTTTTGGTGGGCATGGAAAATGTCTACTGCATAAAACACAAGTGTTTTGCCTGGACTATTGACAAACCATTGTGCCTCTGCGCCACCAACTCACCCCTTTCAGGAGTGACATTGTGCTGGTCACAGCAACATATCCCTTGGCTGAAGAAGGCAGGCAGCTTCTTGAGAAGCAGAAAAGAACAGTGCCAGAGCCAAAAAATTGCCATTTCCATCACCCTGAGGACTGGTTCCCCATGAGCCATGCATCTTCTGGTTGGAATTCTGGATACAGTCTCTGGCTCATCTTTCTCCTTTCATTCCAGGAGCACCTGTGGTATATAAATCCATAACAAAATCCCTTAATGTAGTCTGACATTTTCACTCTGGAACTTTGGCTGTTCTTCTTGAGCAAAGTACATTGTTTCCTACACCCATCAGTAGCTTTGTACTCAACGGAGCTGATAAGAGCATTTTACAAACACATTCTGTCCAGAAAGACATGAATGAAGTTTTAATTTTTTTTCAGAATTTGCTCTGATTCAAAATTTACCTTAGAGAAAAATGTATTTTCAGAATTTCCCATGGAATGAAAAATGTGGTTAAAATGATCCCATCCCACACACATTAAAAAGTCACAAATAAAAAGATTTGCACGAAGTTTGCACTGTAGTTTTACTATTTTAAAATTGATATAGCAGTGATCCCAATTCAGTAACCCACCTGTATGGATTTCTAATGTTCTTGATAAGTCAAGGAGTGTATGGCATACTTCCAGGGGCCTGAAGGAGCCTTCTGCCTTCCTGGAACAGCCCATAAAAATTTTGTGAAATAATCCAGGACATCTCAGATGCCAACAAGTGCCTGTATATGAGTAACTAAATTGGGTTATGAAATTGTGTAGATCTTAATTTGGGGGTCTGTGGGCTGAGTCTTGTCTCTCTCTGCCTTTTTGCTGAATCTAGTGATTCTAATGAATCTAACTTGGTGTTGGCATTGTGGTGATTTCCGTACAGGTTTAAGAGATGGCCACTAAACTTCCTGCATGCCTGTGTTTCCTGACCTGGGTGGAAACCTAAAAAAGGCACCTGACCTGAGTGCTTAGTGTGAATCTCAGAGTGTATGTCTGAGTGAAACTTGGCTTAAACTTGACAGGTTTGTCCCTATAACACCACTATAACACTGACAGCTCTCGTGTCGCACCAGAAAGGTTCAATTTACACCATGTTTCCCAAAACTTTGCAAAACCTGGGCCAGACAGATATACACAATGTTGAACATACACACTTTAGTATCAGTTCCAACAAGCAGGAAAAAAAAGAGGCACATTAAGTAAAAGAACAGAGCAAATCAAAATAAACTGGGCTACAGATGCTGGGCTCACTTTTGTTCAGTCGAGTTCATCAACAGCACTGCCTTGACAGAGCTCCCCTTCCCCCATTTGACCTCCTCTTTTAGGCCAAGCGGTGACCTTGGGTGACCCAGCTCAATTTACACCTTGCCCTAATTACATCCAGAGGAGCAGGGATTGGAATATGATAACTGTCCACATCTTTATCATTGGTGGAAACAGGCAGAGTGGTCATTTAGGGTGGTTGAAGTAGGTAAGGCTGGGAGTAATGAGATGGAAAGTTTAGTTTGAATATTGACATAAAATTACCCACAATACATTCTTTTAGGCAAGAGGGTGTATTAAGTCTCAATTAGCGTCAGTATGATCTAATAGCACCACATATCCTGACAGCATTATGGTCCCATGGCCTATTAAATCATCTTTCAAAGAAACCCATGGAAAGCTGAACTGGGCAAACCACCAGTAACTGTAATATAAAGACTAATCCCATGATGGAGCCAGAGTGGAATAAATAGGCAATTTCCACATCACTCAGGAGAAGATATTACACCAGGTCATGATATCCATCAAGACCTGTGTCTGTGCAAAGATATTTGGTAGCAGTTTAAAAACTGTCTGAGTGACTTAGGAGTCATTATTTTATTTTGAAAACCAGGATGGTAATATAGGCATACAAAGACTATTGTGTCACCTAGTGAGGATGAGTTTTATTAGGCTCCCTCTTTAAAAAGTGCTTGAGTTTCAAATGTCCACCTAGTTCATATGTGGGTGGAGTATTTCAGTCTCACTCGGCCTGTTCTCTGGAATGAAGGACTAGGAGAAAGCTTGGTACAAGACAAATTAGGCTCCTATGTATTTTTTTTCTTTCTTTCTTTTTGTTTTTTGGCACACAAAGGCAGCTTACTCTCAATTAGCGGTGCAAGTGAACCCTAGACAATGATGAAACTGAGATGAAGTCTCCCAAAGTGGCATTTTGTGGGATGTTCCTTTCTGAACGCATGTTGTGGTGACACATGTACGACATGAATCAGTGTATGTCACCACCAAATGTAATAAATCTTTGAAGCAGACACAACTTAGAGCAGGATGAACATCCAGCTCTGAATTATCATGTCGTTCAGCCACGAGCCTGAATGCTATAGAATCCAGAGCATCAAGGGTATTATTGCAATTTGCATAAGTAGAAAACACAGTGATTAAAAGTTATCAAAGAAAGCTATCTCTCAGTTGTCAGCTCCACAAGCAGATTCCAGTGATGACTTTCCAGCTCCTTCATAATGATCTCCATAAGTTCTTGCTAGGAGCTGCATTGAAGTAACCTGTCATTTACTCTGTCTTTCACCAATTTAGCTCAAAGAGATGTGCCAGCTGTGATCACTTGGAGTCAGAGCTGCTGTGTCGCAAAGCATTGCTACAGCTGCAGGCAAAACATAAAATTTGGAGATCCGCTGAACCCAAAAGTCACGGAAAAAGCAGATCTGTAGCACCCACAGCAGCATCGTGGCAGGCAAAGAGGGAGAGAAGAGCTCAGTCCCAAGTGCATTTTTGCATGTGAAGAACCAGGGCACTATGTAGGAAGGCATTCCTTGGTCTGAGTGGCATCTTGTCTTATTTTCCTATGGTTTCTGCTGGCCTCTGCTGTGGAAGCAGGGTGAGAAAAATGTGGAAAACACAGGCCACACCTTTTGGGTCTAGAAGATCTGCTGTTTTGTTGATGATGGGTAAGCGCTCATCTGATTCAATTTTCACAATATGCACTGCTGAGTGCTACAAAACCAAGGAGGTGTTATAAAGCTGCCTCAGGCAAGATGATGTCATTTCCAGCCTACATTTGCTTTGAAAGGATAAAAAATGACATTATCAGTCAAACATGACCTTTCAAGGTAGAAAATGAGATTGAAGTATAGACTGTTCTTCCCATGGTCTAATTTCTCTACCCTAGAAAACATCTCCTGATACACATGCTCTCAGATGGCTGGNCCCCCTCTCCCTCTCCCTCTCCCTCTCCCTCTCCCTCTCCCTCTCCTCTTCTTCACTCTTCCACTCTCCTCTTTCCTTCTAAGCTCAAGTTTTCAATGTGGACCAGTTTACCACACCTGTAAGTTGGTGCAACTTTACTGAAATTTCTTGAACTGACACCAGTTCTGCACCTCTTTTTCTGCCAAACAAAGCTCATTTGCTAGGCAAAAATGGGGACCATTTCTCACATTGACATGAAGGGATAGCCAGAATGGTTCTGTTGGCTGTGAGTCCTGCTGTTGTGCTTCCCTCAGAGATATCACCACCCTCTCCATTTCCTTACCCTCTGCCTAATGACAGATACATCTGTGTGTAAAACACAAACGCCCCTGTGACAATGTTGTCTCAAACACTCAGGCTTCTTAGAAATCTCAGCCTATCCCCAGCTAGTGGGATAATTACATTTTCTTCTATAGAGCCAATTAGAGACTGATAACATTATCACAATTATCTGATTAAACTTTTGCTCGCTGTCCTTTAGAATTACTTCCAGTCCTCTTCAGACACTGAAAAGGCTATGCAGCAGTGGTAGCTTCCTTGGTGCTGTCACTGCCAAGTGACCGGGCACCAACTGGTTCAAGTCTGCCTCAGCAGGGGAATCTCTGTCAGTCTGGAACCAGGCAGATGTGTTGAAAATGCATGGGGCATAAGCAGGAAAAATGAAAGAAACACTCATGACTTTTTCACCAGGGTCATAGCTCCTGACAGGGTGCATTTCAAATCATGTTTGTCATGGCACACCTCATCTCAGGACAGCCTGATTATGCTGAGAATCTGGTTCAGCATAGTTAACCTCCAGAACTTGATTTAGTTTGTTATATTGCTAATCTCTAAACCAGAAACATTTTAGACTTAAATTACCAAGTGATTTGTGAGAGAGAAAAACAACAAAGGAAGAAGGGAAAAAAATCAAATAAAAAGAGAATTCCAAGCTATTAATGAAGGCTTTTGGGGACCAGAAGTATGTGAGATCTCTCAGTGGGAGTTAATCTGAGTGGTTTTCTCCACATAATTGTGATGGGACATAAGTCTCTTGAAGTTTGGAAAAGCATGTGGCCAGACTTACATTCACATCTCAAAGCCCGAGGGACTTCTCTGTGCTCTCTAAAGGCAGTACCTGAGCACTTTGGCTTTTACATTTAAACAGATGCAGATAACTGTATTATTTCCAGATGAAACATGGAGGCACAGAGAGCTATGTAATCTCCATTGGATTTACCCATATCCGACAGCAAATCTATGAGAGACACAGAATATAAGCCTGAAGCTTATCTGGCCCACAGAGGCCTTCTTCTCATCTGTAATTGATCTTTCTGTACTCAGTCCTGTATTTTGAAGGTTCAAGCAGTTCAAGAGGTGCATACAAAAGGCTGCCTCTCTTTATGAATGAAACAGAATTGCCCTGATTTCTTCCAGGGCAGGGTCAACACTCGGTGGTTCTGAGATTCACTCTGAGATTGAACTCAATCTTTTGATGCCTCTAGTTCTGGGTTGGAGCTTCAGGACTGAACACCCTTCACGATTCTTGCACAGCAGCATCCTGTGGAACTGCCCAGCAGCCCAGTATGAGACCCTGACCAGTTCCCCAGTGATCCTGGCCCTGAGCTGGATTTTCAGCCCAGCCCAAGGGAACCTGGCTTCTGCTCTCCTTCCCAGCTGCTTCCCACGCCTCCTGTGTTTACTCTGGCAGTGGGTACCTTCAGTGCCCACATCTCATAAAAACCTACAGGTGGTCCCAAACCACATAACTTGGTTTTGGATCAAGATTCATATTTCCAAGCACGTCTGAGTCCAGGATTTCTATTATTTGGCATTCCACAGGTATGATGTCACCTTAGAAAAGTACATTTGAAAAACAGGCAATTTCCAGTCATTCAAGAGAGGTTTGGCATTCATGGGTACATCCATTTCTGCATCTAGTACCAACACTGACATTCCAATATTCCACTAATGGCTGTAATTGCAATGGGGTTACAAGAGCACTAACAGGAATGAGGCCCCTTTATACTCTGAGTTAAGATATCTCAAGAAAAAAATAATAGAGATGTAATATTCTTAAGGAGAAAACATTCTTCTATATTACAGGCAGGTTTGCTAGCCTTTTCAAGGTTATAAGACAATCTGTTTCAAAGCTGAGAACAGGAATATATAAATCCAATATTCCTTTAAGAGAGTGGAACATGTTGCTCGAACAGAGCATACTCTCTGTTGCGACTGCTGTGAACCAATTTATTACTGGGTACATGTCCACATGAAATTGGGCTGACTTTCCCCTTTGTCAGATGTAATACACAAGATCCTGGCAGCATCTGTTTTGTTTCACGTGCTAGACCTGTGGGACTCTAGACTCAACAAGGTCTCTCCAATTCAAAGAATAAAAGCTCCCAGGAAAGTAAGCCAGGAGCCCCTGTTTTTACAATAGATTGCTTGGCTTGTTGCAATCCTTTCAGCCAAATTTTTTTTTCCCAGAATTTGAGCACACTGTGGGAATACCAAGTACAGGAGTTGTGATTAGCAGCTTCCCTTGGAAGTTTCCTTCTATGGGCCCTTATTTGATTTAACATTGTCTCAGGTAAATAAAAGAAGCAAAGTGGAAATAGCCTTTGACCTACTAATTAATCACTTGCCTGTGTTAACTATTCCTCTGTCAATGTTATTAAGTGGCAGCATCTGAGTGTAAATAGGCAACTATGTAAAGAGGCTTAAGTGCCATCTGGCCTTACCTGCTAAAGTTCATTTGGCCTTTGGAATTGATGCTTTGAACTCCTTTGTTTTTATTATTATTTTTTTTATCTTCCTTTTTTTTTTTTTTTCTTTTTAAAACTTAGGAAGAGATTTGCATGCGATATGGTGCATCAGCCCAATTCAGCTCCGTGTCCAGGGCTGTTTGAAGACACTCAGCAATTGTCAGGGAGTGTGGTTACAGATGCACTGTTCACCTCATGGCTATCAGGGTAACTAAGGCAGTAATGCTGTCCCTGCAGAGCAGTGGTGACTAGCAATAGCTCATGTGCGTATTGAATATTAGCAGGGAAGTATTTACTCATAAAACTCTGATGAAGACTTGCAGTGAACAATAAATACTCCTTCCAAGAAGAAGCCTGGACAAATGCTATCCTGCAGGACTCATTGTGCTGGACCAGTTAGAAACATGGCTTTAAATCTAATTCATTACCCACTTATGGCATATGTTTTGTGCAAACAATCAGGTATGTTTTCATAGAATCATAGACTTGTAGAATGATTTGGGTTGGAGGTGACCTGATCTCCTGATTCCAAACCCCTGCCATAGACAGGGATATCTTCTCTACACTTAGGTTTTTCACCTAGATACCATTTAAGTGGAAGAACACAGCTATGGAAGGTAGATTCTGTTGATCTGTCTCCGGCATGTGGGTGAGCTGCTCCTACATGTGAGTTGAAGGATGGGAAATTTAGCTATTGCTTACAAGTGCTTGTGCAAAATTACTGTACCCTCATTCACACAGATAGCAGTACCTACTCCCAGTTTTGTGATCCTGCTGTGCCTGGGCGCATGTTTCTATCAGGTGGCCTGACACAACCTCATTCTTTGTGTTTCCAGGTAATGGCTAAGGTATACCTTTAGGCAAACTCTTAAGTTATACCAAGCCAGTTCTCTACTTCTGCAGAATGAAAGACTAAATTAGGTGGTGTGAAAGACTAAACAGCATGAATCTCAGAGTTCAGAGAGACCAGTAGGAATGCTTTGTCTTTTGCAATGCTCACAACTTCATCTCCACAAAAGCACAGCCGAAAGGATCCTGATAACCTTGACGTCCACTGGTGACTGTGGGAGTACTTACACTGGTCAGATTTTAGGTTTATAGGCTCCTATTATTTGAGATTAAATTTGGCTCGTGTTTTGTAAATTGAGTCACAAGCCAAGTGTTTATATAGCCTTGAGGCTGGATTTGTTTTTGAGATCAATATTATTTACTGGAAATCCTTGCAGAGGTACAACCACCACTGCCTCTTTGCCATGAGTTATCCACAAATGTGGGTGGGCTGTTTGAGATCTGCATGCTCACAGTGCAGAACCAAGAAGTATTGCTATTGGTGGAGTTTCATAGCCTGGTGAAATTACTCTTTAATAAAATAGGCCAAATTTGGTGTAATTGCACTAATATAATTGACGCTACAGCCAGGCTACTAAGGCAGGGTCCTTCCCTCTACCTTAATGCATTAGAGAGCAGAACCTGGCTCTGAGCCTGTAATCAGTTTGAACAGTCTGTCAGGTGCTTTGGGATTTGGAGGTGAAAGGTGCTGTGTAAATGTCAGGCATCATTTACTGGGGCACTACATCCAGGCTGAGAAGCACAGTGTGCCAGAGACTCTTCAACATGGGGTTAGGAGTGATCTTGGGAAACATATTGCACTGGATACGTGGATGTTGGTTGAGCAGTCACGTAATTTCAGCTACTCTAAATCACCCAATGCATTTCCCTTCGTCTGCCTATTTTATCTGATTTTATCCCCGGTTTTCTTTATTATTAAAATAAATCAAACCAAGTAGCCATGTACTGAGATATTTATTTATGCAAAAGGGGTGTGATCCCAGCTCCCTAAAGCCGCTCATATAAAATAACAGATCAGAGTGAATAATTTAGGTTGGAAGGTTTATTTGGTTGTGGGTTGCTCTTTTTGGGTTGATGAAATGTTGATGAGCCAATCACAACATTCTCACATCTATTTGTTATTGCAAACAACCTACAAAGTAATGAACAGCACACACTTGGCTGGGGAGGACAATCACTGCTGAGGCTCTAAACCACACATTCTATTATTTACACTGGTCACCTTGTTGTCTTGCTGCTTCCTGATGGCATTACTCAATTAATTAGGCAACAGACCATGAATTTGGAGTTCTGCATATGTATTCACATATATATATATATATATATGTATATATANCTCTCAGGGATTTTCAGTGCCTCAGAAGACTTGAATCCAGTCCCAGATAAACAAGCCAGTTCCAGGAGAGAGGGTGTGCTATGAGCAGCCTCTTCTATGGATGCCGTTTTCCCTTCAGCGAGTGGTTGTGACTTTATCTTTCAGGTTTACTTTTCAAAAGGCTAAATCTTCATAAAAGTGAGTGTAGAAACAAGGAATGGGCTATCTTTCTGTTTTGTTCCTCTGTGGCACAAAACACCTCTCCTGGTGAGAAACTGAACTTCAATTCATTTATTTGAATACCTGCAGAATACTTTTTGAGCTATATGACATCAATAAAGGACTCCCCTTTCCTCTTCTGGAGCAAAGGAGGAAGAAGAGGGAGCTGGATGGCTGCACAAAGAGGCTGTACAGCAAAAGGCAGCAAGGCTGGGCCAAGATGAGAGAGATTTTCTACCTCAAGTAACAAAACCATGGGAAACTGACTGTAGATCTGGAGAGGTTTCTCTCCCAGACTGTCCCTGGGTTCTGTGTCCAGCATAGTTCCCCTCAGAGGGAAATCCAGAGCTCTATTAACACTGTCTTCAGGGGAGCTCTGGGAAAACATCTTCAGGAGAACCTCTGTGAAGACCTTCTCACCTCCCACTATTCCTCCTTTTGTGATCTACTCAGTTCTTGATTTCCATTTTCCTCTTTTCCACTTTAGTTTCTACTTTAGCAGTATCAAACTTAGGAGTTATTTCTGTTTTCCACTTGAGTTTTGATAAAAAGTCTTTTCACCTGTGACATACAAATCCAAGTTTTTCCTTAGATAAGAGCATGTTTTTAGAATAATTTAATTTAATTATCTCTGAAGTGATGGACTTTATCTCCTTTATATCTTTAGGTGTTTGCACATGTAAACAGCATCCAGTGACTAAGCACTACAGAGGAAAAGTTATCAGCAACTTTATCATCTGGGAGTATACCAACCTATAAGTATCAATCTAAATTTTGTATATTTTTAGGTGTGTTTGTGCATCAGTGGAGCATATTTGTCTTTTATAAATAAAAAAAAAAGACTGATGAGAATCATACAAGCTGGAAAAAAAGGATATGCAGGAAATAGAGGCTATTTCTGTAGTGTATTTTTTTTCAAAGCAGAATTGGTTTGGTTTGATTTATTAAATAGGATGGTCAAGAAAGGCAAGAGAAAAAATAAAATTCATCTATAAGATAGTTGCATTGTTGGAAGTGTAAGAGATAGAAGTTATTACTGAAAAAGGAATGTCTTCAATTTTGCATGTACTATGGATTCTAGAAAACTATTTTCCCATTTAGAGCCTGAAAAATAAATTGGTTTTTGTATACCTTTAAATTATTTCCTTTTCTTTTTTTCCCCCAAACACATTTGGAATCAAAATTCAACTTTTCAACCTTGCCAAATGAGCTAAAAAGTTTTTATTTTTCTTAATGGAAGAAAAAACTCCTAGAAAAATTAGAATATTTAGGTTACTCAATAAAGGGAAAAATATTTTAAAATATGTTCTGGACATAAAACAATAATTTAAAAATTAGAGGAAGATGCCAGACATCCTTACACTCACTAATTGTTTGTTTCAGCATTTACCATATAATAGCAAGTTTAGAGAGTGAACCTAGCAGCAGAGGCCTCCATGAAATGATGGCAGTCTTTATGTGACATGCTTATGATTTCTCCCCATAGACAGTTTTGTCTCTTTAGAAGATGTTAAGGATGGTGATTACTTTGAGAAAGTATATGTGAATATAATAAAAAGTTTAAAAAGAAAAAAAAATTAAGTAGTAGATTTTGATAAATACAATGTAACTTGTTCAAAAAGGTTAATTTAAAGGAAATTGGTAATGAATTATTTAGTATTTCAAAGTTTGGATGCAGCCATATGCTAGCTAAAATATCCCAAAGTAAGGCCATATTTTGGAAATGTCTCAAAACTTCCCTTTTCACACAAACATGAACTCATAAATTATCCATGGTTTTAGCTGAATATCCTGCACACATAAATATGATTTTGTATCACAACTAAGTGATGTAAATTTGTATTACTCATATTAGAAAGACAAAGCCAAAGAAGAAGCTAAAGAGGCTCCAGGAGAGCTGGAGAGGGGCTTGGGACAAGGACATGAAGGCAGAGGACAAGGGGGAATGACTTCCCACTGCCAGAGGGCAGGGTTAGATGGGATATTGGGAAGGAATTCCTAGCTGTGAGGGTGGTAAGGCTCTGGCACAGGGTGCCCAGAGCAGCTGTGGCTGCCCCAGCCCTGAAGGTGTCCAAGGCCAGGCTGAACAGGGCTTGGAGAAACCTGGGATAATGGAGAGTGTCCAGCCAGACTACAGTGATGTAAGATATTTTCCATTTGCAGCTCTTAGGCCCACAGAGCACTTGGATCAGTTGAAGCCATCTTTATTGCTGTGTTGTTGAAGTTCTGGGGTTTCCAAACCTGTTTGTGAGATTCAAGTTCATCATGCACCTTGCAGGATCACATCTGCTCTTGGTATGGGAAGCTCAGTTTGGAGATGGGGCTGATGTTACAGAACCAAAGAAAATATGCCTACTTTCTTCCTTCTTTTTCAAACCTCTCTTCCCTGGGAATAAATGTCCCTTGGTAAGTATGAAAAGTTTGATTATCACCTCATTAAGGGCTGGGTGCTGAGCAGCACAGTCCCACAGAGACTGTAGGAAAATTAGTTTCAGCACAAACCCTAGTACTTTTGCAGCTCCTATTAAGGTCAGTATTTGGACACCTAGATGGAGAAGATGGAAAGTCAGGTTAAACATTGACTAGCTTGTCAGTAAAAGGCAGTAATAAATCAGTCCTCCTGCTCTATGATGCTGGTAGTGGGGTTTGAATACCCTTGTGTGTATCATTCTTCAGATGAGTTATACTTGCTAAGCAAAACACACTTTTTTTTGCTCTGTCAGAACTTTTATTTATTAGGCAGCTGGTTGCTGTTGACATTTTAATTTTAAATCCATAAAACAAAAATCATAATATTACTCTGTGCAAAGCACTAATATTATTTTGAGATTTTGAGCAGTAATAGTATTTTGGATTTTCCGTGTGACTGGTGTCACAGCCATTCTGTCAATGCAAATTATATTTTTTTAAATTTATTTGATTACTTTTGTCCATGGTTATGCAACTTCTAATTAAATGTGACCTGATCATTCAGAGGCTCCTTACCCCTGAACTTTCGTGTGAGGCTTAGTACAGGTCATCTCTTTGATGAAGCACATTCAAGAAGTCCTTCTTGAAAAGTCCTGATAGGGTAGCATTGAATGGTTGTTGGGATCTTGATGATCTGAGAAGTGGAAACCTCTCTGAGGTCTCAGCTGAGCCTTCCTGTCTTTTAAAGAAATTAATATATTTCTTCCTTTCTCGGCTAGAAGGAAGTGTTTAGGTTGCCTCTTTCCTGGGGCAAGTAACAGAGCATCCAGTGTTTTTCACCTTTACTTGTTCAGTCTGTTTCTTAGGATCTTATGGTGTCGTTCCAAGGAAGTTTAGATGTTATCTACTTGCATGAAACACTTTTTAATGGAACAAGCTTTTTCCAGATGGGAGAAAATACATGCTGCTTGCGGCTATTTTATTTTTCTGCATTCCCTCAGGCTCCATTTATATAACAGCCATAACCCAATCTCCAAACCCAATGAGGTTGCCATCTTACCCCAGCAACATTTCCTGAGCTGATGGGTTCTAGCTATGTTTCTGAAACAAGGCAGATTGTTGGATACCTTAACACCACTTGCATTTCAAACAGTTAGCAAGATCAAAGGGAATTAGTTAGCACCTCATCAGTCCTCCAGGTTCAGTCATGTTGGACCTTGTTTTCTGCTTGTAGTTATTTGTATTTTAATGCAGGTTTTGGGATCAGATCTCTCAGCATGCAGCTGTGTGGGCAACCATGCTCAAGTGTGCACCAATCCTTGATGACCAAGCTGATAATACAAGCTGCAGGATCAAGGGTCCAGCAAGAATACACTTGCTTTTTTTTGTCACTCTTCCCACTTCAAAGGAGACAAAGGTGCCCTGAAAGCCCAACTTATAAACCCTTAAACAGCTCCAAATTTTGGCAAGAGTGGGTTCATGTAATTTTCACCTCCAGGCAGCAGAACCACCTGAGATCAGGCGGGTCTCTGCCTCAAACTGGCTTCTGAATCTGGGATATGGGGAAGGTTTAATGAGAGGGTCATGAATTTAATGCCACGCATTTCAGATCATTCTTGGCTGCGGCTTGCAGTGCCAACAAGGATATGATTGCAAAGACTCAGAGCAGGCTTGACTATCACTATTTACTACTTCCTGCAGTTAAATCTGCAGAAATATATGCCAAGTGCTTAGGAGCCTGAGCCCTGAAAGGATTCTACCTTTCCTAGCTTTTCACTGCCCAAGGCAACACAGTTGCCTAGAAATAGTTAATGGTGCTCCTTGCAAAGCCCCATTTTCCTTTAAGGGTCATCATTATCTCCATTTTAAGGCTGAACTGAGATTTAACTATAACTTTGCATTATTGAGATGCAAATCACCTTGGTCTCGTAAGCATTATATGTCTAAATCATATTTTTCATCATGAAAATCTCTCTTTTTAAAAGTGTTTCCCTTTAAGTACATTTTTCCATTAAACTAAATATATGTTTAATTTTTTTTTGTTCTCCTCCAAAGGCAAGGTCCTTTCAATTCCTGCCAGTGTTATTATTTCTCAAAACGAGTTTCATCTTGATCCATAAACATTTTATGCCAAGAATAATGCTGTTTTAAAGACAATAAGTGCCTATTTCTGCCTGAGGCCATCGGAAACCCCGTAAAGGAGGCATTAGGAATTAAAGACACTTAATCATATTTCCCCATTTTTAACTGCTATTTTTTTTACTCACTGAAGCAGTTTTTCTATCCTTGCTGAGTCCTATTGAATGCCATAAATCTTAATTAAAGATGTAATTTTTTTTATGGAATCTGAGCTAGAAAGTGCATTTCTTACTTTTAAGACTAGCACTGTGTGTAGGCTCATAAAGCAAACAAGATTTTTACACTTGCAGGGTTTCAAAACCAGTTATTGCTGTTATTATGTCGAATCAGTACCATAATTATAATTATTGCTTGGTTTGGTGTTTTTATGATTATTGTTAATGCCTGAGCTTTGCATTTTCTGTACGCAAGACATCATGGGGAAAAGAATAGCTTGCACTAAGTGCATATCTCTATGCAAAATGGAGGAAGACTTATAAAAATATACCCATCAGCAGAGGAATTTGGATTTAATATTTTCATTTTAAGGTTTTGAGATCTTTGTGGGTGTCTTTGGAGTTGTTTTGGGGTTTTTTTGATTTTGGCGCTTTTTTTGAATACAAAAGCCAACTCAGTCAGGTAGGCTTAAATAACATGTTTGGTGTAAACTTGCAATTTTTCATTGAAGCCAAGAGATTACATTGCTTTATACTTCAAAAAGTGCTATCTCTCATAATGTCATTTTCCCATTGTTCCATGTAATTTTGCTATTGAAAGGATGGAGGGGAGCCAAGTTACATTGTCTCATCTGTACTGGTGGAAAGAAACAGGTACTCCACACCTCTCAAGACAAGACTTGAGTGTGTATAGTATCTCCCTGAAGATGAAATAGAAAACACTGCAAAGAGGTTTTGATCTGAAGCCTGGTAAATTCAACGGGAAGATATGTGTTGGCCCTTGGTAACAACCAATATTTGTTCTCTTTTAATGGCACCTGCTGGAAATACATCACCTGACAGCCTTGTTCTGAGCCCTGGGGCATTTTAACAGCCTGCTCCGAAGTCAATGAAAATCAACATAAATTTTCCCAATAATTTAAACACCATTTTTGATTGAGCTGCTTTACAGACTGACGGAGGCAGATACTATTTTAAGGAACTTCATTTGGTAAGAGGCACTGGCCACCAGACTGCAACAATTTTGTCAACACTTGTCACCACTGATGCCATCAAAGAGGATGTCATTAAACTTAACCAATTACCCAGAACTCCTGATGTGGAGAAAGTAGCAGGACAGACAGATCCAAGAGTATAGCCTATCTATTCACAGCTTCTAACCTGAGAAACACGTAGAGAGAGCCCTTTGGCTTTCCATGACATAATTTCAAATTTCACATTAAGGTAAGTTAGGCATTTACGTTCTGACATGCTCATGGTCCTGCTGGTTGATAATGAATTGTCCATTTAAATTTGGCTCTTGTATCTGGAGTTTCTCCAGTTAATACTAGTACTTTTCTGTGTTTTGGAAAACAGAACAAAATAAAGGGTAGAAGTTTTGCAGGCTGGGGAGTTGGTTTAAGGTTTGAGTGAGTGTACCAAAATATGATTCTTCAGTCACTGTTAAGCACAGGAATAATGTTGCTCCTGTGAGTAATGCTGCTGAGCCCACAATGAAACATTCACAGGGATAAACTACCTATGGCTGAGGCTCTGTAGGGATGGAACTTTGTGCTCTCACCTTCTGCTGCAAGGTCACCCTGTTTCCACAGCTGCCAAGTCAACCAACAAGACACCAGTGGCTTTTATTAGATACTCACAGTTACTGTTCTTTAACATAACACGACCTTCCTCAATGAAGCATGAATGAAAAGGGCATTGATTTACTGGCTGTGATGTTTCCTCGCTGGCATCTTATCATTTATTTAAGGCATGGTTTTGCCAGGAAAGTCTCTCATTATTTTAGAATCATCTTTCCTCTTCCAAAGGCATTTTTGAAGATAGCAAAAATGCAAAGAAAATATGTTTCCCATCACACACCACTCACAGAATTTATTTTGGGTAGCTTTCATGCCTGCAGCTACAGTATCTCACTTCTTCATGGGCACTAAGTTTGGGAGAAAAGCAAGAAGCACTTATTTTGCATCACAAATCAGTTGCTGTATTTGATAGTTTCCATTTCATTCATGGTAGTAGTTACGTGGTTACAGCTATTCTGAAGCTTCCTAGTGAAGGATCATAATTTTCATGCTTCCTCTAATTTATAGAGGGTAAAAAATCCCCAACCAATCAGTATGTATTTTTTTATCAAGCTGGTATAATTTTGGGGGCAAAGTTCATAAAGGAGAAATGAAAATTTATTTGAGGATACCCTGATGAGTACAAGTAGGAGGAAAAACCAAAAATGTTGCTGGATCATGGATAGTGGGGCAAAAGAAGGTTCTGAGTGGGGTCACATAATTAGATAAACTGGTCTGAATACACAGGAGATCAATGCTTCCCAAGCTTCAAAAATCCAGATAAAGTAATCTTTTTGGACAAAATGCCAAAATTAAAGGAAGAAAAATACCCTGAACATATCTAAAGATAATCTTGTGCAGCATTACTGAAACAGACCCTATTTAGAAAATTTTAAGAAAGAAGGTTTGACATTGGGTACTCAGCCTTTTTTCTTTTTTTTAATTGCTATTTGTTTGTGTTTTGAGTTTTCATGATGTCTCTCAATTTGTTTGTTTGGGGGCTTTGTGTGTGTTTATTTTAATTTTGTTTCTGAGTTTTCTGTTTGTTTGGTTTGTTTTGCATCTTGTTATCACCTCCCCACCCCCTCCCCCGTGATCTTTCAAGGATTTTGGTAGTCATTTCACAGGCCCCATTCTGACACCTTCCAGACACCTGGCAGTCCATACACTGTAGTCTGAAAACCACAGGACAGGACAATTTTTCCAGGCTCCAGCTGGTTTTATTTGCTATGAAACTGTGATCTTGCAAGTTCTTGGGTTTACAAGTAATTTAATGCAGGTGAGCAGGGAACTGACACAGGTAATTTTGGGCTATTTTAGCTTAATATAATTTTTCAGTTAATGGCATCTCTTGCTGAAAGCTGATTAACTCTGTTTGTGATTGAATGTTATACCACTTTTTATTTTTTTAACAGTCATGAATAGAATGCCCATAAAATAATAATATAAACAAAGCCTCCTCCCATAACCTGTGACAAAAGAGTTTTTCTGTGCTTTTTAGACTTTAGGTTTTTTGCACATGCACATACACACACATACATANATGCACATACACACACATACATATGCATACACCTGTAGGTATTTAGATACACACACACATGTATATGTTCACCTATATATAAAAATATATGTATTTTTAAATTTATTTTTTATATTCTTTTCCAGTTCCCAAAGTTAACTGATGGGTACTGAGGTAGAATATTATTGAAATGATATTTTGAGGGAAGTTTAAAGATGGCTTTTCCATATGAGCACTTTGAGTACAGGTCACAGGTTGAGAGGGTAAATACAACTCCTGGGTTGTATAGAAATATACTTTATCTCAAAGCACTGTTGCAGCAATTCCATTGACACCAGATGGCTGCTCTATATCTGCAGGATGTCCAAATGTTTCTGATGAGTGTCTGCAAGTGATGAAGTTAGTTCTCCTTCTGGGAGTCTGGTGAGGAAATCAGTAGGTGGTTTTTTGTTTTTTTTTTTCCCCAGTGAAACCTCTGTTCCTTTGCAATGGTGAACCTGGTACTACCAACCAAATGTGAAGGGAGTATTCCTGTTTTCCACAGGGATCGGGGGCAGCTTCAAAACTGTGCTATGTGGACAAGTCTAGCAAGACCTTTGCCTTTCTCTTACTCTATGATTTTAAAGAAATTTTGTATTTCATATTCTGTATTAAGTGTTTTCCAACAGTTACTGGTACTTTAAAATTGAACAGTCATTTAAGGAATACTTCAGACTTAAAAATGTCACCTAGTCACATCTAGGTATTAGATTTACTTATTAGATTATAAAAATCTCCTCCATTGTGAATTCAGAAGAAATTCAAAGAAACAGACAATGCTGGACTTTTAAATTATCAGTTGAAAAACATCAGACTTTACAGATGATGGGACTCAGATTTGCAATGGTAGTTGAGGTTTGTGGCTCAGGTGCCTCTTTGTAATGACATTATGTTAACTTTGAAAAAGACTTCCCAGCAATCTAACAGGCAAATTATAGCAAATAATTATCAGCTCTTAGTTCAGTCTCTTAGTGGGTATAAGCAATGCAAGTCCTTGAAATTACATGGTTATTTATGCAAGGGCCTCTTTGTCAAAGACAATTTTTTAACAAAGAAACAACAATTTTATGACGATCAAATAACCCATGGATAAAATTATGCATTCATTGCAAGGAATAAGTGGTCTGCCTTGAAGAGGTGCAGAAACCTTTTCATGAGCCTGTGACCTGCTTGTCTGCATGTCTCAACATCCGAAGTTCTACTTCTGAATGAACCAGAGGACCACTTGACCGCACTGAGAAGGCAGTGGAAGGAAGTGCTGATGTCACAAACACAGCCACAAATATATAAGGATCTAACTAAATCCGTGAGTCTAAGCTGTGCAGAAAAGGCCTCCATTCCAAGAAAAATGGAAATATTCATCCTTCATGGTTTCACCCTTTTCACCAGCATTTCCTTGCCTCCTTTTTTTTNTCATGTTTAGTGCCTCCTTTTTTTTTTTTTTTTTCTGGTCTCAATTAATTTTTTAACCAAATAGTGTTTCCTGGAAAATACAATTCAATAATAAATGAAAAAAGAAATTAAGAGATTGGAATATCCAACCAATTTTGAGCAGGTAAAGTTGAAAAGCATCAATTGAAGTTGCTGTCTCGTAAAATTTTTCATTTCAAGAAGGAAAAAAGATTTTCCTCTGAATTTTTATCCTAAATAGATTTTTCACATCTTAAATAAATTATCAATTTTTATCATTAGGTAATTTTTTAAGCAAAATGTTATGGTAATAGTATCTCATGAAGTGTACACACACACACATAAAAATATATAGGTATATAATACATCCTTACATTGTCTATATAAAAGTCAAATACAAAATTCTACTTCATTGAAAGTTAATTCTTTGGGTTCCCAACTAAGATATTTTTGAAGTCCTGTGGGCTTCAGGGTTTTTTTGTTGTTGGTGGTGGTGATTTTTTTTTCTTTTTTTTTTTTTTTTTTGTTTTTTTTTTTTTTTTTTTTTTT
>VZDJ01000079.1:2240628-2252319 GCA_008694505.1 Cyanoderma ruficeps | reverse complement strand
GTGTGTGTGTGTGTGATTCAGAAGAGAGAAAAGGAAAAGCTACATGGCGATTATTTGTATCTTTAAATGCTCTTCCTTTCACTGTGCCTCACTTTCACACCCATGCCCATGGTGGCCCAGCAGGAGCCTGGGAAAGGAGAAGTAACCTGGGAAAAGAGTTGGATGCTCTCAAGTTCTGGTTCTGCTGCAATCTGACTTGGGACAGTGAGTCCCAGCTCTCCTGCTGGGACCTGATCCAATATATGAAGGGTTTAAACCTCTGGCAATAGAAGGGCACAAGCAGTGTTCGTTTTGAGTAGAAAACAGACATCGCCTGTCTCCAGAGCCATGTGGCAGCACACACTGTGCCTTTTGGGACTGTTGATGTGACAGAAAAAAAGCAGAAGTTGAGGCTTTGCCCATTGCTGTACTCAGAAATGTTGAATTTTGTATTATGTATAAAATAGGGGGTGGGGTGGTGTGCTGCCTTTTCTTTTTTTTTTTTTTNTTTTTTTTTTTTTTTTTTTGAGACAGTCTGGCTGCACAAGCCACATTAAACTCGGGTGTTACCCACCCGCTGTAACCATGCATATCACAGCGTGCCACGCTGCACTTTGAAGGCAGCAAGGCTTATGCTCATGACAGGAAATTGTCACAGATGTTATTAGTCCAACAATACTGTTAAATTCCAGTGCAATATGTATTGTCACCCATCAGGTACAATAATCACCATACAGATACAATCTGTTTTCTGATAAAACACAGAGGTTCGTAATGCACTGTACATTGAGCTCACAGAGAAAAACCTGTCTGGGACTCAAAGCCCTTTATCTACTCTAATTGTTTTTACTTGTAGCTGTGTGGTACCTGGGGATAATTATTCTGATATTGTATGTTCTGAAAGAGCAGAAGCCATTCAGGTAGCTGAATTGGTGAAATGAAAGCAGGCAGTCTGGAAGGGGGGACAGGTTGCCCTGGAAAGGTTCTTCTTGCTTACTATTCACAAGAGGTTTCTAAAGGCCACATGTGAATTGGAACACAGAATAATTGAGTAAAAGGGACTGCTGAGGGGCATCTACCTCCAGCTCTCCTGTTCCTTGAATCATAGAATGGTTTGGGTTGGAAAGAACCCAAAAGAGCATCTCATTCTGACCCACTGCTGCCATGGGCAGGGACAACTTCCACCAACACAGGTTGCTCCAAGCCTTGTCTAACATGGCCTTGGACACTGCCAGGGGTCGAGGGGCAGCCACAGCTTCTCTGGACAACCTGTTCCAGGGCCCCACCAACGTCGTAAAGAACAATTTCTTCCCACTATCTAATCAAAATCTCTCCTTTTTTAGTTTAATACTGTTCTCCCTTTTCCTATCACTAAGTGCCTGTGTAAAAAGCTGATCAACCCTGTTTCAGGGCATGAGTCTTTCCCATGTACTGGATTCTGTGAGAGTTCAGTTTCTGCCAGCCAATTTCTCCTGGCCACATAAGTTCCCCTGAATAAGAATTTTTCCTTCCAGTGTGTCAACCTCCCTGTCCAATATTGTGTGATCTACAAACCTGATGAGAAGGTACCTCATCCCCTTTTTTCAGGCTCTTAACAAAGAGCATGGACTCTGGCTACAGGCTGGACTTTTTATCACTGTCCACCACCCTAAACCCCAGGAAGTATGGTTAGTTTTCTACCATACTTACTTACTACCAAGCTTATTTTCCACACTTTTCACATCACAGAATGTTTATTCTGTTTATAAATTGGCAATTTGGCTATGGTGTATTCTGACAAACTGTGTCAAAATCTTTTCTGGAGTCAAGGTGTGCAACACCCGCTGCTCTCCTCCTGTCCCCAGAGCCATGATTCAAATCTCAAACACAAAATTCCACATTAGTTGTGTAGAGTGGGAAAGTGAACCACAGCTAATTGAATATCCCACTTGTTCCTAGCCTAGCAGTAAAGGATATTAAGAAGGTAGATAGAGTTTCTTCAAGGGCTTTGAAGGGTTTGTGACTTTTGTAGGAGTAAGGAATGTTTTCTGCCTCTTGGTAAGAGGAGGGACAGTACAGCTGCTTGTTTACAGAGGGCTGGATTGCAACAGCACGCACCAATCTGTCTCTGTGTGTGACATATCATTTTAATTACCCTGGGTTTACTTTCTCTATAGGCATCCCTTCCATTATTTAAAATTAGCCCTCCATGTGTCACCCAACTGGCATGGATGAAGAATCTCCACCAGAAACATTGCCCTAATTCAACTAGATCGGGGCACACCATATTTTTCACTTAAACAAAGGCAACTCAATATTTAGATCATCTTTCTTGTTCCAGCTGCTGCCCCTTGCATGGCATGTAAATTAAGAGCTCTTGTGCTAACCATTGATTTTTCTTCCCGGGATCCCAAGGGGACACATCCTGCTAGGTTTATTCTTGAGGAAGCCCGTTCCACTGCTGCACAAAGCTAGCATTGTCAAGAAGATTTAGCTGCCAATGACAAAACATCTTTCATTGTGAATTCTACTCATCATAAGGAGCTTACAAATCCTAAATCACAGTGGGGCCACCCTTTCTTTTGCTCTCAGTGCACCATCATAACTCTTCCACCTTAACTATCAGAGGAATGCTGTCTATGCCTCTTATCAGGCCTGGGTCAAAGGTGAATATCTGAGCTTCTCGGTCACAGTGACATCAAGTGCTGTGAAATACGGTAATAACAATCTTTCAGGAATCTCTGGGGCCATTCTGTAAACCCAAGTGGTTCTGTGTGACTCTGCTTTTTGTCTTCCACTGCAGATGTGATGCTACCTTGCAAGAAGAGGCTAAAAATCTCCCTGAAAGCAGCTTCTGTGTTTGTAGTGGTGAGGGGGAGAGGGTTGGGGTTTAGCCATGGATGGTATGGGAGAACAGCTGTGAGAGGGGGGTTTGTGGAACTATCTCTGCTCTGTGAGCTCAGTGATGCAGATCACCAGTGTAAATAGACACTGATAACTTGTAGAGACATTCAGTAACCTTTCAGCTCTCCTTCTTGGAATATACTTCTTCATTCTTGGGAGGGAACAAAATGAAACAACAGTCTCATCCCTGAGCTAAAAATCTCCTAATTATCANTGAGATAAGGATTCTCCCCCCCGCCGCTTCTTGCTGGACTTCTGGCTTCCAGTCTGTTACCTACTAGTTTTCACTAGGTAAGAAAAAGGGAAGGTGGGATATAGAATTGTAGAATTGTAGAATGATTTAGGTTTAAGAAAAGCCCCTCCAAGATCGAACAGTCGAGTCCAATAGTTAACCCACATAAAATATTTTTCAGTCATTTTGGAGCATGAACACACCTTAGGTGAGGAACATCCTGGTAAATGACAAAGAGGAATTGAGGAGATTTCCTGAGCTGGTGGCAGGCAGCAGGGGAAGAGTGGAGGGTCTGTTGAACAAAGTGCTCTTTATTCTGCAGAGCACGGGGAGCTGTGTGTGTGCAGGGTGATTAGAGCAGAAAGGCCAGCCACTGCCAGTGTGTTGTGAACCTGTAATAATCACAACAGAAATAAAAACCACTGTGGGATGGAACATGATTTCCTGTGTCTGGGCACGCAGAAAGACCAGGGAGGCTTGCTCACCTTTTGCTGCAGAGATTAGAAGGCACAAAAGAGACTTTTCCTCTGTGCATTTAGGTAATGGGCAGAATCTAAACAGACTTTATTGCTGCTGCAGACAGCCCTATTGAAGCAATTGAAGGTCACTCCCACAAAGACCTGTTGCATTTCTCTAACCCTTAAAGGAATTAAAATAAAAATGTGCTTCTCTCTAGTGCAGCAAATGTGTTGTAATAATACTGTGAGGCTAAATTTAGCATTTGCTCAGTAACAGATTGCAGTCCCATCATCACACAATACCTTGAGCTGAAGGGACATATGAGGATCACACCCCGTGTTTGAGAATGTTGTCCAAACACTTCTTGAGCTCTGTCAGCCTTGGTGCTGTGACCACTTCCCTGGGGAGGCTGTTCCAGTGCCTGACTACCCTCTGGGTGAACTTTTACCTAATAGCCAACCTAAATCTCCTCTGCCACAGCTTCAGGCCATTCCCTCGGGTCTTGTCACTGGTCACCAAAGCGAGGAAGCTGCAGAGCACGATGAGGTCTCCCCTCAGACATATTGTGTTCCAAGCCCCTCTTTGTCCTCACCTCTGTTCTCCTTGCCCCTCACACTCCCTCTCAGACTCCTCCTCTCCAGTGTGCTGAATAGCCAGAAACCTGGTCACTAATTACTGTGGTGAAGATTTGCAACATGTCTGGCAGTGCCAGGAAGTGGGGCACAGCCTTTGCAAGTGTGGAGGGGTCAATCAGGCTCAAGTCAAAACAGAGTGTTTCCAGCTAATTCTGAGGGTTGGTGATGACAAGCACCATTGAACATAGATGTTTGGCTGTCAAGTGTGCAATACATTTGGAAACTCACCTCATGGGGAGGGCAATGGGGTTTTCCTATTTTACTTTTATCTTCCCTACTCAACTCATTTGATCACACACACCAAGGAAAAAAAAGGTGGTGGTAGTGGGAAGCTGTCCATGAAGAATTTTCAAGTCTGTTTTCAATCAGACTGATATATTTTTTTCCCAAGTTTTGTGCTCCTGCCACTCTCTGGCCGTGCTTTCTCCTCCCCTTTTCTGAGCTCTAGCATGAAGTAGTTCTTTTTCTAAGGGTTGTGACAAGAGACTTTGCAGATGTCAGATTTTTGATGTCCTAAAGTGCAACTGGATATATGAGAGATATGATGACTAAAGGAAAATAAAGCTCTCAGGTTTGTCTGCTTTCATAGTATCTTTTGACTACATAGTAATTCTGTCAGTATTATTAAACATTATTGTAGTAGTAATGAAGAATAATAGCCAAATGTTAGAGATTTAGTATGCTATGTAGAAAAAAAAATAGATTCTGCGTTAATTGAATAGTCAGAAAAATGTGAGAATGAATCCAAGTTTTCATTTACAGTTTGACAGAACCAGAAAACAACAGATTTTAAGACCAGAAATAGATCTTAAACTATCTGCTTTTTCAACCTCCTATGTAACAAAGCTATGTATCATTCAACTTTTTCAAAGTAGAAATAGTAATTTAATTTCCCTTTTCTCCTTGTTATGTTTTTAAAAATGGGGGAGGAAAGTAAAGGCGTGAAAAAAACTGATGCAAATTTTTCACCGATTTCGAATTTACAAGTACAAAACTTGTGTTGCTGGACCACACTCATGTATATCTAAGCACCAGAAACAGGGCAACAGTCTGATCCTTGATATGCATCACAGAAGACTACAGAAGAGCAGATCTGCTATGTGGAACTGGCAAGAGGTCATTCCCTGTCCTAATACAAGCATGGTGAGAGCTTTTGGAGGGGCTCCCATTTGCTTTTGTGCATCACATCAGAGAAAAAAAATTAAGTTCCACCTCTTTATTCACCCTTCTTGCAGAGCAGAGGCATTATGGATGCTTGTTTCAAATACTCTGGGTGGATGACCCAAAACCCACTTGTGTAAAGATCAAGTAGAAATGTTTGTAGCTGGTGACCTAACTGTGGGTGTCCCTGCTGTACTCCATGTGAGAATTTCTATATACAAGTAGTACTTTTTCCTTATGCTAATAATACTGACAATTGTCTGAGAGGGAGAGAGATGTGTTCTTAAACTGACTGTGACACTGGCTTTAGCTAAATCTTAGGGGAAGTTCTGAACACAACAAGAAGTTCCCTGGGTATCGGAGGAACTATGGCAAAGGCAGAGAATATTTTTTCACATTTAACTAGGTTGTTTAACATATTTAAATGCTGCTGCATCCTGTTTCCAGCCATGAGTAAGGGCAAAATGATCTTGAACTGAAAATGAGAAATAAAAATTTATTATTTCCCTATAAATTGCTGTGTGTAGTATTTCTTATATAGACACATTTAGTCATAGAGATGATAGAGGAATGAAATCAAATATAATTTTTTGACTTAAAAAGTATTAATTCATGCTTTAGGAAGGTGTCTTTCATACTTTGATGCAGGTATAAAGGGGTCTTTTTGAGTTTCTTAAGCTAATTAATAAATCCAATGAAAAAAATTTGTGTCATCAACTGTAATCCTTTCTACAATATGTGTCTTATGAAAAGCAAAATTATCAAGTGCATACAGTCAATGGCAGACAAGAATTGCAAGATAATACAGTTTTGGAGGAACCTCTGGAAGTCAACTCTTCAGCTCAAAGGACAACTTGATCAAATCAGATAAACCAAATCTCTACTGAAGCAGTGGATAAAACAGCCAGGCTTTTTCCCTTGAATTACCTTTTTCCCTTGAATTACCTTGAAATACCCTTGAATTTAAACATTATTCCTGAGTTTGAATCTTGCATCATGTGCTATCATTGAGGTTTGTTAGGTGCCATCGTAAAAGACCCTGCTAAAATGTTTGTCCTCTTTCTTGCAAGTCCGCTTTAAATACTTAAAGGCCATAATGAAATCTTCCTCAATGTGGACTGTATAAACCTGTACTAATTTCCTCTATACCAGGGGGAAACTGAGACCATGACAAATGCAGATGCACAGAATTAGGTGATTTATTCCTTTTTGAATGCCTAGATTTGATTTAGTCTTTTGCAGCCCGTATATCTTGAACATTGTTGATATGTGGGCAAAATTTATTTATTGGCTGACTCAAGATGGAAATAGAAAAGTCCTTACAAAAAACTCATAATGTGGCTGAGGTGGCTGAGGTGGGAAACTCTTACAGTTGCTGTATTTTTTTTCATTTTCCACCCCTTAAAAACTATAGTTTCTTTCTAACTTGAACATTCAGATACAATTAAATTGATTATAGACTAAATCAGTTTCTTATTCTTGTTCTGTAGAAATATAAAGAGCTCTGGAGACCATAAGGTTTGCTCCTTTCCTTGTCTTGTCTTTAAGAGTGACCAAGGTGATATAATTTCAAAGAAAGGGAGAACATGGTTGCTGCATTCAGTACTTCTGGCAGCAGTAGCCCTGAGGACTATTTCCTCCTCAGCTCCAAGTACTTAAAAGATTAGTTTAAGCCATGAGGCAGGAAGGATTGCTTTGGTATGGTAATAGGGAGAATTGTGAAGGATTCCCTTCTGAGTATGTTGGGTTTGAATTTAAAGAAAAAGAAAAAGAAGAATTTTAGGTCAAAACAAAAGGAGATAAAGAAACATGTTAATAAAACTGAAGCTATAAGATTCTAGCTCTCAAACCTGCTCAAAAATTGAAGTTACTTCAAATAGAGTATTATAGTATACTGATAAATTTCACTTCCTGTTGAAAGAAAACAGAAGTCGAAGATGAGACATTTTAAAATAAAATCTTGAGCCGTATTTTCATTCCGTAAAAGTTAATTTTCTCAGCAGTTGCTTTCTCTTGAGCTCATTGGGCTTTATTTATGACTGCAGAATTGCCTATGATAACGAAAAGCAAACCCACACCAGAACAAAACTGCTGTTTAAAAGATGTTCAGGATGTTTAGTAATTTCTTAAGAATCTGGGTGATTTTTGTATGAACAGGTAGGCATCTGTTAGAGTGGAATTTCATTGAGCAGCTTAATTAGCTCTTCATGCTATTTAATATTATGTTAAATGACTACCAAAGGTTATTAATTAAAGTATTAAAATCTCATTGTTTGTTAGTAATGGGACGTGGGAAGAGGGAAAAAGAATAAGATTTTATTATTAACACGTTTCAGGGAACACTGAGTAAATTGGATAAACAGTGGAAAATTGGATAAAAATAGAGGAAATATACATCTGGCTGTTTCCACTTGTTGTATAAAACATACAATAGTTTATACTTGTTACACGATTCCTATAAATACTCATGCATGTCCAATAAGTTAAATTACTAGCACTGTAGGTTGGTAGTTTAAATAAACCTTTCCATAAACAATTTTAGGAAAACAGGGCTTCCTCAAAGGCAGTTCCTATCTCATTAGAGAACATCTATCCGTATTTAGCCACACATTTAGCCCACGGTGAGAATGGATGTTTCAATTTGGCCTTTTTTTTTTTAAGTAGTGGAGATGGGAATTGATTTGCTTGTTACTGAGCTGATTAAATGCTGTGTGCCATGGTGCCAGAAGGAGATCAACCTCACTATCTTCCCTGTCTACAACTTCCTCTGTCACATCTTCATGGCATGATGACTTTCCAGTCAGGGTCTTCAGAATCCCATGAGTTTCCAAGAGGTGAGTCTGTTCTTGGACACCAGGGTTGCAGTTTCTCTCACCCATCTTAAAATATCTATATTGCATGTGCATCTGATCTGGGACCAATATGATCTTGAGAGTGTGATTCACCTCATCAGTAATTATGCCTAACTTCTGATGAGGTGAGAAAAATTTACCTTGAACGCTATTGATAATACTCTCAGATTTCATTCATTCGTAGTGGGAATCCAGATAAGATTTCACAGGTAGATATTGATACCACAGATGTCTTCAGTCATGGTGTAAGAATCTCGCCACCATAAAATCTCAGCTTTTATTTGCATGTGTGCTCCTGTGATATGTATAGTGATCAATGTAAATGCAATGTAAATCTGGGTTCATTCAGAGTGCAAGGAAAATAACCCAATCCATCAATAATGAAGGCTTGAATTTCTCTGTCCAGTTCACACTCTGGAAGTAAAGAGTTGCTTCAATGGAGGAAAATATCCATGCTCATAATTCTGCAGCTTGTATTAAAAAAACCAACCAACAACCGCCCCCCCCCNCCCCCCCCCCCAAAACAAGATAAACCAGAGAGTCTAAATGCATTCCTTTTAGCATTTTCTTCAATTACTATTTTAAATAGTTAGTTTTCTTCAGATGACTTTTCTATTGTGATCTTCTTATCTTCTATGAGTGGTATCTCATTTAAAGCTCTGCTTAAGGACGCAGCTCAGAAATCATTACCTTACTGCCCTCAAAAGTCAAAAGCAGTTCTGATTGTGTAGAGTGCATGAGAGGCTGGTAAATGGTTTAGAACTTTCAGCTGGACTTCTAAGGAGTGTGAAAGAGACAGGAGGAGAGAAAATATCTCACGATTCTGATGGTACCCACTGTTTTAATGAAATTAATAAGCAGTTCTCCAAGGGGTTGCATAGTTTGTGTGTCTTCCACAGAAAATCTGAACAGATAGACTCAGACTCAAGCTGAAGCTCACAGCAGGTCTGAAAGTGACCTTGAAATTTTTTTCCTAATGAGCAGAAATCATAAAGACTTAATCAAGTGAGTCAGCACAGATTTTGGTCTTTGTCCTAAAAGAGAGATGGTTGCATGGTGGTGTTTCAACAATGGGATAGAGAATTCTGGTCAAATTGACATTTCCTCCCCACCACAAAATTACAACAACCTCGGGGGAAAAAAGCTGGCAAGAACAACAGACTGAATGCATTGACAGGCAAAAAAATCCATAGGGTTTATGTTCTGGGATTACATTTTGTCTAATTATGCAGCAAAGGACATAGCGGAATATTGTGCTCAACTGTGGAAATATTTCTGGTCACTGAAAAGCATTTTGGCTAGGTGTTCTCCCTACACTCGAAGTGTCCTGTGCCAAACTGAACCTCTCAATTGGTTGATAAATTCCAAGTATATGCATGTAGAGGGAAAAAACAGTGCATACTAAAACCATGAATTCAAAGTAATACTCAGGAAAAATATCTTCAAGTGTGTGTTGAGAATAATTAACAATATTTTGTGTTCAAAAGTGGTGAAAAATGTAAATAAAATTCTAGAAATTACCAAGGAAAATCAAACTACACAAGGAAACAAGAAATATCAGTTATTTTATAAGTTCATGGATTGTCTATATTTGAAATTATTCTCAGAAAAGATGTGGGAAAATGATAAAAAAGTACAATGGTGAAGACTGAATTCCATGAAGAGGTGCAAGGCTGTGGTTGTAAAAGCTTCAATATTAGACGGGCAGGGTTGTTGATGATGTCCAGAAACTCATGAAGATTTTATGGGGAAAGTACATAGAAAATAATAATTAGTGTTTTTACAGTTAAGAAATAATTATCAGAGGGCATTGGATGAAATTTTTAGGCAGAACTTTTAATGCAAATCTGATGATGAATTACTTTGTAATGAAATGCATGGTTAAACTATTAACTCGATGCCAGAACATATTGTGGAGGTCAGACATTAATTATTAAATTTAGCCACTGAGAAACAAGCTGCTGCTTGGAAAGCTAATAGGATGGTGGAACAGGGAGGTTATACCAAGAGCAGGGTGCTACTCTATTACCTCATTACGCAGAACTAAGTTATTTTCCCAAACATCTGCCATTAATGCTATTACAGATAACAGACTAAATGAGCCTATGATACGAACACTTATCCTTACATTTTGTATTATATTCTTATATCTATATATATGCATCTTTTCAGATGGTAGCATGGGAATGATCATAATAGAGTGTTAAAGTGATGAAAATGTATTTGGCTGAGGTAGATGGTCAGTAGGAACACACAAAGCAAATAAAAGGGAGAACATTTCTCTCAGAAGTCATCTTCATTATTTCTATGTGTTTTAATATACAAACTCAGGGAAGGCAAAGTGCACCAAATGGTTGTTTTTTACCAATCTAAAGTGAGCTCTTAGATATTTAAGCTGGTTTAGAAGGTACACCACTTCTCTGCAGATATTTTGGATAAACAGCATTTTGGACTAAGAAGGCCAATGGCCCCTGGGCTGTCCCAGCCATGGTGTGACACAGCCCCAGGGCAGGGCCCGTCCCCTGGGCTGGCACTGCTGAGGCACCTCCAGTGCTGTGGACAGCTCTGGGGCCCTCAGGACAAGAGAGACACTGAGGGGCTGGAGCATGTCCAGGGAAGGGAACGGAGCTGGGGAAGGGGCTGGAGCCCCAGAAGTGGCTGAGGGAGCTGGGAAAGGGGCTCAGCCTGGAGAAAAGGAGGCTCAGGGGGCACCTTGTGGCTCCGCACAACTCCCTGACAGGAGGGGACAGTCGTGGGGGTCGGGCTCTGCTCCCAGGGAACAAGGGACAGGAGGAGAAAGAACAGCCTCATGCTGGGCCAGGGAAGGGGCAGGTTGGATATTGGGGAAAATTCCTTCACTGAAAGGGCTGTCTAGCCCTGGAACAGCTGCAGAGGTGGAATCCTCATCTCTAGAGGGGTTTAAAAACTGTGTGGATGTGGCACTTTGGGACATGGGTTAGTGGTTTCCTTGGCAGTGCTGGGGGAATAGTTGGACTCTCCGATCTTGGAGGGCTTTGCCAACCTAAATTATTCTATGACACTTTGAATAAATATGTCCACCCTCTTTCAGCACCACTCAATCTCAAATAATTTTAAAGTAATTTTATTGAGTACCCGAATGTTCTAACTATAGATTTTAGGGAGCCTGATCTTCTCTCACAAGTCAAGATCATTTAAACGTCTGACCTGCTCTGATTGGGTTATGTCATACTCTTTTTACTCAGGTATTAAAAAATATTTGACTACCTGTATCTTTTGTGTTTACTAATTTAATTGTTTTTCTTCTCTTTGTCAGTCAAGTACAGACAGCAACAGCAAGCAGAGCAGAAAAGCACAAAAAATTTGTTGTTGGAATACCAGAAAGTGTTGGGTACGTGTGGACTGCATCAAAGGGATGGGCTTAGTGACAAAATGCACCCTTGGCACAGCAAATGGTGATTCCCAAGATTATACTAGGCTTAAAACAGTGTGTACTACTACTACTACTACT
>VZDJ01000079.1:2182081-2240048 GCA_008694505.1 Cyanoderma ruficeps | reverse complement strand
CCCTTCCCTTCCCTTCCCTTCCCTTCCCTTCCCTTCCCAGAACTTCCCAGAACTTCCCAGAACTTCCCTTCCCTTCCCTTCCCACAAATAAATTTTAACTGTTAACAACAGGAAAAACAGGTAAGAAAAAGAGTTTAGCAGTGCCCTCTAACAGGAGAAGGATGGGACCCCCACACCCTCAGAGAGGACTTGCTGAGATGATTGCTGGCATTATGAAAATCATTTGCTTCATGACCAAGAATGTCTGGACTGTTCTTCTGATGCACAACACAGCACATCTTCTGGCACTTCAGAAATGGGAGTACTGTGCACATAACATACACCAACTTCACTGCTGGCACTTCTTCCTCCTCTGTACCTCAAACCATCCCACCTTATAAAGGTCTTTGGGTTTGAGATTGTTTCCTTAGATATTTAGCCAGCACCTTTTGTGACTCCAGCCAGTTACTCTTGCTTTAAGTATTACATTAATTGACTGCAGTCAATACTGCAATGAATACTGAATACACTGAACTCAGTAAAATGTTAACATGAAAACCTTCCATGTGAATTACTCTGATCTCTTGTGTAAATGATTTGCAAGTTTTAAATTATAAATCTTCATACTTTCTTTTTTTAAAATTTTGTTTTAATTCAGTTCATAAACCACTCAATTGCTTTGTCTTATACCGGGACTTGGAAGACACAGATAATGTTTCTTTTCTGAATGGGGAAAATCTGGTTTCCTGCACTGAGCTGCAATTTGTATCTTCTTTGTGTACACATTTGGGTTCAAATTAAGAATAGGAGGAGCCCACAAGATCAGCCCTGCACTCATTTTCAAGGAGCTTTATGACCTCCCCACTGCAGGTTTTGCGACAACTTTATTGACCATATATAATGAGTATTATGAAACCCAGGGGGTTCCTAGGGGAATATATCTCTACCCCAGGAGGAGACTCTCCACTTATCTCTTCATTCACAGGTGGTTGTTCTCACACTGAGCTATTGCTGCTGCTAAGTCTCTGTTGGAAGAAGGGGCACAGAAGTTTTTTAGTTCCCTTCAAAATGGGATCATACAACAAAACCTGTTTGGAAATAGGTCTATAAACAATGTGCAATTCTAAGCAGCCAGCTAGAAAAAGTAATTAAAGAGGACGTCTAAATCACAATAAAGTCCATAGAATTTCAAATAGCCTTTCTAAATGTATTCCTGCCCTCCAGCTAAATCATTTGCAATCAACTTGTTGATTCTTTTAACTACACATTAAAACCTATGTCTTCCACAGAATAAGCTTTTACACAAACACAGAGAACAAATCCATTCTCCTTAAACCTTTTGGTTTAAACTTTTTTGATGGGAGCCGTCTGCAAATAACAAAGCTGCAGCTTGAGTTTCCATCCCAAGAGAAATATTGCCAGGCACAGAGTCTTCAGGATCTGCAGGGATGAAGAATAGTAATTTCCTGCTGTGAAAGAGCAGCCTCTGAAACAATTTCTAAGTCCTTCAGACTCTGCCTCCCATCCTCTACCTGGCCATAGAGATTACATGCAGATAACCTGTGGACTAAGTAATGTAGCCAGCCAGTTGGTGTATGGAACTTTAAGTGTTCATGGGAACTGCCTGCTGGGCTCTTCTGTTCTCAAAGGGGCTGAATTTTACCTCTAAAACTGCCACAGTGATGTGCACAGGGCAGTTGGATTATCAGCAGGGTTATGTTCAAATAATAAATTTCCCTCCCATTTAGCAATGCCACACTGTCCCACAGTCTCACAGAATCACAGAATAATTGAGGTTAGAAAAGCTCTTCTAAGGTGATCAAGTCCAACCATTAACCCAGCACTGCCAAGGTCACCACTAATGCAAGTGACATGCCCACATGGCTTTTAAATCTTTCCAGGGATGGGGACACCACCGCTTAATCAGACTTCTTGTTCCAATGCTTGACAGACCTTTCTGTGAAAAATTTCTGCCTAAAATCCAATCTAAAAGTCCCCTGGCACAACTTAAGGTCATTCCCTCTTGCTCTGTCCCTGTTCCCTGGGAGCAGAGCCCGACCCCCCCCCCGGCTGTCCACTCCTGTCAGGGAGTTTTGCAGATCCAGAAGGTCCCCCCTGAGCCTCCTTTTCTCCAGGCTGAGCCCCTTTCCCAGCTCCCTCAGCCACTCCTGGATTCTCCAGACTCACTCATGAAGAGTTAACTGTTGTGTCAGATTGAGCTACTGTGATTGACAAAGCAGTAAGTCAGAAAACTTGTGTGAGCATCCATTGCTCTGAAGGGGTCAAAGACGACAAGCCATTGGCAATTCCTCTTCTTCATCCGCTTGTCCATGCTCTGCTTTCAATTACAATTTTGGCTGAGCTGTTGTCCTGGCAGCCTTAATTTTGCATTAATTAACTTTGTGCCTCATACCCATACATTGACACCCTTTTAACCTTCTTTGGCCACTTAAGAGTTAAGTTGGTATGTTTTGGTCAGGCAATAATTGCTTCAAAGCCTTCTCCAAACTTTGCAGACATGGAACTGATATTTTCACTGTCAACACAGAGTCTCTGCTGGTCATAATCCACAGGAATGCACCTGGATGCAATTGTGCTTGGATGACTAAACCCGAGTGATGTGTTTCATTTAGTGGGGACTCCGCTGACTTTGTTGTAAAGATTAGAAAGTGATTCAGCATTCATGAGAAAATGTGAAAAAAAGGGTTAGCTGAACAGTGCTAGAAGTGGATCCATATTGGGAGCAATTGAAAGAGGAAATGGTCTGGATTTATTGTCTGCATTAAAGATATTGTGAGTCCCATGGATACCAGGAGTGTCATGGAGATGTAGCTAATAGGATTTTTATTGGATTATTGTCTGGCTGCTGCACCTGCTTCTGAAGGGGACAGTGCAGTGGGTTTTCTGGCACGATACTTGAACAAGATATCAGAAAGGAGCTATGGGAACCGGAAGCTCCAATATAAAATTTTAAGGAAACTTTTACAGTTGCCTCAAAGCTATTTCCAGGAAGGCAACAGCCAGTGAGTACTGTACCCCTTCTCACTCTTTAAAAAATGTTCAAGTATAGAAAATATGTTGCTGGAGTAAAGACACCAACTTACACACTTCTACTCTTTGCAGTCCAGATGTAGGTTATTTTTTATTTGAACTGACATGAGGGAAGATTACTTCCAAATTTTTATTATTTTTAAAATAACGTTTTTGGTTACCATTGGTTTTTTGTTTTGTTTTGTTTTGTTTGTTTTGGGTTTGGGGTTTTTTTTTCCACAGTGACATAGAATCATATGATCATTAAGTTTTAAAAAGATGTTTAAGGTCTTTGAGTCCAACCACTAACCTAATCACATCCTCAAATGCTACACCAATGCTACATGTTTTTTCAACACTGCCAGGGATGTTGACTCCACCACTCTCCTGGACAACCTGTTCCAGTGCTTGACTACCACTCCAGTGAATAATTTTTTCTTAACATCCAATCTAAATCTTTCCTGGCACAACTCAAGGCCATTTCCTCTCATTCTCCTGGTCTCTCATTTTCCCTGACTCCTATGCATTAGGTTGCAGTAATTTCCTCCTCTGTAGCCGGAATCAAAGCTTCTTCACCTGTATCTAAATTTTGCTAAAGGTTCTGGGTGCAGACCCTTTCTAGTTATTTCCATCCTTGAAGATCTCACACAGGACTTGCCTGTTTCATGTTCAGTAAAGCATTTCCCAACTCTGGTTTAGTTCTTTTATTATACAACGGAGAAATGTACTGAGGGGGAAAAAATGGGAGCTTTCATCAACAGTTGATTTAATTTTTACTCCTGCTTTCTACTGAAGCTGAACTTAAGAGTAACTTGGAAGCCATCGAAATTCAGGTCTCAAGCTAAACACTTCTAGCACTGATTAAAGAGAGCTTTATGAGATTTTAAGTAGGTTTGGATGAATAATTTGTAAAAAGTGATTTCCTGAATTGCATCTCATGTCTTTGTTCATTAATTACTTAGAAAGGGGGTCAAATTATCCCATCCAGGATCTACTCCAACATTTTCTGGAGTAAATGAAAGGAAATAATTGCTCTCTGGATTAAGACACATAGATATTTTATTGAATTTCTAAGATCCTCCTCTCTAACACACAATAGAGTTCTTATCCACATATAAAAATGCTGTGAATTTTTTGTCTGTATTTTTTTGACAAAGACAACATCTCTTGGAAAACTCCTACTAGTGTGGTGTGTATATTTTACATTTTTTACTTTAAAGGTATTGTTTTAGAAAGCATTTTTGCCAGTTAATGTAGGTAGAAAACTGAGATCATTAATATACAAAGTAATTTACTTAAACATGATTTCTCATTTTCAGGTAATGTTGTCATCAAGGATTACAGTCAGTGGCTTCTAACAACTTGCAAAAGCACAGCAGGGCACAGTCTCCAGCTGCACCAGAGGACACTTGAATTGGACATTATGAAGAATTTCTTCATAGAGGGGTGATTAGATACTGAAATGGGTTGCCCAGGGAAGTGGAATCACCATCCATGGAGGTGTTCAAGAAAAGCCTGGATGTGGCAGTCCAGTTCTAGGGTCTTCTAGGGTCCAGTTGACAAAGTGGTGTTTGGTCATAGGTTGGATTCAATGATCTCAAAAGTATTTTCCAACCTAATTGTTTGTATGATTTTCCACATACTTTTTTCCCCTCCTTCTCTTTTTAATCTTTGCCCTCAGTGATGTTATTTATTTGCCTCTATATTAGTCTCTTATTCCAGCAACTTGGATAATCCTGAGGAGGTTTATATCTGTTTCTAGTTGTGTTTTATCACATGTTTCTTCACCTGAAATTACTATTCTTTTAAATTGAATCAGTTACTTTCTCAGCTTTATTTATTTATTTTTGATTTTAAGCACTCAGTTTCAGTAACCTTTTCTCCAGTTCACATGGTTTTGTTCCTTTATTTCATTTGGCTTCACGTATTATTAGACCAGCAGTCTGCATCATATGGTACGCTGTCCCTCAAGCATGACTAATTTCTAGTTCTGATAATAATTGTAAAGGATTTGGATTAAAAATATATTTTGTGTTGAAAGAGGTATGATTTTGATTCCAGATTTTATTGTATCTTAACTTTGTGATCAGTTCGTCATGTCCAAGAAGTATACCACTAACAATAATAATGTGTTGGAGATGTAATCTAAAAAGTTAAATTGATAGTGAAAAGATATAGCAATGCTTTACTTAGATAATGCAAATTCTTTGAAAATCCTGCTTGCATTTTAACTTTGCTTTCTCATTAATATGTTCCTGCTAATTTAGAATAAATCATAGGAAATGTATATTGGGATGCTGCTAGAATTTTCTGTGATTTGGTGTTGGTCATTGTCATTTCCTCTGCAAAATTTGGGAATTTATATATTATTGGGCAATACTAAAAAGAAAGCTGGTGGTCTCTCTACATTGGTGGTAAAAGAGCTTAACCATACATGTGCAGACCCTTCATGATATCCTCCCTCCTTGCCAGACTGTGGTCCTGAGTGTACTTTGTTTTCCTCTGCAGGTGAGTCCCATGATATCCCAAGTCTTAAGCTGTGCCAAGGGAAATTTAGGTTGGATGTTAGGAAAAAGGTTTTCTTTGAAAGAGTGATAAAGTACTGGAATAGTCTGCCCAGGAGGGTGGTGGAATACATCTCTGGGTGTATTTAAAAAAAGACTGGATGTGGCACTTAGTGCCATGGTTAATTGAGGTTAGGGTTGGGTTGGACTGGATGGTCTTGGTGGTCTCTTCCAACCTAGTGATTCTGTGTGATATTTATTCTGTTTTTATTTATAGTGCAATGTCTTCACAAAAGCAATTGGCTTTTCCCATGTTTTCTACAAGGCAGCTGCCAACAGTTCTGTTCCTTTCTAATGGCTAATAACAAAACCCCAACAGCTTCTAAAGCTATCCCACCTATTTTATAACTCGGCTTAATGCAAGCAGATGCACCCACTTCAAGATGTATTTCAGGAGTATATTTTTGTTCCCAAACTACAGTGGTGGGTACTGTTTTAACAGAAAGACTTCAGATGACAAATTGCCAACTTTGAAATATTGGCCATGAATATAAGCTACTGACCACTTCAGTCGCACACTTGCTTTGAGGACACTTTTATTTATATACAATATGGGTGTGCTTTTGCACACTGACAAAAATACAGTTTTTATAAATACAGTAATTAGTAAAAGTACAAAAGTTAGGGTACAATGCATGCCACCATGAGGTGGGTTGAATAATTGCTTTCTGCAGCTGCTTTATGTCTATAAAGGTGGTCTGAAATTACTCAGGGGTCTAACTCTGAGACTTTTAAAGCTAGATAAGGCACAACCTTAGCATTTCTCTGCCTCAGTTCTTCCACTTGGAAAATGCAGAGAATCTGAAATCTGTCTCATTATCTCACTAACATGCTTAAAATATTTAAGGAATAAGCTTGAAGACGTGATGGTGGAAGGCAGTTAAGAGCTAATTAGCCAGGCAAGAAACCTGTTTTCACTTAACCAGGGGAATGGAGGCTGATTGGATGAAGGGAAGAGGGCAAAGTACTGAACTATCCTGCAAGTAACCTGACTGTTTGTACTATTAGATCATTAGGATATGGATTGTATCTTTAGACATGCCATCTAACCAATGGAGAGCAGAGCAAACACAGAAGTTTCCTGAATTTATATTGAAAATCCTAAAATATATATGTAATCAGTCAATTAGACAGCTCTGGGACAACTCTCAAGAGTTATTTTGTGCCCAAGGATGTGATTTCTGAGGCTGGAATTGGTGTGAAGGTATCTGAATTTTATTACAGTGATTCCTGTGCATATGCCCTCTGTGCCTCCAGCCACTCTCTCAGGGTGGGTAGTACCAGGAAAATTGAAATGGTGAGGAGAGGGATTTGTACCACAATCATGGAAATGTTGGCTCAAATTATTTGAAAAGAGGGATTGCTGTTACTCCATGCAGTGACCTAGTTCTGATTGTGTGTGAAGTTATTGCCTGTAAAACCCGCCAGTTTAATATCTCTAGAGAATAATTATTTTTTATTTATTGGCCATTCTGTAACTTACCACAAAAAAACCCATGAGAATCCTGCCAAAGTGTCACCTCTGGTCAGGGACACAACATCATAAACTGAAAACAGTATTTGAGACACACACATTATGAGCAATGCATTACCTTATATTGAAACAAAGAAAACTTAAAAAAAAAAAAAAAGTTTACTTTAGGTTAAAATTTTTCCTCCCAGCTTTCTATTTTCTTAGCTGGATTTTAAAATTTCTACCATTTCATTTCTGTAATTCCAAGTATAAATAGTAAGGCTACTACTAGAAAGCATTGACTCATAATACTCACTAATATTGCTCCTAGGAGAATAGCAGGGTCATTAACAAAACACAGCCATTGCATCTATGGTCCTCGATGGCATCAGCCCAAACTTTGTAAAAGAGTGTTCCTCCCACAGGGATTGTGAGCTCATTCAGATTTCTGCCAGTTTCCAGGATCAAATCCATGAGTTCAAAGGACTTGCCTTGACAACTGGCTGCTGGTTCCAGTGCTTCACTTCCTAGCTAAGAATGGCCAAAAGTCTCACTGCTGTTAAGACATGATGCAGGATATGCTTCCAGGCTCAATACTAATGACAGAAAGAAATTCAAGGGGAAAAAACATCCTATAAAAAAAGAGAGACATTTACAGAGCAGTTTATTACACGCCATCAAGAGGCCTGTGTGAGTTTTGATGTTTTTCCTCCATGACAGCAGAGGAAGCCAAGATGTAAGAGTCTGGATTAGACAAATACTGAATCCAAAGTGTGGTGAAATGAATCCTGGTCTCTAAAGGATATGTCACATAGCTGCTGGGATGGAATCAGAAGTTTTTTTCCACACATGTCCTAATCTTCTGTATTTATTTGTTTTGCAAAAAAACGATTTTAGGTGCCTAGCTGTTATTTGAAACAGCAAGACAAAGATTCTTGATAATCATCATAGTGTTGTATCATATCATGGATCCAAAACTTTATCTAAACATGAAAAAATGTGAAAAAAATGTAAAAAAAATGTGGTCTGCACAATCACTGCACCACCCCCTGCCCCCAGGAACAGTAAGCTTTGTGATGAGATTAGGTTTGCTGGAAGATTCAAAAATGGTCATAAATATTTTGATAAATAAAGGAAAAGTATTCACAGAGCCCAGCTCAAATTTTTAGTTAGAATATGCCACCTTTTTGAGAACAAAATCATGGATACAGCTAATATGGGATGACTTAAAAATATGCTTTATAAAGCATGCATATTTTATCATCATTTTGCCATAGAAGTAAGTCACAGCTATTCTTTTGGTTGATTTAATTTTGGTATCTTTAGCTTGCTTCACACCTGAGTTTTAAATGGTGTGCCTGACTCACAGGCAGTATGAAAGAGACATACAGAGACAACTTTTTAAGAATGAAAAACATAAACTGTCTTAGATTTGAGTAAACCTCTGAACTTTCAATCACATAATTAATTTTTAATTATTCAGCAGTTTCTCTGACATGTATTTTATCCTTGGCACATGATTAAAAAAAATTCTTGTAACTGTGTATGCTGTTTAGGCATTATCATGGATCCAGTATGTAGTCCTCAAAATAAGAATATCTTCATGCACTCAGTGGCAGTTTATTCAGTTGCTAATAAAAAGTAAAATTGACAAATTATTTTTCAGCCATCTTATTCTGGTACAAAGGGTCAAAAAAGTGCTAGTTTGCATAATGTCTAAGGAAAAAAGAATTGACTGATTCAAGGAAATAGGTCTGATGATAAAATTTTTGCATATCTGAAATTGACGCTCACATCCTCTGAATTCGCTTGAAGGTCAGCTGCATATTTTTAAAGTAATCACATAAAATATTGGCCTTCAAAATAAGAACAATCTTGTTAAGAGTTACTTAAACTGCAGAGCAATATCTCTCATATGACTTGTTTTACTGGACACATCATTATTGCTTCTTGAGTGACTTTTTGACAAATAGAATGAGAACTATTTAACTGGCTAAGTATTTCATGACATAATTTTTAGATCCAATCCCTTGAATTTTATCAGGGGGACTATTCATGGAATAGTTCCACAGAATCATAGAATCACTAGGTTGGAAGAGACCTCCAAGACCATCAAGTCCAATCCAACCCTAACTTCAACTAAACCATGTCACCAAGTGCCACATCCAGTCTTTTCATAAACACATCCAGAGATGGTGAATCCACCACCTCCCCAGGTCGACATTCCAGTACTTTATTACTCTTTCTGTAAAAAACTTTTTCCTAATACCTAGCCTATATTTCCCTTGGCACAGGTTAAGACTGTGTTCTCTCATTCTGTCAGTTGCTGTCCAGAGAAAGAGACTGACCCCCACCTGGCTACCGCCACCTTTCAGGAAGTTGTAGAGAGTGATAAGGTCATCTCTGAATCTCCTTTTCTCCAGGCTAAACAACCCCAGCTCCCTCAGTTGCTCCTCACAGGGCTTGTATTCCAAGCCCCTCACCAACCTTGTTGCCTTCCTCTAGATGCACTCAAGCATTAAGAGAATTTAAGTCTTTTCTTGGGCAATAGATTAAATGGTTCAAATGAACAAAGAACTTGTTTGGGGTTTGTTTTGTTTGGGGGTTTTTTTTTGTTTGTTGGGTTTTTTTGGTTTGGTTTGGTTTTGTTTGGGTTTTTGTTTTGTTTTGTTTTGTTTTTGTTTGGGGTTTTTTTTGGATTTTGTTTAATTTTTGTATCAAGTCAGGACTTCTGTGAAGTAAATTTCAAGTTTTAAAAGGTTTGACTGAGTCATCCTTCCTCCTTACCTTACCGTTATTTTTCATTTCATTTTGCTTCTAGGTTGCAGGAAAGAGTACAAACACATGTATAGATGAAGACTCTAAAAGCTTCTCAAACTGCATATTCTCTTAGAAAACAGGATTTTCATCCCTAGTTTGAAAAATCAAAAAGCTCATCTAGATAAGGCTTCTGCTCCATATCAATTCTTTTGGCCAGACATATTATTCTACCTTGAGCCTCCCTGTAGAAGCAACTACCCAGAAGGTTGTTTTCTTTCCCAAAACACTGATTTTTTTTCTCAGATAATCTCCTCTCTTTCCACCTTGGATTATGAACAGTGGGTATGAGTTTAGCTCTGCAGCAAAGTTTTTACGAGCATGTGCACATTTACAAGCGCTCATCACAAAATGTGCTTTGACAGTCTCCTGATAAGGCTTTTCCCAGATTGAGGAATAATAAGCATTTTTGGACCACTTGACCTTGCTGGTTAATCATTTATGATGTTCAAAAACACATACATGGGCAATTTGAGTTTATCTAAACACTTACGAAGAAGCTCTTCAATTAAAGATCATACTAAGTGACACTGACAGTAACTCTAACCAATATGGTTCAGCTAAATGAACACTAGATGCTGGGAAAGGTCCCCCTCATTAAAAACAACAACAAAATCAAAAAAACTCTCCCCCAAAAAACCAAACCCACATGACAGAGAGAATCATGGTTGGAGCAGCTCTTTCTCAGAAGAAATTTTTTATAATCTTGAAAGGAAAAGGTGAACTACCATCAAATGATCCAGAAGACTTCGCTGCAGAGTTTTGCTTCCGATGCAATTTCAAAATGTTTGAAAGGAAAGAAAATAATATTTTTATATAAAAAGGAATATTTTTTGGCATTTTTTTGGCATCAATCACACACAAATGATTTACCAATTTAGTAAATGATGCCATCTAATCTTTGCGTCACATCAAACAACAAAGCAGTAAATTCACTGGGTGGCATGTAAAAGGGTATCCAGGTTGAATTGAGTCGTCTTCTAGTCCTTTCCCTAAATTGTCACATTTACTGCCTGCTGTAAAAAGAGGAAGCCACCAATTGATATCTAATTCTGCAAACCACAGGGTGTAAATGTGATTAGCGGTAATTGGAGAAGTTCAGCTACTGTTAATTTCTCCTCTCTTTGTTGTTTTTCCTATTTAAAATATTAACAAAATATGTATGTAGACCAAAACTGACTCAGATGCAGCTGAACAAATGACACGTATTTAATCAGAGCTGTGGGACCCCAAAGCGGTTGTCTGAAACAAATGTGACATGTGCTTCCTCTCTCTCAANAAAAAAAAAAAAAAAAAAAGGTCTGGCAGCTAATAAACAGTACCAGTATTTTGTTGTAACATTCATTGTCTACATGATGTTGAGTTTAACGGCATTACGCTATGTAAAAAAGCTAGAAGTACACTGCTAAATTTGTCTTTCCCAGTTGGCTGTCCCTGAGGAGATTATAATGTGAGTGGTGTCTTTGTTCATGGCATGCGTAAGTGTGCACAAATTCCTAAGTTTTCAGCTGTAAAGTTAGATGCCCAGAAGAGACTTTAACCCCTGCAAGGCTGAGTGTCTCCTTGGAAAGAAGGAGTTTCACTGGTGCATCTAGAAACTGTGGAAAGTAATACCTATACCTATACCTATACCTATACCTATACCTATACATATACATATACATGTACATATATACATATACATGTACATGTACATGAATATGTACATGAATATGTATATATTGCTCTCTAACTATATTGTTTTTTTAACTTGTTTTTTTTTCCTAGTCAAGATTCTCCCTCATCTGTAGCTACAAAGCTAATACTTTTAAGCAAGAAAATGGCTATTATTTTTCAGCACTTGAAAGGAATCTATGTTTACCTTTATTCCCTAGAATTAAATAATTTGCTTCAGTAACTTAGGCCCAGGAAGGTCATGTGCACAGCAGTATGTAGTCCTATTTAAAACTATTTGAATATCTCAGGAAGCTAGCTGGCAGCTGGTTAGCTTGACATCTACACTTTACTCTGAAAGGTTAAATCTAACCTAGCTGTAATTATTTTAGAGCAATAATCTTAGAATCGTAGAATCATAGACTGGACCAAAACGGGTAGAATCATGATTGGACTTGGTAGTTTTTCAACCTTAAAGATTCCATGATTTTATGATCCAATCCAACCATTCCCCCACAGCACTGCTAAGGCCACCACTGACCCATGTTCCCAGGCACCACATCCTCACACACTTTAAATCCCTTCAGGGATGGGGACTTGCCCTGGGCAACTTAAAAACCCTTTCAGTAAAGAATTTTCCCCAATATCCATCTTAAACGCTTAAGAGATTTGGGTGTTGAAATGCAGAAGTATTGGTCTCACAGAGAAACTTCCATTTTGGGCATATCTTTTTTTTCTTGGATTGACTGAGTTATATATAATTTATTGAGTAAAACTCTGTAAGGTTTAAATCTGCTTGATGTCTGCTGTCTGCTCTGATCTGAGTTGAGAGTTAAGGAAATTTTTGAGATAAAGCACAGGTGCCACCCTCAGCTCAGGGAGGGCGCCCACAGCACTACGAAGATTCAATTGACAAAGGAAAGGGCACCGAAAATAGACCTCCATTGCATTAGATATCTCTAGACTGCAGATCTGTGACCTCTTGTTAATTTATAAATTCATTTTGTATTATGGTCTACATTTCTTTCACTGCATAACAAACCTTGACTTCTTGTGCAAACAAATGTCAAGGGACTGTGTCTTTTTTGCTTACTTGATTGCAAACAAGGTCAAAAGCATCCCAAATATCATAAGGAGAAGGAATGTTCTGTCTTTCAGTATTTTTAATTGTGTTTGGCCTTGTTTGTCCATTTTCTTTTGGCAATACAACCTTGACTTTAAAGTAGGCATCTATTGCTAAAATATTTTAATATATTTTGAAATATATTAATATACTCTTAATATTATATACTATTATATTGTAAGCATAAAATAGTAGATTGGTTTGGGTTGAAAGGGACCCTAAGGATCAACTTGTTCCAAAATGTTCCATGGACAGGAACACCTCCCACTGCATCAGGCTGCTGAGGGCCTCATACAACCCCGTTTTGAACACTTCCATATCATATAGTAATCATATAATAATACTGTAGTTATTATATTGTATCATTATATGTGCAGTATATGCTTATATAGATTTGTAATTTCATTTAATAAACATGTTATTTATATACACCCACATATAAAATCAGACTTGGACACTCTTTATAGAACAAATGGTGACCTTAGGCACTAAATAACTACTGGTGGGACTTCTTTTCCTTCTCTAGCAAAATGTAATTCTTGCTGCTATTTACTTAATGAATAATACTTTTAAGACATGTTTTTAAGTGTATTACAGCATTTTTTTTCCTTCTGTTTTTCCTGGATTACATCCCAGATACACAGAGGCACCATCATTCTGAAAGAAAGTTGAAACTTGACCCTTTGTTTCCTTATCTGTTATGAAGCAAGACGGAGTTGTCTGAGAGTTTTCTTTCTTATTTCTGCTGTTAAGCATCTTTTGAATGGGGAGTTTTTCTCTAAAAATGTGCTACATGAGCTGTAGTCTACACATGACAATCCTGTCCATGGACTTCAGGAAAGCATTTCAGACACTAGTGGGCATTTCTTTCTCTGGTGTGAACAATTCCTTAGGCCCCCAAATGCTCACACCATGCTCATTTCAAAAACACAAGCTTCTCTCTCCTGAAAACTAGGATGTCTATGTCTCGTATGTTTTAACAAAGTGAATCAAGGCTCTTGAATGACAGTTGTCAGAGGAATAAATATGTTTCTAATGCCCCTCTGAACAAGTGTTCCCTACAACCCCCTGGCAGGATGGTACAGCCAGGTGGGAATTGGGCTCTTTTCCCTAGTAAAAAGAGACAGGACAAGAGAAAACAGCCTCAAGTTCCACCACAAAAGGTTTAGATTTGACATTAGGGTAGTTTATTCATTGTAAAGGTGGTTAATCCTGTAGCAGGTTATTCAGGGAAGTGGAGGAACCACTGGTCACTGGAAGTGTTGAAAAAAATGGTAGATGTGACCATTTGGGTCACATGATTTCATGATGAGTTGGCAGCGCTAGGTTAGTGGTTGGACTCAGTGATGTTAGAGAACTTTTCCATACTTAATGATTCCATGACTCCATGATTCTGCAGCTACTGCAGTTTTCCTTCGAGAAATACCTTCCAGAAAAAGTGTTACCGCTGACTCCAAAAGTGGAACCATTTATAGCTCCAAAGGCCTTAGAATAGTCACTGCAGGACCTCCAAACAAGCAGTAAAAGAGATAAGCACCTTCAGATCAAATTATAGGACTCCACATATCTTTCTCATTTCCCCTGCACCCATGAGGGAAGCCTATGAAAAGGAGAGATTGGACTCTGGTTTAGCTTAGATGCCTAAATCACCTGTAGGTGTGTTTTTGTACCTGGGTTTTACCCTCCTAGGTTGCACAGATATTTGGAAGAAGGCTTGGCAGTAAGATCAATGAAGATATTATTTGTCACATGAAGAATGCTGCAAGACCCATTGACTGCATGAACCACATCTCTGGAATGATTGACTGAGATGTGAGCACCTACACTGTAGACAACAGAGGTGGGAGAGAGGAATTTGGCAAAAAAAAATCCCAAATGAATTTTTTTCTAAGTAGAACTCTTTGTCATGAATTTTATTTTAGCCACACTGCTATAAATAACATTTTAAATAACAAAAAAGGAAAACAAATAAATTCTGCTTCCAATTTTATTTATTTTTTTTTTTTTTTTTTTTAGATTTAGTAGAATAAAGCAAAAAGAGGAACTTACAGTAAAAGGGAATTATTTTTTCATAGAAGGACTTCAAAGAAACAACAGTCAAACCTCTTCTTTGATCAGGGGGAAAATATAGCTCTTCACTGAATACTGTAGTAATGAAGCAAATGAACTCTAACAAAGTGAAATTATAATAAATCCCAATCTTTGTAGAATAGCACCCAGACATGCCAAATGAAATGCTGGCCTTGTTACACTCCCAAGAAAAACCCATTGATAAATAGTTTCCAGAGTCAAAGGTTTGATTATTTTTTTCTGCTGTGTTCTTTCATGTATCCCTCCTCATCTCCATCTCTGACACTGCATTCCTCCACTCAGTCCTCTGCCTTGTACTGTTGTGCCTCCCTTTCAGGGAGTCCCCTGCCAAAGCCTTTTTATTGTGGTAACCTTTAGTTTGTGCAGACATTTCTCACAGAAACTAATTTTCCTTCTCTCTAATGAAAAGACAATATTCCATTTTTCCTAAAATGGAAAAAAGTGTGCAAGAACATTAAGGAAGATGCTGAGAGCCATTCACACCTGAGTGAGTCATTGAGTCTGTACCTCAGAACAAAAGAAGTCAAGGACCAGCTTTTGTCCCAGGGGTTGTGACAGCGCCTCAGATCCACTGCTGCTTGGAGATCTCGAACTTGCAAAACTGTGCTGGAGCTAGTTCATTGCTTTGGTCCAAGTCTGAGTTGAAAGAGAATTACCAATGTGGTGGTTTTAGTTCTTACACTTTCTTTTTTATTTATTTCATGGTATAGGTGGGCCCTGTGGCTTTTATTCAAGTCAGATGTTGAGGGTGAAGAATCACAGAAAGGGTGAATTTGGAAGGAAAATTTTCTGGTTCAATCTCTCTGCTCAAGAAGGGTTATTCTAAAGTGAAGTATATAATGGATTTTTTAAAATATAGATCGTACAGATGAACATCACTTGGTTACAATACTCTCCACTGGTCATCATAGTAAGTCTGAAAACATCTCCCTCTCCATATATCACCAACATACTGTTATTTCTGCTTTTAGGCAGCAATCTAGATACTGTGGATATAAGTGCTATGTGGCTGTGCATGCAAATAGTATTAGGAAAAAAAAAGACTTTGTGCAAGTATTTGGTTCACTTTCTTGGTTTGAGTGTTCACAAAAATGTTGGACTTCAAAGATGGAAGAAAAAAACATTCAGCCACAAAGTCCTGGTGGAAATTAAATGCTGTACCTTTTATACATGATTAATGATATCAGAGGAAACTTTTACTTTAGAGCATTCCAGAGCTTGTTACAACTAGTCTATGTCTTTATTTCTCAACTCGCCTATTTTCTCTCCTCTTACTCTCTGCTCCACCCACATTTTCTCCCTGGAACAACCGTAAAATTGCATTTACAGCTGATTTGTAATGCTCAAAAATGCAATTTAGATTCCATCAGTAAGCCTGTCTCCTTCTAAAAAGAGAGGTCTCTCACTGTTTCTTTTTTTACCTGGCATACATGTAACCCTGGTCCTCCAGAATGGCAAGTATGACAAATGTGTCAAAAAAATTCACATCAAAACCATGTGATACGAGTTGTTATTTTGACTTCTGTTGATACCTCCTGTTCTCTTTCATGCAGATGTTTCCATAAAGTAGCTCAATTATTTTTTTTAAAATTTTTTTCCCCCTCTGATAGGAGAAACAGGCAAATTTCCTTCCTCTATTACTCTGTGTGCGGGTGCTTTTACACAGATGAACATTTCTTTACTGGAACTATCTTTAAGATGTGCGAAGGATTTCTGTCCAAACATAGCTTTGATTCACAATGAACCAGTTATTCAGTTCATACAAACTCTTATGTGCGTTTGCAGCTTTTTAGCTTGAGCAGATTGCTCCCCGCAAAGAAAGATCAGATTATCACAAGGAAAAAAAAAATAAAATCAGTGTTTTGTAGGCCAACAGGTGCATTTTTATGGTTTCTAAGTCAGAGTGTTAGAGGTGTCTAGATACCTAAGTGCTATTGCAGTAACTGGCTTTTAAATACCTGCAAAAGGGTATTTCTAATGATTTTTTTGATTTAAAAGTTCAAAACAACAACAATTATCCAAGGCTCTGTGCCTTGTAAAGCATTCAGCCATGACTTGGAAACCCAGGATTCTGCTAAAAGGTACTGAAGAAAGATATCCCACCCCTGTAAGTGTTCAAGGCCAGGTTGGATGGAGCCTGAAGCAACCTGGTCTAGGGAAAGGTCTAGGGGGATGGATGTAGATGGTCTTTGAAGTCCCTTCCAACCCAAACAAGGGTTCAAAGTAAGTTGCTGTGGCCACTAGCAATAAGATCCCTAAAATAGCCACAACAAATGCCCAGAACAGGAGTTAGAACTGCACTTAAGGACAGGCAACTAGCAAGGCATCTAAATGTGGAGCTGAAAATAAAGTCTATTTTAATTCAGCTTTTTCTAACATGAGCCTCTCCTAAAGTCAAAGTGCCACACTGCACACCTGCACTGCCCTTAGGTCTAGTAAGTTAAGCACAGACGAGGAAGCTCCTTTAGAAATTGATCTTGTTTCAGTCCCTGCTTGTACCTGATGTGAAACAAAGCCTGGAACCTTTTGGTCTTTCTCTCAGTGAAGTGTCCTGTTTATGAAGATAGTCCAAGTCAGGGATGTATCCACCTCCCTTCACCCTGTCCTCCACATTCATGTTGTCTGTAAAATAATTTGTCCTAAAATCTGTCTTGTAAATATTTTATTAGTCTTAAGATCAGGAGAATCTTTGTAACAACCTTGTTAAACCGGAATATTTTATCCAGTGTTTCCTGTGTTAAAACCAATGCCCTAAATTAGAGTAATCACACTTAGAAGGAAAGACAGACTCGATTTAAGGACTGGCATGAGTGGCAAATCCACCACATCCATTGGCAAAGCTGTTCCTGTGATTAACTGCCCTCAATGTTAAAAAAATTGCATCTCGCTTCCTGTTTGATTTTTCCAGTACAACTTCAATTGTTTCAGTCAGGAGTTTCTTAGTTTCTAGGTTCTGTCCACAACAGGAAACAGAAGTGCCAAAATACCATGAAAAAAAATATTTTTGTCTTGTTTTTCTACCCTCAGAAGGAGGAAGGAATTAAACCAGTGAAAAAGAAACTAGAGATTTTCTTGGTCTGAACACTTCACCACTAATCAGTCTGTTGAGGCATTATTTAAGCTAAACTTATCAAATCCGTCTCTCCAGTTTTTCTCCCAAGTTTCTGAATCAAAGACATCCACTAGATAAAGGAGCTCATCCCATCTAAATCACTGACACTGGGATTCAAACTACATTAAGAACTCTATAAACTCTTGTGTGCTTTTGCACTGCTGCTGAAAAATTTGGCAAGTCTCAGAAGACCAGGACTAATCAGAATTCCTGGACTCCTTGGTTTGGATCTTTCTGATGTACCTTGCAGTTTTACAGTGTTTAGCCGTGAATTTACTGACTTTCTTCCCATGGGACTGCAGGAAAGCTAGTTCTGCTCTGGGCATATTATTCTGTGGTTTCTTACTTTCTGTCTGAGTTTCTGTACAGCAGCTGGAAGGAAAATATGCAGTGAGGGCACTTAGTGCACCCAGGCAGAGTGAAGCATGTGTTTACATCTCTTCCTGAACCAGGGTCAGAGCAGAGGTAGTGGACCAAATTGTTTGCTTCATACCGACTCCTTAACACCAGGATCTGACTTTAGCTTCTCTTCCAAGAAATGTTTTTATGTCAGCTTTGATTTGAGGCTAAAAATCTGGTCACATGTAACATCAGGCACACTATTTGAATTGCTAGTAAAATGAAAAATTTTGAGGTTTCTTATCCGTTTCTTTCCTCATTCTTTTCCTTTTAATGTGCTGTTTTAATAGCAGGATGAATGTATGTTATGCATTTCAGTTTACACATGGTTCTGCCATTAAGCACCTGGATTTGAAGCAGTTTCTTCCCTGAGGATTTCAACAAAGGCTTTGCCCCAGTTTCAAGATCCAGGTTGCTACAGGTTAGCCATGTGCCACAGCAATATTAGCTCAGAGAACACTGTAGCTGTTTGCACAGCAACTGCAGCTCTCCTGATGGTCATAATGAAAGAAATCAGCTTGCATTTCTTTAATGGCAAAGCCTCCCTGTGTATTAATTTGGTTCTACATGACTATACATCTTGTCAGAGCAGCCTAACAAATATGAAAACACAGACTAAGAAAATTGTCAGTAAAGTAATTTATGACCTTTTGTTCTGTATTGCATGGCTTAACTTCTGTTTAGGAGCATGAGAAAGCTCCCTGGAAAGGAATATGTTTATAAAACAACTTCTTGGCAATATCAGTTCTAAAATAAACTCAGGTTTCCAGTGCCTTTTAAAAAATATAATCTAGTACTCATATTAATACATAGACTTTGATTCCTGGGCCAAATACCTATTTTCCTTTTTGATTTAGATTCATTGTATGACAGAGCTGGGATGTGTACTGCGAGAGAATGTGTTCCTCTTAGTAATTTGAAAAGACTTTTTAAATTAAGCTATAAATGTTGTGATAGCCTAGTACAACAAAGAAAGGCAACATTCAGATGGACACTGAAATTATGATAATATCAAATGGGAATAAAAATGAAATTTGGACTGGAATCTGACATTCAGTTTGGAATTGAGAGTAGTCTAAATTATTGAAGCAGTGTCATTTGTCAAAAATTAGTTCACGTCCTTTCATTTCTAAAATCAAACTCGTTCTTTTATGTAAGATATGCTATACTGACAAGTTACCAATTTATTTTTAGCTTTTCAAAAACATGTGAGAAGAAATTATTTTGTCTAATCCAGGAATTTTTGGGTAATATTCTAGAATATTATGTGTATTAGAATATTATAGAGTATAATAGAGAATAGAATATTATAAAGTAGAATGTTACAGATTTGAATGCTATAGAAAACTATATAGTTGGGTAAGTGTATGCCATAGGTTGATCTTGATGATTATAATAGTCTTTTTGGCCTAAAATCCTAACAAACTTAGTGCTATTGTTTTAATTTACTTTACATAAGATGTGCTGGAATATATCTTTTGAACAGGCTTCTGCATATAGAAAAATATGTAGCAAGTGAACTGGCAACTCTGCTGCTGAGGAAAATGCTTTTAATATCTCATTCTTTTGAATAAAGATGATTCATCAGGGTTCGTTTGCAAATCTTGGGGATTTGCAAAGTGGTGTCTTTGGGTAAGATAAAGCAAACAAAAATCCAGAGTGCTAGTGCTTGTCAGCTTGCTGCTTATAAGTGTTTCTATTCTGAGGATTGGGTTTTGAAGATGAAAAAAAAAGACAAATCACAAAACCAAAACTCAAAAAATCCCCTTGGCACTGCAATTAGGAGTGTGACTTCAAATATGAGCTCTGTTGTCAGGTCGGAAACAGACTGTGGAGTGAAAGGTGGGCTATCCCAGGAGCAGGTGAGCTACACAGACACCTTTTCCACCACTGTATTTCTCAGACAGCAGGTTCATGTTATGTGGCTTGATGGCTCCAGCCAACAGGTTTTCCATATAACCCATTTCACCAGCTCTCAGGCTCATAGCGATCCTAAACCCAAAATATCCATCCTACCTAAAATATCCATTAGTCCCACATAGTCTTCATTTTTAATTCCTGTTTGTCTAAATTTATGCATGAATTGAAGTGCTTCAAAGGAATGTAGCTAAATTATCCATGGCTCCTTGCCTGTGGTTTCTTGCATCAGTAACTTGTGGTATTTCAGACACATCTTGATGTTTCAAAGTGACCTCACCTTCAAGGGAAAGATAAAATCTCAGTTTCTGACATTGATTTGGCTTTAAAAACAGTAATAAAGCAAATATCAAAAATGCACAGCCAGAGACAAATATTCAAATGAGAAGAGAATCCCTTCCACCTTCCATTCCCTTTCTCTAGCCCTCTGGCCATGGAAAACCTTATGGTTCCCTGGCAGCTCAGGCTCTGTCAGCAATTCCATCACTGCATTTTGACTATAAGAGCTCACTTGTGGGAAATTTTCAAACCATGCTTGTTTGGTTTTCCTCTTCCTGTTTGACTTGTATCTTTAAATAATATGGTTACTTCACAACAGCTTGTTTTTTGACTGGGGCACAGGGCATATTTTTCTAGCAGATAAAAAAAACTTCCCACAATTTGCTTTGTGTTATTTCCCCTTTCGAAGGCAAAGCTGATAAATCCAGGGTAATATGTAATAGATGCCTTCCTGTTTTTACTTACTGCTCTGTCAGGCTTGTCAGCCAGAAATTTATTAGCTAGTTCTGTGGCTGTAACCTTTGAACAAGAAAGACTAAGCAGTACACTTAGCCTAAAGAGCAAGTGTGAGTAACAATGCTTATGCTGTATCCTGCACCACAGACCAGCCTTGGTGAGGTATGGTAGGTTTTTTCCACATCAGCAAGACTTTACCTATATACCTGTCTTAATTTTAATGTTTATTCCTTCGTTTCTACTCGGTACTAATCTCACTTTCTGAGCATTTGGCAACAGGATGATAGGAATATGTGTTGGTGTTAATTCCATCCACCCAAAAGTGAGTTCACCTGACTGAGCAATCACTGATATTCTGTAACCAGTGGAGTAGTTGGGAAATCTCCTTGAGCTGATCTACCATATTTATTTATTTGTTATGGATAGGATAGGTTATTCTCTGCATCCTCTTGTCTTCTCATTGCATGAAGGGAAAGCCTATGTAATTAAATGGCCACAACCAGAGTGCCAAAGTTCAAGGGAAAATCCATGAACTGAGATTTTGTCTGACACATTATCCTAGTAGTACTCCAGATATTCATACATCCTTCCTCTACCTTTTCCTGCTTGTTCTACTGTTCAGTGTCTGATGGATGCATCACCTTGATCTGACCAAGACTGACCTACCTGTGAAATCAGTGCCACGGGCCTTCTGCTGTTCAATAAAAACTTCATTTACCCAAAGTGAACAGCTCACACCTGGCAAAGGGATTGGTGTTTGGCTGTTTGGTTTGCTTATCTATTTATTTATTTATGTAGTTGTCTGGAATCCAAGTTCTTTTTTATAAAGGGAGGATATGCATAATTATTTCCCGGGTTGGAAGCTGATGAGATGTTGGGTTGGAGACAAGGAAAGAGAGTAACTTTCGTAGCACACTGGGTACATACCACACTAAAGGGTGATGGGAGAGTCAAAGGGCACTTCAAATCTCTTTGAAGAGAGAACCAACTTCTGAGTACTATACAGAACACTGACTTCTGAAATTCTTGAGAGGTGACTGAACATGGAAGAAAAATCTCTCTTGCTGGGCTTAGTTGTTGGAAATCTTGCAAGTGTGAGAAGCATTTGAGTTGAATTTTTCCCTTTTACCCAAGCATGGGGGGAAAGACTAGTGTACCTTTGTACTTCACAGCAGCAATTGAAATGTTTCCTTTTCTGGAGTTTTTCTGAGTCACTTTAGGCTGTTGCAGCCTAAAGGACACACTAGTCCTGTAGAGCAGCTGTGCAGAAGGCACTGGTCTGCCTCAGATTCTTCCCTGCTGGAGCAGTGTCAGTGGAGACAGAAACCTGGCCAGGGTAATAATCCTGCCAGCTGTCCCCACACAGTGATCTTTTGAGCACTTTCTGTATTCGGAAAACACCCTGTTTTCTGTGCTACTCAAATAACACCCACTTAGGGCTCCAGAGCTTGAACATTGCATGTAAATCAACTTTCTTCTACTGATTTTGCAGGCCAGGATTGTGTCCCATGGATGCAAGTAGTCAAACATATTCCTTCTTCTTTCCTGCTGACCAACAGGGCAGTCACACACTCTGTAAACTGCACAGCACACAAGAATTTTGAGACAAGTGGATAAAGTGGAAGCAAATCATAATAGTCACACTGAGTTAAGTCAAAGGTCTCTTGTTATTGGTCCTCTTGCTTTAACACTTGGTGGTAGCAAATGATAAGTAAAAGTATAAAAAACAGCATTCCCCCAGAGACTTTCTACAGTGATCTTTCCTTGTGTCATCCAAGATCTAATTTTAGACTATATAAATCAGTGGTAGGGTCCAACAACCACAGTAGGAACTGGGCAAAAATATTGCTGGAACAGTGTTTTGAATCTACAACACATGTGGATTCCCGCAGTCCAAATATCTGTCTTCCCATGGCATCACACCATTTTGGAAACAAAGGCTTTTTCCTTCAATTGCTCCTCTGTGTGGGTGAGTACATCCAGACTGAAGATCATTTGTTGTTGTTGTTCAGCAGTTGCTGTTGTTTTGAGTTCAACCAATTTGGGCACTTCATTTTTTCCACTTTGTTGTCTGTGGGTCCCACTGGTATTAACCCTGAGAGAAACATGCAAGGTGGGGCAAACATTTGTACTCCTTCTAAGGACTTCCTGCAAATTCAGACATTATCATTTGCTTCACCCTTTTCCATAGTTAATGGCTACTATGTTCCCTGTGACATTATTGTACTGGGGAACTGGCCAGGATGTCATTGCTGTCAGATTTTCTATGGTAAAGAATCCCAGATTTGAAAAATGAGCCATTTATTAACCACTTTATAATCTAAACATATATTTGTAGGGGAAAAGGGATTATTCCTTTATCCTGGAAAGAGCATGAGTAAATGGTAGCACAGTTTTGCAGTGTTACAGAAGGAACCTCCATGGTGCCACCATAATAAACTTCAAAGTATGTTAGAATTTATTTTCCATCCCTACAACCAGACACAAAGTCTATACATTCTGTCACTGCACACATAAAATGAAAACACTTTCCAATCCAAAGCAGAAAAGGGTTTTCCTCCTTGTTCAGCAATAAAGAAGCTCAGTTATGGAAACATTGTGTGTTCTTCTATTTGAAAAGGACCTAGTTCCTTCTGGTGCCTGATGTTATTAAATCCACATTAAAAGGACACAGTTTAGAGAAACAGTGAAGTCATGCATCTGAATGGAATAGCACCATCATCCATTTCTATCACATGTTGTGTTTTCCAAATTACAGCTCTTCATAGTTGTAGATTGAAGGTTGTATTTTTCTATTTAGCTAACAGAAAATAACTTCTACCAATTTTCCACCAGCAGTTCATGAATCACCATAAACAGAGAGCTTATCTAGAGGTCTGTGAACACCTACTTTTTCAATTCAGTGCCCAAGAGAAAAAACAGCAAATCAGTTTTGGTCTAAATTAAATGTTTCACATGACCCAAACTGTATAATTTTCCTTCCCCCCCCCCCCATCTCTTTAGTGACAATATACCATTTTGAAGCATGAAAAATTTTTGTTTTGAAGCTATTAAATGATTTAAGCAGAAGCATAACATTTTCCATATTGAACTCTGTATTCCAAAACCATAGAGGAATGTATCAGGATGGTATCAGGGTCTTTCTGAAGAGGCATGGTGCATGCATTTCAGGCAATGACCATAAACTAATCAGGCAAGGTTTTCTGACTTGATAGAAACAAAATATTTCTTATCAATGGACAGGAAAACATTGGAAGTGCCCCAAAGAGTTTGTAAAATCTTGGTCCTTGGAAAGTTTTTAACATCAAACTGGAATAAGCCACAAGAAACTGGGCTGAATTAAGTGCTGAGCCTACCCTGAAGTTGGACTTAGAGGTCTCATGAAGTTCTTTATAACCTAAAACATTCTGTGATCTTGTTCATTGGACAAAAACAAGTAATTCTGACTAATTCCAAGCTATCTTGTTCAGGAAATAAACCTTTTTTAGCTAAGAAAGTCCCATTTAAATCTGGTCAGCTACCTCAGCTCAAAGTAGAACAAGTATTACAAATTCATTGTAATGAATTCGACTGTTGGTGGCAATAGAGCAGAATAGAAGAATTGTTAGGATTGAATTTGCTACTCTAATTTCCCTTCTGTTATAGAATTCTCATTTTAAGGAGTCTTCAGCAATATTTAGGTGAGAACTGGTCTCATATGCACAGGGCTCACATTTCTCTTCCAGGAAAGGGATGTTATTTTTAGATATTTGAACTGGAATATGATGAACAGTGAACAGTCTTCTCTTGGTTATATGGTTAAAGACTGGAGTCACTCTTCTGTTCTCATGAACAATTATTCCTGTACTTGTTGCAATTACATTTGTAATTATTGTGAAGAACATTTTCTGAACCATTGTTCTTCCTTCACAGATTGTTACTAAAATAAATTGGTGCATATTTTTGTGTTTTAATGCACAGAAATGGAATTCAGCCTGGAGAAGAGATGGCTCTAGGGAGACCTCATGGTGGTCTTCCAGTACTTAGATGTTTGGAAGAAATCTTTCACTTGAAGGGCAGTGAGACCTCGGCACATAGAAGCTGTGGCTGCCCCTGGATCCCTGGAAATGTCCAAGGCCAGGTTGGACAGGTCTTGGAGCAACCGGAGATAGTGGAAGATGTCCCTGCCCATGGCAGGGGTTTGTAATGAGAGGTGCCTTCCAGCCCAAGCTCTGTGATTCCATGGTTCTAAATGGACTTTAGGAATGGTCACTGTTTACATGGGCAACTTTGGTTACCAAGTCAGGAAATGAAGTTACACAATGTACATTTGATAGAGAACACTCCCCAGTCAAAGCCTGTAAGAATGGAGGCCTCAGGTGTCCCCTCAACTGAATCTGGAGTGGTACCAGCAGGTCCTGGACTGGTCCAGTTACATGAGGCAAACTACGTCCTGATGGCTTCTTCCTCCTTCATCTCTAACACAGCTACTTTGAAAATTATACGATTTTGAACACTCTGATTCCACCAAAGAAAACACCAATTTTAGTTTTATAGAATTAATTCCATGCTGTGAGAGACTGAAATGGTTAATGACTTAAACATTCTTAAGATCATCAGAGGAATTTTGTTCACCGTAGCAAACTGTGCAAAGAAGCAGCTGCTCACATGCACCTGTGGAAAGCCCACTCCCCTGATCAGTGTTGACTTGGATTCAACCATGACAAGATGATTTCCCCTTTTATAAACTTTAAGCCCTACAGAATGAGCATGAACCCTTTCCCATCTCTGGTACATCCTCTGTGTGTTCTGTATACTGAGTTCTTGCGCTTCACTGTGTGCTTAGACCGGGATGATTCATTGGGAAGGTACTAACACCATCCCAAACATTTTGGTGCAAGTAAAAAACCCCAATAAAAACATACGGAAGTCAAGGTCATAGTCCCTAGGCCAATGAGCTAGGGAAAACATGCAATCAGAGAGATGTTACAGGAGTAGTGAATTACTTTGCATTATTCTGATGCTTTCTCATTACTTCCTGCAGTGCAATATGTCTGGATGAGTCATCAGAGCAGCAAGGACTAAATTTAGGATATCTTTCAAGTAATGACTCTTCACTGCCTATGCTAAATGGCCTCTGTTTTCTACCTAAAAGACTACTGATTCAAACTGTGAAAGGACAGGGACTTTAACTTCCTGCCTAATACAGGGTTATCAAGATGCAATAGTGACATTTAGGAAATAACCATCAACTTGTGTCCTTTGGCAGTGTTCTTAGAATCCATACAGTATTATGGTGCTCTTCCAGGCTCTGAAACAAACATAGCAACAGTTATGCTTCCTAATGCATTCCTGTAACAGTAAACTAATTATTATGGGAAATAATTGCAGTGATAGGGTCAGTTACAGTTCTCATCATTCCAATTTCACTAGTTAGCATGCATTCATTAATGTTCCCAGCCATTGGCATAGCACATATGAGAAACTGGAGATCTCAGGGTGATGACCTGCACACAAATCCTGTACAGAGCCAAAAATTAAAATAATTTTCTTTTTCACTCTCCATCTACATCCTTATCCACCCACTTGTGTGATGAGGGAGGCCAAAGTTATATTTTAATGATGGGGAGTTATACCTGGCAGCCAAGTATCTGTGGAGCTGGGAAGACCAGAAAAATCTGTGAAGGAAAGCTGGCATTTGGCAAATTATGTCAGCCACTAAGAATCTTACAAGGCATATGATCAGAGTTCCCTGACTGTGAGCCAGTGATTCCTGAAAAAGACCAGCTGTCGACCATGAAAAGGAAAGTGGCTCCTGGAATGGTGGCTGAGAGCTAAAAACTGCAGCAGTCTTGTGAGAGGCAGACCTTGGAGCCTTGTATTTCTCCAGCACCTGCAGAACAGCATCAAAGAGAAAGGAAGAAAAAATGAGGAAAGAAAAAACTAAAAGAATATTAAACAAGATTGTTAGGACTTGCCTGGGGCTTGGGGAACATGAAATATCTTCCAGAATGGATCACTGTGATAATGAAACTTTAGAACCCGATTAAAGTTCACAGCAGTGGGGAGAGGCAGCTCCATCAGCTCACAGCTGTGGCTGAGCCTAGGAGGAAGGAGAGCTCTGCCTTAAAATCCACCCAGGGAGAACACAATTTTGGGAACATCTGGCACACTGGAGCAATTTAAAGGGTCAGCTAGAGTGGTAAGTAGGAGAATGCACCTGGCAAGACTCACGTGGAATTGGGTCAAAGCACCATACACCATGTACCCAGATGGACTGCAGGTCCAGCCCCCTTCACACTGGTGGTCCACAGAGCAGCTATAGAAGGAAAAAGAATTTTCATGGGCATGACTGGGAGGAGAAAGAGCAATCTAAAACCAGGTGACTTTTTTTTTTGGTAACAAATATTTCACAGGAAATATTAAGCAAGAACTCCACAGAGTCAAATTCTAATGATTTTAGTGCAAAATACATCTTAAGGAAAGTAGGAAGAATGAAACTTAGAAAGTGGTTATAAACTACATTTCCTGAGGAAAATAAAAGCGTATGTCCCTTTGGAAAGTGAGTGCAGGAGGATAAAAGAAGTCCAGAGAGAAAGGGCACTCAGTCTTTTCTTCCTCTGTTTTGTTGGGGTTTTTTTGTGTTGCATGTTGGAACCCTTGCAAGACTCCTGTCCTTTTAATGAAGTACACAAAGAACTGCAGGTAACTTAAATTGTTCATGGGGTTTTCTATGACATATTTAGAAGAATTTTCAGGAAGCTGCAGACTCAGAAAATAGATGTCATTCTGTCCTTATTGAATCCAGAGGCATCGTATTGACTCTTTGATCCCCACATAAGAGCAATTCCAAACAAAACACAAGCAGAGAGGAGTGACAGTGGGTATCCCTTCTGAAAAGAGATACCAACAAGCATTTGTCTTTATGTATCAGGTGGACACATTTAGGTTTCATTGAGCTCATAGCCTGGGTAAGAAAGGACAGCCCCTTAAGCTTGAAGATCCAGTTTGAAGCTTCCTCTTTGATAAATAAAGTTAAATCCTAAAGTGAGATTCAGTGAGATCTCAGGATGGTTTTCAACACCCTGTTTTTTTGTGAATAGCCAAAGTTGGAGATCCCCCAAAAAGCAGCTGTCACTCATAAAACTTAGCTCATTTGGAGCAAAGCTCAGTTGGTCCAGACAGGAGTTTTCTTAGAAGTTTGGAATACTGTTTTACTCTCCTNAAATACTGCCAAGGTAACAAAACATTCCACGTGCACATGTGTAACAGCTCTGCCCATAGCTGGAAGATGCTGCAGGTACTACCACCACTGCAAAGGGGAAAAAAAAAAAAAAGGAAAAAAAAAGAAAAGAAGAAGAAGAAAAAAAAGACAAAATGTGGAAGTGCATGAATCATACATTCCAAGCAGTAAAAACATAAAATTATAGACGTTAGACGGTATGATTTTCCTGTCCCTCCCCCACTTCGCCTCCATTCCCTGACTTAAAATAGAAGAAAGCTGCATAAAAGTGAGACCAAGGATTAAGTCAGTCAGGAAAGGAATCAGCAGAGCTGCTCTGAGCTCTGTAGGCAAAGCAGTGAGCAGCAAAAAAACTAACGATACCAGTATGTAGAGAAAAAGAAATAAAGGCAGATTAGAAGAGTCACAAATGATTTAGGAGATTTTATTTAGGATCTATTTTGTTTTTCTGACCCTGAAATAATATTAGGATATAATATATACATTGCAAGAAACAATTCCTCATTTTCCAGTCTAAACATACAAAACAGAAAGAAGTGGAAAGAAAAACACAAATAGCAAAGACATTTGTGGTGGTTCACTGTTTAGGTGACAGAACAGCCTGAAACCCTACACAAGATGAAAATTCAATTTTGATAATACAGTGTCCTATTTATAATATAGATCACTGAATTGACCAGTGCAGACTCCACGCACAAGTGCTCTAACTTCCCAGAGTTACAAATCACCAAGAAAAGTCCACAAACTAATCCATTTGTCACATTTTCCTTTGTGTATCTGTGTTATTCTAATTTGTTTATCAGTCAGGTTAAAATTGAGTTAAATTTAAGAGTAATCACAATTACAGAGATGGCTTTTAGCTCTGTTTTAACAATTTGTCATCATGTTTTCTGGAGGACGTTCTCTCTACAGCTGATGACATTTAGGTCTGAAAGACTTTGTGAGATGNCATTTTACTTTCAACATTTCTTTCCCTATTTGGAAAAATCTGCTCACCAGTCTCACTGAAACCTTATCTCCAGTTGGCACAAGTCATCACAGATTCAGTGACATGAATTGAGTTTACACCTGCTGTGGATCCAACTCAATGACCAAAAACCTATGAAACCTTACACTAAGTAGAAAAAGGGGCAAAGTAGTGCAGCCCCTCTCCCAGGGAGAGCACATGTGCTCTTACAGACTAAAGAAACATGAGTTTCCCTTCAGAAGAAAGTGAAATAGATTTGACAAAGTAATGCTGATGAAGAAAGCCAAGAAGCTGCCAAAGCTGGAAAGAAGATGTGAAAAAGAAGTTGACATATTAATGATGTTTTTTTGTGTTTTATTGTCACTTTCAGAACTCGGCACAAATCCCTCTGCTATTTAATGGACAAGTTTCACTCAATTAAAAGGCTGATGATGTTCCTATCAGCTTTTCATTAAATCAAAATGACTTTGGAAGCTGATTTTAACTAAACCCCTAGGTTAGAAGTGACAATTAAGGAGCCTGATGAAGGGGGAAATTTCAGAGTCAGAACAGCCTCATAAAGGAGAGAACATTTGAGTCCATTGGCTTTTTACAAATCCTAGTACAGCTCTGCTGTGTGATCCTGAGATAACCTTACAACTATACTTCAATTTATCTGTTTAGTGGTACTTTGTATGGGGAACTTTGTTCAAAAAATATCCTGGTGTCAGTGTCTGCTTAACCCGGGTGCCATGGCAAGCGAGGTATGATTCAGTGTCCTGGGACACCTGCACAATCCCGTGAGTCTTGGCTTGTCAGGAACTGGAGCAAGACTATGGCACGATATAAAGAGGGGACTTCGAAGAGCATACAGCCAAGTGAGTTTATTGGAACACCTGACCACAGAGACCTCAGCTCAGGGCACCTGCCTCAGCAGAGACCCGGAACACTGCAGTACGGCAACTTTTATGTGGGGGTGGAACAGGGGGATGGGTTCTGTTATGGACCAATTGGGAACAGCATGGGTGTGGCTCTGAACATAATGGGCATACACAATAACAAATGGCAAGGGGGTAGGAGGGGGCAACCGGAATCCTGTCCAATCACTTGATGCTCTCCCTGGAACTTTCCAGACACAGGGAGAGGCCCCAGAGTGACAGACAGGACCCAGGGGGTTACATAACAGATAATTGACAGATAACTGTAACGGGGCAAACCAAAAGGAAACTAATTAAAGGGGTACATGGAATGAACCATTACATAAACAGTACAAGAACAATCTGGAAAATGCATGAAGATAACCAAAAGCACACTGCCACAAAAAACTTTTTTTTTTTCCAAAGGCAGAGCAAAGTCTCATAGGAGATATCTTGGCAATCTGTAAACAAAGAATGTTCATGCCCAAAACAACAGTCAGTGTCTAAAATGTTATGACAAACTCAAGGTTAATTTTCCTGTTTTGGGCACAAGAAAATATAAATGTTCAGTGATTCATCCCAAAATATGATGATAGCCTACTGGCACAACTGCCTGCAGCATACCTACTTTGGGACTCACAGAAGAGAATGTTATAAATGGATCTGCTGCCCAATTATCCAATCAAAAAAAACCCCAATTCCAAACAAGATTAGATATGGCAGCTATTTTAATTTGAGCAGCTTAAAAGTTACAATAATTTGCAAATAGTAAATATATTGGTTGTAAAAATAATATAAGAGCAAATGTACCGTGGGGTACCTACCGCGGGGTACGGTGCAGGACTTGAAATAACCTGTTTGGACTCTTTTATCGTGTATGTCAACACCTCTTCCAACCTATTTTCGATTTGTAAGATTTCCATCACTGCCCTCATCACTGCCCATTTCCGCCTTGACTACCCGTGTTCCATGATCCCCTTTTCGGGGCTCTCTCCACCTTTGGGGGTCATAGGCGAGAAAGGCTTGTTGTCTTCTTCACCATCCTTTCAGTGACGGTGAAGAAGAGAGACGGTGGAGACCTTGAGTTACACATGCGTATTAAGCCTACATTACATATGGGAATACCCTGTTGGAACGCTAGGGCCATAATTCTCATATAAGTAACACTTTCCTGGAAGTTCCCCAATTCTCCAGTCTTCCAGATAAATTTAGCTCCCCTTATCTCAGTTCTTTCCTGTCTTCCTGCTCTTCACTTGAACATCTGGAAATGAGGGGGGGACCTTCCCCCTCCCTCTCCTCAAAGTTACAGTTTAACTATTATTTTACTATTTTAAAATATTGATTACTGTTTCAATTTTATCAGCACGAATCATACCCATTTATCACAACAATAATAACCAGCTCCAATGTTGGGTAACAGCTTAAATCAGGAAGCTGATAAGAACTGGTGGTCACTGTTCCATGGTGGAACTTTTAATAGTTCCCTCGTGGAGACCTGAGAGTCTCTTTGAAGATGAGGACAAATGAGCAAAGAAGATTTTTTGAGGACATTTGGAAATACAAATTGCAGCAGGCAAAGACACCTTTGTTCCATGGCAGGGTGCCTATTTTGACATCCCCTGAAACATTCATTTTCCTGTCAAGTCCCATCTTTCTCTTCATTGAAATAGTGGGGATCAGGCCCAGCAGCGAGGATCGTGAGATGATGTAAAGATGGGCATCATTAAATTGTGGTGACCAGAGAATAGAGATGTAGAATCACAGAATAGTTTGGGTTTAAGAGGAGATTAAAGATCATCTAGTTCCAGCCCTGCATGGTCAAAAAGGGAGAAGCAGCTTGTATGCAAGAACTAGGAGAGTTTGATGAGATGGGGAAAGGCACTAAGAGTTCAAAGAAAATTGACAATTAACAGCAAATATATTAAAAATACTAATAAAAATTAAGTCAGCATTGTATTTCTTCCCCATGGATTCTACTTTCAGCTTTCTGCTGGAACTACCAGCCTTAGATTATTTGCTGACAAATAACTGCTATTGCTGACAAGTAACTGCTGACAGGAGGATGAGGCAAAGGTCCCACCACAGTTTCCTCGAGCGGAGTGCACTACTGTGGCACAGCTTGGACTCACCTACCAGCAGGAATGTAATTCGGAAACTTGTGAGGCACTTTTGGTCTTTCAGCATTGTTTTGCTTTACAACTGCACAACACTGGTGAGAAAAAAAAAAAAAAAGAAAAAAAATTAGCCGGAATTGGAAAGGCTAATATCAGACAAGGTATCAAACCATCAGTAATTCTTTTTCAAAACAACCCTTTGATGCCTCTTTAGTCAGTGGCTAGTTCCTGTATGTCTTCTTCTGAAAAACAATTTCCTGTGCCAATATTATAGAGTGCTCTGATATGCACATTAAATCTAAATTAGTGTATTAAATATGTTAAACTGCTTGCAACTGTCAGCTAATCTGACATTTATCTCATGCACCTGATACACTGCCACCCACGTCTTCAGCAGAATCTCAGTTTTGTTATACTTAAAGTACGGGAAACAATGTGTATTGGATGCAAGGTGTTATCAGAATTCTTACATTCTACACACATATGACAAGTTGGATATACCACAGGTGCTCTGGTTGTAATCGGGATGATCAGCTGAGGTTGCCTGGGATTCTGATGTGTATCTGCTGTGGGTCTTTGACACTTTCTGCTAGGATCTGAGGCTACATACTCCAGCCTCAAAGGACAGATTCATTGAGAGGGAAGGGCATAGATATGGAAAACTCTACCTCTGGAGACCTGGCTCTACAGCAGTTGCCTTAAAGTGTTTCTGTCCAATGCAGCAAGGAGATTTTGTTGTACACAACTACACTTTCCAAATTATATGGCTTAATTAATGAAAAATTTGAGCCATCATGGAAGTTACTCAAAGTACCACTAAAATAGACTGACAACCACAAGACAAATAATGACTAATTTCTGTAACTGGATTGATTTGATTTGAGCTGTGACAATTGAGTTTTAGAGAACCATATCTAAGCATTAGGCAGGTATGCTGGACATAGGGATACAGTTTGGGAACTGTAGCTGATGAGGGATGTGGCCTAACAGAAAGAACAATTTACTTCTAATGCCATTATCCTGTAGGGTTAACATGCATTTTTTTTTACCCATTTAAGAATGATTATGTTATCACTTGCTGTAGGTCACCTTGAAATAAACTTTTGAAATATGCTGTAAAAAATCTCAGATGAGAATTACTACATCTTCTATAGACTACAGATCATGTGAATACCAGCTGGACATAGATTACCCTGTAAAATTCAGGACAGCATCTCTTCAGGATTTCTCCATCCACTTGGGTGGAAATTCAGTGGCACTACACTAACAAAGAAGCCACAGAAGGGTTTCAGTTAGAAAGGACCTTAAAAGCCACCTTGTTCCAACTCCTCTGCCATGGTCAGGGACGGCTTCCACTAGATAAGGTTGCCTTGGGTCCCATAAAACCTACCTACATGTCTCAGCACCTGGAATATTACGGGAGGACCTAAGAGTAGGCACGTCTGCTTACAGACATCACTTATACAATGTTGTTTTACCTCCATTCATAGGTCACAGAACATTGTAGAAGTAAAGCATTTTCCCAGATTGATATAGAAAATTCAGCTGTTAATACTTTCAGTTAAAACCCATAATAACCCCCATAATTTACTCTAGCCTGAAAAGTGGATCTGAGTTTTCCAGGCATCTTTCTTACAGTAGCAAAAGGACATGAATCATGACTGCTGAATAAGTAGCGGGAAGACATGTTCACTGGGATGGTGCCAGTGGATAGTTTCAGCCTGTCTCTGCTGACAACCATGGCATAGACTCTCTATGCACAATATCTGGTACTTTCTTCCTTAGGGGGAAAAAAATAAAATTAGAATAATAGAAAAGCACTGAAAAAACTTTGAAAATGATACGTCTCTTTTCACTCTATCCCTGCTTGGTAATACATCTCTCCTTAACTTTTTCAACGGAACTGCCTTCCAGTCTGGGAGATGGTACCAAGGGTAAAACTGCCAGTCCTGTGACACACAGCAAGATTTATGGACAGTCCAACTTACAGTCATCCAGCTCTTCCCACGTCTCTCACCTGTGCTTGAGGAGCTCCTCTGAGGGAAGCTTCCTCTGGAAGTTGCAGGGGGCCCTATCACAGCTCCAAAATCTACTGTAGATTTTGGGCTTTGGAAAAATCCAGCAAAGGAAGGGAGCAACAATAGGACTTCTTGTGAAGTGCCGCCTCTCCATTTCACAGTACCCATGTTTTAGAGTATTCCTTTGCAATTGTCACTTTTTTGGTCACCCAGTTAATCGTGGCCTGAGGGAGGTGAGGAGCAGAGTTCCCTCAGAGCTGTGTGAAGTGGATACTATCGTTACTCAAACACGGGGGAGTTTTACTCATCCATGACACCACCAGGCTTTTGTTTGCAAAAAAAATTTGCCTGGCCCCATCTGGACTGTGTAGCTCCTAAATTTCAATATGACAAAAGAACTTCAACTCAGTTTCTCCATGCAGTGATCTCAAAACTTCCACAGCATTTTCCAAATGGCAGCAACTCCACACTGTGTCATTAATCACTGCTGACAAGTTCTCCTGAGCAGCCCCTGATTGATCCTGATGTTGTCAAACTTTCTTTTTCTTTTGACATCTTTCTGATTGGCATCTCTGTTTAGTGCTTTTGTGACCTTTCTGCTGTATTGATCCACACAAATCACAGGGAAGTGAGCAGTTTCATGAGGGGAGAAACTTGATAAGAGGAGGTCAGATGGTTACTGGGACCTCCACACACCTCTATTTTAATGATTGATTAGTGGGACAACAGAACAAGTACCAAGGACATCAAAATTAGGAAATTATAAGGTCTCCTCCTCCTCTAAAAGGATGTTCTTATAGTCTCTTTTTATGGCTCCTCTTGAAGCCTCTTATCTTGTAGGATTGATTAGCAATGTGAACAGACTCCTGTTGCACTTGGAGAAAATTTATAACAACAAATTACTGAGAAATTTGACAGTGATTTTGGTGGTGTCAGTTCTGCAGAAGCAGGTCTTGGCATCAGAAACTGTCCTTTCTCCTTTCACAGGTTGGTTGGAAGTGAGGTTAGGGTCCCCACGGTAAGGGAAAATGATTGCTCCACAGTTTTGGGATTGGTACTGAGTTGGAAAAAACCTTTTTCTGACCCTGAGATGGGGCTCATGAGAGGCATTTTAAAAGATTTTATTCTGTCTTCAGTCTCATCAAACGGGTGAGATGGTACAGATGTTGCAATTCACACCATGGAAATCAGAAGATAAACTATTTCCTAATTACAATATAAGTGGTTTTTGGGTTACCAGGTTTTGCCACACAATGCTGCTAATGCTTCTAAGCCAATCAGCTATTAAAATACCCCACATGGGTCTTGGTACAATACATCTTTCATAGTTCTGTTTCTCCAAAATATCTAGTCTATTTGCAAGGTCATAATTTGAAACTTGTTTCTAGTTCAATTTCTCTCTCAACAATGTCTGTCCTATTCCATGGCCTTTCTAAGTCAGCACACCTTATCTCAGAGTTTGCATACAGGTGTACAGGTCTATGTGAGCCTTCTGTCAGGTTTTGAGAATTCTCTACAAATCCATTTCCCACAGTACTGTGTGTGGCTGCGCAGCTTCTGGGTATCTCACAACACAGCACAGCACCCTGATGGGTGGGGGATTGTCTCCAGAACAAAACTTCCTTGGATCCAAACATGCACAAGCACAAAGTAAATTAGCAAAATCTTCAGACAGGTTGATTATGTCCACCACAAACACATGGATTGGAATGTGGGAGTGCAGATCCAGGGAGAGGGCTGGATGCAACTGAATGCACAAAACCTCCAAACAAAAGCAAATACTCCACAAAATCAGCTGTCGCAGCACAGAAAATCTTGCTTTATTCTATTGCCTCCTTTTCCCCTCATGCATCACTCCTAAAAACTTGCTGTTTAGGGGAATATGTTAAACAGGGAGAACAGGCTAGCTGAGAAAATAATTTGCAGACTGGGTATCTGAACACTCAATTTTTAATCACTCTTTCACTTCAAAGGTCTGTGCATTTAATATGGAGAGCATGTATATGAATGTGCATTTGAGTGTGTCCCTTTCTTGAAAAGTAAGTATATTTTTTTTAGAAAAGGCCATGGCTCTTAGTTTCTATGATAAATCTGTTGCTGATATCAAATACTTTGATCTGTGTTGTAGAGATATCAGCATTGGTTTATAATGAGGATAAATACAGGTTCAGCGCAAAGACATACAGCATTTAGAACAGAAAGTAGAGTCTTTCAACATGGGAAGGATATGTTTTCTTTAATTCATCTTAACATTGTTTAGTGTCTAACACTGATCAATACCTTTAAGAGTGTGGTAATGGTCTATATTTAGATATCAAGCAACTTAGCTGTACTGTATCATGTGTTGAAATAGTTGGTTCTTAAATTTTCATTTCTTTTACCCTACTGCACAATTTCAATAAGCCAAGCTATTATCTCATGGGAAGCCCTGAATATTCTGAGGAAAACAAAAATCAAAACTACTGAAAAGGAACATTTTTTTTCATGTAATATCTTTCACCCCAACACTTCTTCCTGTCAGATGTAAATATTTATTTTAAATTTTGTCACCAGAGTCCAATCAAAACATAATAAAATATACCTCAGTAGAAATGTAAATGAAATCATCACAGATTTGCAAAAATTGTTTCATTTACTCAGAAAATGTTTTCAGCAGGAAGATTGCTAATGCTTTTTAGAGCATGTCTTGAATTTTGATTATTGGGGAGCATATTTATGTCATTAATCCTCTTAGAATGATAAAGCCACAACTTGCAAATCTAATAGTTATGGCAGGAAAGCCCATGCTTCCTTTCTTTTCCTACGATATCTTAAACTTTTATTTCTTTTCTTGCACAGATATAAGACCTGCAGTTGTCACCCTCATACTGTGAGGTTCTTGTGAGGCACCCACTACTCCACCAAAGGTGTGAGGACACAGACTCACAACTTACTGGACTGTTCTGGTTTGTGTTTTTCAGCATTCTGAGTGGGCTTTAACAGCATGAGATGACATTTGCAACACAACCCAATGTCCTGGGGCAGAACAAGTTCCAGAGTCAGAGGAGTGCAGTGGTTTACTTAAGATTTATAGCCTGAATTTTAAAAAGTAGTAAAGAGCAGTGTAATAATACATGGTCCTCGGAAGCCTGGAAGCAAAACTACCCCGATGTCTGCACTACTAATCCTAATTATGTTCTACTATTAAGTAAAGGAAGTTAATAATCTGTATCACAGCTAAAAGAGTTTGGGAGTTTTGTTCTTTCTTATTTTCATTCATCTAATCTTCTGATTCACCGCTTCTTTTGGTAACAAACATATTCCTCCTTAGATTTTGGGTAGCACCCTGCTGCACAAAGAAAAATCAAAGCATTTTGGTGCATCACCAGGAGAAGTGAAAGACATCTCCTAGATGCAAGATCACAATACCTCTGAATATCCCAGGTGCAAAGCAGTGTTGGGTTATTTCTAGCTCTGGTTTAACAAAGGGATTAACTCATTAAAGTATATGGACTTCACTGATATTTTATGCAATGACAGTTCTTAAATATTCTTCTGCTTAATTGCTTGAAGGAGTCTGTTTTGATGCTAATCATTTAAATGCATCACACAAGTCTCCTGTAATAGCAGATTCTGCTTTTCTTTCTAAATTATGTGGTAACACCTGTATTTTACAGCTGTTTATGCATGAAAATGCACAAGAACTTCAGTGTTTACATAGAATTACCAACTGCTTCTTTTTTTTGTACCTGAAGGTTTGTGTTGTTTTTTTTTCCTAAATGCAGCATCTCAAATTAATAATAAACATAATATTTTGTGAGAAGCAGGACAAACAAAATTTCTCTGCCTTTTCTCAAATTTTGTCGACACTCATAATTTCACCTATTAGCTATAACTTAAAATATTTTTTCCTTTTGATCAGAATTTATTTAGATTTAAATCAAAGACAATAATTTCAAGATATACAGTATTATCTGTATTGAAATAAACAAGGATATACTGGGCTGTGAGGACATATTGAGGTGAAACCACCCTAGTTCAAAAAGACTCCATTTTAGGATTTTGAGTTTTAGGAATGAATACAATCAGATAGCCTCGAAATGAACAAGAGTAATCACTGACCCTGAAGAGGGCTCTGGAAACCTCTGAAAGAGGATCTGTGTGCTTACAAACTGGCTCTTTTTTTTCTTGCCTATATTAATTACTCCAACTAAAATCTTGTTAAAATGGGCCATATTTTCATCAGGCTCTACACTCCTGGGCTCCAGAGTTCTAGGGTTGACCCAGGGCAGGGCTCAGGGAGGGTTAAACAATGGTTTTAGCCCAGGAAGTGAAGCAGTCACTGCAGTGACACTGGAGTTGGGCTAAGGGAAATTTGGAGGTTTCCTCCCTTGGGATTTTGCTTACACAACATTAGTGTAAAATGCTGAAACTCAACAGGGATTTCATCATTCCAGAGCTCTTCCCTGTGTGCTGAGGATGAGGAGTACATTGTCTGAGGAAGCCCCAGAATGACTTTTTAAATCCCTTTTATTGCTGAGAGGAGCCTTGATATTTTTTGAATAGTCTTCCAGCTCTAATCATGGAGTCATAGAATCCTTAAGGTTGGGAAAGACCACCAGTGCAACTTTTGACCAGCACCACCACATCAATCAGATCATGGCACTGAGGGCTGGATCCAGCTGTTTCTTGAGCATCTTCAGGGGTGGTGACTCCACCATCTTCCTGGGCACCCCATTCAAATCCTTAGCAACCATTTCTGTCAACATATTCTTCCTCATATTCAACTTGAACCTCCCCTAGCACAGCTTCAGACTGTGTCCTCTTTCCCTGTGTCCTTTGTTCCCTGGCAGGAGAACCCGACCCCCCCGGCTGCCCCTTCCTGTCCCCTCTGTTGTGCAGAGCCAGAAGGTCCCCACTGAACCTCCTTTTCTCCAGGCTGAGAGAAAAGCCTTTTCCAGCTCCTTTCTCTTTTCCCAGCTCCCTCAGCCACCCCTCATCAGAATTACTCTCCAAACCCTTCCCCGCCCCCTGGGTTTTTAAATGAGGTCTTCTGGGCTGTTGTGAGTAGGTCAAACAATAAGAAATTTCAAATGATTTTAAGTAAGGCAGATGCAGGGGAGACAGGGAGTAGAATCTTTTAATCTGTAAATGGTGAAATGCTGGCCTCTGCTAGTTAAGGGATCTGTAAATCATCGTTACTTGTCTCAGTAGGATGTGAAGGGGAGAGGAGCTGCCAAGGCTCTACACCCTCTGTTTCCTTCTAAATTCTGAACTCTTTGGGGCCAAGATTAATAGGATTCAGGATCTGTAGAACACTATCTTAACCACTATCAATATTCTAAAAAAATACTTGAGATTCAGAGCCCTCAGAGGTTCTTTGATTTGGGTCCCCTTACATTCAGAATATCAGCTAAAGCCAGTCAAATGATTTTAGGTTCCTCTGCATGCTTTCAGTCCATTGTAAAAATTCAGAGGGTTCAGAAATCATCTCTTCTTTTACATTCTGACTACATAAATCAGTCCCCTGTGCTATGTTTGGAGAAACGAATCAGTCTTCATACTAGCTCATTTTCCCCATGCACAATTACAGAGTTTTATTCATCTTCAAAACATCTGAATTTGATTTTCCCTCATTAGATGGGAGAGTTTCTTGAAATTATTTAAGTCAGTACAACAATGTGACTCTTCCACTCCTCTCTGCCATGAAAACAGGAATGAAGATGTTAGTTTGGGGAGCAATCAGGCAATCTAAATTATTCAGATCTGAAAGTTTTAAGTTAGAACAGTTTTTCAAATTCATTTGTATTTGGATTACAACAGTCTCAACCCATGTCTGTCTAATGAAGCTCCTGCTGAAAATCTCAGCTGGAAATTCAGGGAATCAAGTCTATCCATCATCTCAAAGCCATGATTATTTCATGAGCAAGACTCGGTGTTCAGTCAAGTCTTTAACTCATCATTTGAGTTACCATAGTTTAACCGTGCAGGCATCTTTTAGGAGAACTCATGCTGAACATTACTTGATGAAGATAAATCCCATTAGCAGAACAAACAGTACAAAAGTCTGTGTCCTGACACCACAATAAGGTATCCTTAAATATTCATAAAGGATACAGGTGCAGATCTCTCATCACATACTGGAACACATCCAAAGCCTCTAGGAAGAATATTAATAACTCCTTCTCTTGCATTTCTTTTGGAGGAATAGCTCAATTAGTCTCAGTCTGCTGTTTTTCCCTTATCTATTATACATTTGAGCAGCTACACTTTGCCTCTGGAAGTGCACATGGAAAAATATGCATTGACAAGGTGAGGGTGCACAGGAGAGCACATGGGCAACCTATACCATATACCAACCTATACCAAGATTCTTGGGCCGAAGAGAACCTCTGCCCATCTGTCTATGTACTCTCTTTGCTCTTCTGCCCTTTCCCCACGCTGCTTTGCATGCCAAGAGCTATCAAAGAGCTTTGTGTGGTATATGCTACGGGTGGAAGGAAAGGAAAACTTAATACAAAGAAGGATTAAAGGGGTTAAAGGAATGGGACACCTGAAATAGAGAGACAGGGTGTTGCTGAAGAGCAGAACATGTGAGATTGTAGGTCCAAGGAAAAAAAAAAACAGAGGTGGGAAGGCAGAAATGGTTAAATCTGACAGGAGGAACTGAGAGAAGTCACTTCTTTTTGAACTGCCCTGAAAAAAATCTGTTTATTGTAGTATATCTGTGGGTCTGTTAAAAAAAAAAAAAAATCTTCTAGCCTTTTGCTTTTTGATTGCTATTTCTACTGAGTCATGAAGTATGATGATGATGATTGGATGATTAACAATATGGAATCATAATTTGTGGTAAATGCACATTCCCAAAAACTTTCTAGAGTTCAGTAAACAGGTCAGTTAATAACACCTATCACCCCTTAAAAGGGGGTTAATCATCTATGGAGGATAATACTCTAAATATTTCAAACTGTAATAACATAACTGGGTGCTCTAAAAAGGTTCATTTTCTGTCATGCCACCCACCATCAATGTATCCCATGTGATGTATAACATGATCTGACTTTTGAAAATCTCATAGACTACCATTATCTCCTAGGGTGCATATTAAAAAAGGGACTAGAATACATGTAAAAATATCTAAAAAATGTAATTTAAGCTGGCCAGATATATTCAGTTAATACATGATGGCTTAAGTTAAAAAATAATCATCATATCTGTCAGTAAAGGTTTATTGAGTTCTGCATTAAAATAGTGTAGAATTTCCTAGGCAGTAACACTACATCTTCCTTTCATCTTGGGGAAAAAAGAAAAGAACCAACAAAACTTCACAACTTTGTGGTTTTCAGAAATAACATTACAAAACTTTCTCTCTCTCAAAAAAAAAAAAAATGAGACCATTCAACAGGAAAAATTACCACTGTCTGTTATCAGTATAAACATATAACACAAGCAAGGAATTCTCTTTCTAGGCAGAAGGAAGGGTACCATGTACTGCAATAAAAAAAATCACTATATTCACTATATTCTTAATATTCAAAATATTCTGAATATTCTAAATATTCTGTTTGAGGTAGGTCTGGTATGAGACTAGGAGTGTGCCTTGAGTCATCTCTCATTCCTCTTCAGAAAATACATTGCTGGGAAGTAGAGCAGTCTGAAATGATACTGAGACTTCTTGCATAGGGGATTGGGCCTTGTTTGTGCTCTATTCTAGCAATTTCTCAGTCAGAACACTGGACTGAGTATGTGAATTTATGATTTTTGACTCAGTGTGTCTTGGCTTTAAGTTTGTGGTTTTCTTCCGAACAATGTTGAACCAGTTATATCACTGTCAACTCCTTTACCAAGACTCCTGATCTAGACAGAAACCCAAACCTCTTAATTGTTAATCTAGAGCTCCTCTAGGTAGATGATCCTTTAATCCCAGCAAGGGTACTTCCCATTCTAAAGTATTTTATGGATTGAAAAAGTCAGACAATCTCCTTGTAGCACTAATCTCTTAAATGTGTTTCTTTACTCCATGACTGCTACAGGTAAAATTTATTTTTTCTTTTTTCTTTTCTTTTTTTCTTTTTTTAAACAAGCCAGAAAATATTTTTTTTTTCCCACAAAGGAGAATGCCTTAAGCTTTAGGCTTCCTCTGGGCCAAGAATTTCTATTTTGTTGGGTGGAAACACACCTCTGCTCAGAACAGTTGGCAGATGCCAGGGACATCTATCTCCAAGAGCCTGCTGGGTATGGACAGAAGGGGGACTGAGTCTGGGATTTTCCCCTTCTCACTTTGAGACTCTCTGACTCACGAGCTGTTCTGTTCCCTTCTCCCCTACTGGCTTTGAAAGGAGAGACAGGTATCTTGTTCAAATGTTTGAAGGAGAGATCACAGACATCTCACTGCAGAAGAACACTGTGAACTGCAGCTTCCTGTGAGCAGAAGTGTCTCCTTCAAATATAGAGGAAAACATCTGAGAGACTGAGATTTGTTACCTGCACAATGTTCAGAAACAGCATTGGGAAATTCTTGGCTACTTTTTGCTCATCTTGCTGGCTGACTTAAAATCTCCTTCTAAATACCTCTTCTTCCCTGTGCATTGAACACTGGGACCTTATTCTATGATATAGATCTTGGTCTGCAGAAAAGTAAATCAGACACTGTAACATTCAGAAGCAGGAGGAGGACAAGAGGCAATTGAAGGGCAATTTGATTTTCATTGTTCTCTTCTAATATCTCCCAGTGTTGTGATGAATAGAAACATGTACTGTACTCTACTAATAGCAACCATGTAAGTACCCACATGTATTGAAAAGGTTTTGCTTTAAAAACACAGATGAAACACCTTAATGGAGTCCTAGAATGGTTTGGAAGGGAGGTGTGACGTCCAGGACAATCTAGTTCAAATCACCTTCCACCAGACCAGGTTGCCCAACCTGGACTTGAACACTTCCAGGGATGGGAATACGGGTGGAGATGAGAGGAGAATCGCAACTTCTGCGTTGTTGCTAAGGAATGATTACAGGAAAACTTAGTCCCCTTGGACCTGTGAAACATTTACCAAATCCATGAGAACATCTCAGGCAGATAGTTTAAGTTATCTAAAAGGGTCCTGGACAAAGCAGGAAAATGACTTAAGTTTCAGGCCATCTCCACTGACAGTAATGACCTCCATTTCCTAGGTCACCTGTGGCAAATATGTTAGATATTGCATTTGATAGATTTATATTATATTTGACACTTAATATGGACATAAATGCAAACTCAGCTGACCTGACCAAGAAACAGGGAAAGTATATGGCCCAATGGGAGCTAAATTCCATTCACAAATGATGTGAAGCACTGGAAAGGAAGGTTCCTGCCCTGCCACCACCATCTATCTGTAGCAAAAATGAGTGCTTCTTGAATTAATAACTCATACTATTTCATTGGCTGATGTTATCAGACTGGACATAAGAAGAATTTTTTTTTTTTATGGTGGGGGTGGGGAAGCACAGGGACAAATTGCTCAGAGAGGTGGTGGATGATCCATCCCTTGAAACATTCAAGGTTGGTTTGGATAAGGCTCTGAGTAAACTGATCTAGTTGAAGCTATCCGTTTTCATGGCAGGAGTTTGGTGTAGATGGCCTTTAAAGCTCCCTTCCAACCCAAATCATTCTATGATTTTATCATCTTATCTTAAAATCATAATAAAAAAAATATTTATTATATTATCAGTTAAAATGTTGATATAACAATGATAAGACATGGTGGATGACTTAGTTAAAATTCAAGGAACATTGTCTTGTAACAACTCAAAATGCAACACTTAAATGGAAAAATTATTTTATTGTGTTAGGCTACTTGTGTAAGTAATTACTTGGTAGTTGAAGAAATAATGGCTATTAAAAAACAGTCTTATAATGGAACAGACTTTGTGTGCATCTTCTTGGGGATTATTACCTAAGGAAATATTAATGCTTTGGGTTCCAAAATAGAACACAATAATCCACATATTTGAGGAATAATCTTGAGCCAGATCAGGGTCTAAACCCCTTTGAACAGAACATGAGAGTAAAAAAGAAAAGGTCTATCATCTTTATGCTAGAGAATGCAGTGGTATCCATAATAATTGGACTACCACTTAGTGGGAGTGGAAATATTTTTTGTTGGTATGGAAATCAGTATAAGTCATGTTGAGAAGCAGGGTGCCTTCCTCTAACACAACCACACTCTCGCTGAGCATTTTGGCGTAATCTGCAGTGTAACCATGGAGTGAATTGCACACCTGCACTACCTGGAAGCAATTTAAGTGCAGGTCAGCATTAAGTGCAGAACAAACACCCACCCTCTGCAAGGGATCCTAAGAGGTAAACAGACTGGATCAAGTAGGCTGAATGCAAGCTGCTGAACAGCTTGCTTTGACATGCAGGGTCCTTCACTGTGAAAAGAAGATTCCTATTGAAGTTGTTGACAGTTTTCAAGTATCTCTAGTGGTTCTCTGCTCAGGGAAAGTACTTAACCTTTGCATTTTTGTGACATCTCAAGAAGAAAGGCTCTGAAACTGCAAGGAGAGATCAGAACAGACAATACGCGACTTGTGTCAGTAAAAATGGCTGACGAGGAGAGAGAGAAGAATTGTGCTCTTTGGGGGAAAACAGAACAAAACAAAAAGAACTTGAGCATATGGCTCCAAATCTGTGAATATGCACATATTCCTATCTCTGCGCTAGCACATGGTCTTATTAGCACCCAAGGATGCTGCTGGTACGCAGCACAGGATCTGCTGCTGCACCTTTGCAGATCTGGGTCTAACTTATAATGTTATGATATGGCTCAGGCCAGAGCCCACGAGCCATCTGTATGAGCTAACAAAATATGTCTCTTTTTTGATATTTTTCTTTAAAGATATTTAAACTGGTCCATTTGTTTCTTGTAATGTTCCCTTTTGCACCTTATAATGTTATACTTGTACCTTTTCTTTGCTATTTGGTCCGGACTGGAGAACTAAACCTTTGTGATCTCAAATTAATCTCATTATTAACCTTATTTTACTCTATATTTATATGTATACTTTCAATCTTTCTCAGAGGAATAAACTCCCAGGGTTCTTTGGAAGTTTTCACTTTTTCCTCTGTGATATGGAATTCTGATATCTTTCCATTGGAAGTTTTCACAGGTGAAAAAACTGGGTCTTGCACTGTGAATACAGGTGATAAAAAATTGAGTATATATACACGCATACACACACACACATTAATTCATGTCTGAACAATACCCAAAATTAGCTTTTGACCTCACAGGCAGTTTCTAACTGCGCCTGGTATGGGCTGGTTGTAGATTTTGATAATTCCTACACAAAACAGAAGTTCCACTTCTTGAATCCTCCAGCATATAAGGAGACCTGAGACAGATCCACCAGTCTGTAGTCTGTTCATGTGACGTGCTTCTTCACAGACTGGAAAACTGGGGACTGTGGGCTGGGGAAGAAGAGGTGGTGCCAAAAATAAAATAAATCAGAAATATAGAAATATTTATTAAAAAAAAAGGCACAAAAGGAAAAAATGAGCTTCAGAAAGAAGGTGAAGATCCTGGTAGAAGAACAGATCCAAGAAGCAAGCAAGTGGGCATGTGGGGCAATCAATTCATGTCAAACACAGATGTCTCTTGTTGCTCTATAAAGTCTGGGTTCCAGATTCTTTACAAGCTGTCACTAATTCCATCTCATCCATGCCAGGAGAGAGACCATGATCCTAGCTGTGGTTCCTTGGTAGTCAGGCAAATAGACCCTAACACATCAGTGGTTAAAAGCTGTGGAGTTGATGAAAATTATGCCAGTGGGGAATTAATGGGTACGTAGGAAGAATTAAATTGTCAAGAAATATTTGATTTGATACATTAGTAATTGTGGAGGTCAGGAAATGTATGACATGGATGATCTGGGAAAGGTCTGGAGCAAAAGCCATTGTTGCTGAGGAGCGGCTGAGGGAGCTGGGAAAGGGTCTCATCCTGGAGAAAAGGAGGCTCAGGGGGAACCTTCTGGCTTTGCACAACTCCCTGACAGGAGGGGACAGCTAGGGGGGTCGGGCTCTGCTCCCAGGGAACAGGGACAGGATGAGCGGGAACAGCCTCAGGTTGTGTCAGTGAAGTTTGGATTGGATATTAGGGAAAATTTCTTTGTGGAAAGGGTTGTCCAGCCCTGGAACAGCTGCTCAGGGCAGCGGTGGAGTGTCCATCCCTGGAGGAATTTAAAAACAGTGTGGATGTCACCCTTGGGGACATGGGTTGGAGATGGGCTGGCAGTGGTAAGTTAATAGTAGGACTCAATGGTCTTAGAAGGCTTTTCCAGCCTAAATGATTCTATTATTAGTGGAGGATTCAGGGCTTCCTTTTTGCTATACTGCCATAACATGGTTTTGTAAATACCCAGTGAAGGGACAGAAGCGTGGCAGTGGCTCTGGTTAGTTCTCCTCCACACTCCTCAAAACGATCCACATCGTAAGCTTACACAGCAGTTGAACACAACCTGAGTTCAGCTGATTTAAACCCCTGCTAGATTGTAGTAGGCACAAACTGATTCTTTCTACAGTTAAGGGTTGTTTTGGACAAACCAACCTTTAGAGGACTTGCAGCTTACAGTGAGATGCTGGCTGAAAGGCAGCTAAAATAGTCACAGGCCTTATACATGTCCTCTGATAAATCTGAGAAAGTTGGTAAAAACACGACACACGTCAAACAAGTTGAGAGTCAAACATAGGTTTGAAAATTAAGTCAAGTGCATGACCAGCCCAGCCTNAAAAAAAGAAAAAAAAAATCATGCTTACATTCAGGTCTTTTATTTATGTGATATCCACCCCATGATTCCAATGGTTACACAGAATTATTTAAGTTTTCCTTTACTCTTCTGTTCCTCACTGTTTCATGTGACACTATATTGATTAGATTTCCAGAGCATGCCACTCCAGATGTATTTATATGGCTGTTTCAAATGATTTACATTAACTAATCTCGTAACACAAATATAATTTTGGAAATATAATACTAGTCAATAGCATTAAATTTTCTGCTAATGGCCAGGACTCCCTGTGCCTTGGGAATAAGTTGCCTCTAACAATTTATCACCTGAAGGCCGTATCTTCAAGTTTATGTTAGCTGGCATGGGACCAAATTTCAGTACTCAGTGGAGCTCTACAGAGTTATCTCTGAAAGTCTACATGTCCTAATTACCCTGATAGTAAAGCTGGGTTAAGCACCCTGCAAAATGGCAAACTGCTCTGAAGCTTGTCATGGTGCAGGAAACCCAGGTTCCTGCACTCCCTTTTGCCAGGAAATTCTTCCTGACTGCAGAGAAATATTTTGAATCGACAAGTATTTTTTATTTCTCTAAAATGTAGGCCTTCCAACAGGAGAGGAGGAGAAGAGTTTGTTTCAATCCAATGTAAACATACATTTTCCAGAAACCTTTGAATTTTTTTAGGAAGGCTAATATCTCTATTGGGATTATACAGTTGTAATTCTTGGATTACCTAGACACAGAATAGACTCTAATGATTTTAGGTTGGCAAAAGATTTCTCAGAAGAGAAAATATTATAGATTCAGGATTATACAAGTTATTGAAGAGATTTCATACCAGAACGCGGACTAACATACATATCCAGTGCTTTTACTAAAAAGTGATTCTCCCCTTGGGAACATTGGCGTAAAAAGGACTAATTTCATAAGCTGTTTGTTAAGGTTTCGTCTGTGAAACAAACCAACATGATAACAAGAAGTATATTATTTCTACCTGAATAGCAGCTAATTTGTAAATATCAAGAAAAATCTTTTTTTTTTCCTGCATGAAACTGTGACTTCAAGCTTGCAAAATTCACAAGAATGAATGAAGTCTAAACAAACAAACTCTACAGTCAGAAGAACAAGGGCTCAAAGCTTTGTGTTGTAGGCTGGTGGTTTTACTAATAGAAAAAAAAAGTCCCAAACAACCCTTCAATGCTATTAGAATGGAGTGTCTTTATTAGTAGATCTATTAATGAACTCAGTAAATTTTTTAGGAGTTGTAGAAAAGGCATCTTTGTTTTCCATTTTGTGGAGACCCTCTGCATTGTGTAGGGTGCTTTGGTTATCTAAAAGGTTTGTTCACATAAAAGACATACCCCTCAGACAGCAGTCTGAAGTGTTTGCAGAGTCTCAGTGGTTCAAGAGGCTTTGACTCCTCAAATTTAGCAAGCAAATGCTGCATAGAGATCTGATGAAATCCCAAGTTTCTGCAGAAAAATTGCATCAAGAGTAAGTCCATGTAAAGCAGTAATGTTCAGGGAAACCCCTTCTTTCAAAAACATCTTCCTATTTTCATCATAAGTTTTTCCATCCTGAATGAAAACTTAACCAACTCAACCCAGTTGATGGCTAATATTGATAAATATAAAGTCTGGCTTAAAATTTCAATTTCATTTTTTTGCTGTCACTGGGTTAAATGACTGGATACATTTAGTAACCAATAACTACTTGAGGAGGTCTCATATGCTACCTCAGTGTCTTAAACATATTTAAACAGTACTGCACTCCTTGAAAATATTTGAAAATAGGAAGTGTCAGATTCTCATGAGAATGTAAAAATGAAGAAACTTTTGATATTTGTAAGGTACTCAGAAGAGTTAAATAAATCATGCAACTATTCAGCATAAATCCCTAATCTCTAATTTAAGATCAGATTTTAAATCAGATCCCCCCAAGGGGGAAAAGAAATGCATATATATCTTCTCTTTTTGATGTAAATTTTTAAAAAAATCTATTTTAACAAATGCATAGTATAGCCAGAACAAAAAATAATTTTTCAGAGGGAAACATGGAGGCCAAATGAATACAAAATATTTGAAGATTAACATTCTGAAATGCATGTAAAATTTAAGCAATGTGAAATATCAAATATAATGTGTTAGCAAATATTTTAAAACAATAAATATTTTTTGAGACGTAGCTTCACTTATTTGTAAAACAAATTCAGTTTAGGAAAGGACCAGAGTGTGCGCACACACAGACACACACGTGCATGTTGAGAAATGAAGATTTCAGTAACAATGCATGGAGCTGAGAAGATCAGTTTAGCACCAGAAGATGTTGTACCACATCTCTGCTCTTCAAAACAGCTACACCCAGTTACCAGAACACTCTCACAAGTGAATATTTTATGGCTCTCTTGGTTTGAAAAGACAGGTGTCTGCTAAGGAAGGCAGGAAACTCCCTTGAAATGGAGAATTTAAACCCCCTCCCTCCAAATTATTACCCTTTTGAAATTAAGGGGCTTTCAGGCAAAGATATGGGAATACGAATACCAGTTCTTTACTAGGGAAATTAAGATAAAAATGTAGTAGTACTACAAAACAAACAAAGAAAGAACACTGACAGAGTCAGAATGCAACCTGACACCCTGTTAGTCAGGGTGTTGGTAGCAGCCCAATCAAATCCTTCTGGAGTGACAGATGTGGTTCTGTTGAAGGAATGATCCTGTAGAATGGTGTAGTTTTCCTCTGAAGGTTCAGTAATGGTGAGATGGGTCTGTTTTCCTCTTGGAATCCAGTGGGAAACAGACTGTCCTGGTGTCCTGAATCTCAGATTTTTATCCAGGTAAAAATACTTGGCTCATCCCTCTGTGTGGAGCATCTCACAATGGGATGATGTAATTTTATCAGTCGTGTGCAGTCAGCCTCGATGGCCCATTAACAGAAGATATCCCCCGGAGGAAGGATGGGTAGTGGAAGAGATAAGAACACTGCTCCACCTGGTTTTAACAGCTGTCCCATTAACAGAAGATTCCCCTGGAGTTATGAGAGATGGGTCATGAAAGAGATAAAGAGAAAGCTTCCCCAGCATTGTATTGTAATAGAATACATACTTTAGTTACATTTTGCATTGCACCCAAGACTTTTAGGAATCAAATCATAATGATGTGACCAAAATTACTTGATTTCATACAGTTTATTCACAGGTGAAAGACCTAATGATATTCCACATTAAAAATTGAATTGAAGCATTAAAAAAAAAGCAATATATACAAAATATAATTCATACGCAAGCATCTGATGTGATGAATATTCAGGTAGAACCAAACCAGAATCAATCATAGAGAGAAGTGTAAGTTAGAAACAATACTAAATTAAATACAGATGAAACAAGTTACTAAGCCAAATTCGTATTAGGAGCACAATATTATTATAAAAAGTTTAAAAAGCAAAAAAGTAGAATAAGTTTCTGATGCTTTAGTATCATCTTTAATACCATTTCTTTGGAAATCTCCTGTGTATTTTTGATATATATATATATATATATAATCCTGTGTTGGATTGGTTATTTTACCTGCAAAGTTTCTGAGATTTTTTTTTGTGTATTGCTCCAATTCTCTATATCCACAAATTTTATTCTCACACACATAGTTGTTATGTATATTTCAGCCACCATGTTTTTGAGATATCAGTTTCAGATATTAGGGAAAAAAAATTAGTGTAACTAAATCCCCCAATATATTAATAAATTTTATTAAAACAAACCTTTTTTTTTCCACTACAGATGAATATTTAGTTTTGAACTCAGTTTAATTACACTTTTAGCTCAACTGCAAGAAAATCGATAATTTTAGGGAATATTTGGAGGCACTTGGGAGTGAGGTGAGCTGGATTAATTATTTTTATGAAAATTCAAAATTAAGAAATGAAAGTTAAATATTTTTAATTTTCTTTTAGCACTTTTTTTGAGGAAAAGATATATTGTGTGTTATTTATACAATTTTACAAATAGACATCTCATGTTATATACAGAAAGAGCCTTTTCCTCTTTCCTTCTTTGCAGTCTGTTAAACTGTAAGACAAAATTCATAATCCTCTTAAAATGTTTTCAAATAAGGGATGGAAAGTAAAGTAGCAGGATATTGTCCAGTCCAAATGCTGTAGGCAAAAATCTCCAAAGTAATCTTATAATTTCCAGTATGAAGACATCTCCATTTAGATAAATTAGTCAGTGCAGAACCTGCTTTCCCTCTTCTNAAAAAAGAAATAAAAAGAAATAAAAAAAAGAAAAAAATAAAGAAAAGAACAAAAAGAGGGGTTTGTTCAGACCCTACTGAAATCTTTGGAATCTTTTTACTAATGTCAACATGCTTGGCATCAGATCTCCAAAGTTTCAACGCAAATTCTTAGACCTATGAGTACAGTTTCCGTTTGAAAAGAAATTAAATTATTGGAATATTTCAGTTCAGGAAGGGAGGTTAATAGTTTTTATTGTTTTCCTAATGCAAAAGGAGAGAGAATTGCTGAGATTGACTTTTGCCAAACACAGCACGCAGTTAACTTACATCCCACAACACTAAAGACTTGTAGATGCAAGGTATTACCTAATTTTGACAAAGCACTTTTCATCCAGATATCTCAAAAGGGCATTAAAAATGATATAACATCATCATTTCCACTGCTAGAAATAGAGACATGGGGAAGTGAAGTGGCTCACAACACACAGAAGCCCTGGAAGAAAATCAGGATTTCCTTTTCATCCAGCCAGTGTCCAATCGTGTAGGCTGTACTTCTTCCCCAGAAAACATGTGCCATTTCTTAAGAAATCAGGAGAAAATGATGGGAAGCGAGTACAAGGAGACACTAAAATAAATGAACACTGTATCTGTTTGCAAGGCAGCTGCTGAAATGTTGTTTCTGAATGTAAAGGGCCTGTTTCCTGTGAGACAGACTGGAAAAATCCAATGCTGCAACAAAGTGCAAGCTTCCTTATGGACAGCAAAAGTTTTCTGGGGATTGTGAGCGTCCACTACAGATGTTCAGTCTGTATCAGAGTGTTACACTAAAGGTTATACTTTAAAAGGTCTTGGTCAGGCAGTTTAATGCCCACTCTAACCCTCCAGCTTAGCCAGAGGTGAAAAAAGGCACATCCAAGAATTCAAAGATTTAATTAATATCCCTTATTTAAGAGTCTCCTCATCAATCAGATACAGGGCTGTAGCCAGAAGACAGCTTGGATATGTTTTTGTGCCTTTATTGATCTTTCCTAAACAGGAAATGTGCAGATACTGACCTTATATTCACAAAAGGATGTGCTGATCAGATGAGCCAAGGAACTCAACCAAAAGGGAATTACCTGGCTCCTCATAGCTTCAAGTTGCCTGTAGAACTGTGCATACAAGTGATCTAATTACACATGCAAATACCTCAGCTCCAGATGATTATTTGCCTGTGTAATTCCTGCAGTAAAGAAGAACATATTATAACAAAGCATTTTTATATGCACAACTCTAAAAGGCTGAAGCTCATCAAGAAAAAATTTCTTCTCCAAGGACAATAAAACTGTGGAACAGTAGAAGCAGCAGCTGTATGATCATTCAGAGGGGGCCAGAACCACCTGCTCTGAAAGGCCAGAGACCTTGCAATTAAGGTAAAGTCTGCTCAGAAGGTCAGAAAAGTTTCTTTTTGAGTCTAAGTAGCTAAAAGTTGGTACATACTAAGGAGCACAAGAGCTTTGGCCCTTCCAGAACTCTGAATATTTTATCTAAGTATGTGCCAGACCCTTTGTAATCCTCTGAAAGTCTTGGCTTTAATAACAGACTAGGGAATTATTGCCACCAATTTCAGAGCATGATATGGAAATACACTTTCTTTAACATATTTTAGATTCTAAGTCCACCTATGGTGGATATTCCCTTAATCTCATATTAAAGAGGTAATTCAAATGGATAGGCAGGCAAAGACCCAAATTGTCTCTATTTACATCTTTGCAGAATGTTCAGAAAAAACAAAGCCGTGATCCTAATTCAGGTTTCTACATTTTAATTATCACTTCATCCCCCTGATTCGTGCTTGAAGGATATCTATTCAATGTACAAAAGAAGAGCACAGAGATATATAGTTTGCAGGGATCCAGTTTCAGCTCAGTTTCATTCAGATTACTTCAGTAAACATTGCAAAGATTAAATTATTTTAATTATTTTTCAGATTCATTTCTACTGAAGTTCAGTGACAAGGACATCCTTTCATTCTTCATCTTCACAAATGGGCAAATAATAGCAAAATAACAAACAATAAAATGCTTCTTTGAAACAGTTGTTTCATTGTTTATCACATCTGGTTTTTTCACCTAGCACAGAGTAGGTATCAATAATTCAGGTCAGTGTGAAAGCACTTCTGTAAAAGTTCATGCAGCTTATACCATTAGCAATATATCACATTTTAAGAATTGCTAGTATCTCTTCCTATTTCATAATCTGGTTGTTATCTTCATTTGAATAAATAAGATCTATTTTTTCAAAAACTGCACACCTTAGGCAACTCAAATGACACAACTTGTGAAGGAGAACATAATTCAAGTGCAAATACTTTGCCAGGACAGGCAAAAAGAATTTGTGTATAAACAGAAGGCAAAATGAACACATTCAAAAAAGTTACAGCATTTTAGGGGATGAATTCCCATTTTGTGGAATTAGACACTTGAAGATGTGCAAAGCTCAGGGTTCATCCCCTGGACAATTGGAGAAATGTTCAAAACCTGGAATTTTACCTGTGCAGCTACTGTACAATGATTTAGTGAAGGAGAGGTTCAATATACGGATTTTAAGCTAACGTGATCTTAACGTGATCGTGCAACCTGATCCTTATCACACAGAGCATTTATATCATGGCCAGGAGTCACCTATAGAGTTCATGGCAGAATTAGGTCCTTCAACACAATGACTGCATGCAGGAAAAGAGAATCAGGCTCCCCTTGATGCCAGTACTGGGCCAGGAGAAGATCACAGATGTCATTTTCAGGCTGGCAGGTGACTTTGTCCCTCTGCTGTTGGTTCAGAGCTCATTTTTCAAGGGTGGGCATTTATGCGTCTTGCAAAGACCTGAGTGAAGATAGGGCTTTTCTTTAAGGGCATGTTGGATGGGGCTTGGAGCAAGCTGGCCTAGTGAAAGGTGTCCCACCTCTGTATTCTTCAAAGCGGTTTCCAGCTCATACCATTCTAGGATTCTGTGATATTAAAACAGGACTCCTAGAGAAAGTAACACAAACTGCTCTGTTGGATAGAGATGTCAAAGGTCACCAAGACACAAATAGATCACAATTTTGCATCTGTGGACTGCAGGGAGACAGGCTGTCAGCTCTTTAACTCAAGAGAAGGAGCTAAAAGGCTTGTGGTGCTGTCTAAGGGGGCAGGGTGCAGTCACTGATATCTTGCTGAAACTGCAAGGAAGGGCATGGAGGATCATAAAGATTCTGTAAAGGTTGGAGCACCTCTGCTATGAAGACAGGCTGAGAGTTTGCATGGTTCAGCCTGGCGGAGAGAATGCTATGAGACGTTTTTGTGCCCACCCTCCTCGAAAAGGGGCTTATATGGAGGAGAGAGAGGGACTTTTTACATGGGCAGATCATGATGGGACAAGAGACAACACTTTTAAACTGAAAGAGGGCAGGTTTAGATTAGATGTCATGAAGAATTTCATCACTCAGAGGGTGGTGAAGCCCTAGCACAGGTTGCCCAGAGAAGTTGTGGATGCCTCATACCTGGGAGTGTCCAAGGCCAGACTGGATGGGCCCTAAGCAATCTGGTATGGCGAGTGGCATCCTTGCCCAGGCCAGGAGACTTGGAGCAAAATGATCTTTTGGGTCCCTTCTGACCCAAACCATTCTATGATTCTATTGTTTTATGACTCATATGTTCAATGAATGACTCACTGACTCAATGACTCCATGGTTCTATGATTCTGTGATTCTGTGATTCTATGATTCTATGATTCTATGATTCTATGATTCTATGATTCTATGATTCTATGATTCTATGATTCTATGGGTCTATGACTCACTGATTCCATGATACTGGAGACTGATGATGTAGAGGGAAAGGAGGAGCACAAACACGAGTGGGTGCATGCATAAATTTGTTCTATTTCCCATCTTACGCATCCACCTGATTTTCTAATGTGCTCTTTCTTGGAAAGGAGCATGCAGTGGAAAAAAAAACCACCCCCAAAAAGGAGCCCAGTGTTTAGGAGATAGATTTGTGCCTGAAACTGAAAGCAGAATGGGGACATCCATTAGAAACTGCATCTTGCCAGAGGATCAGACAGTGCTATTGGTATCTCTCTACTAGGCAACATTGGGATTAGCATCTATGCAAATATGCAGACACCTTACATAATGCTAGTTGCTGAGGAGCTGTGGGAAACAAAGTCTATTTAGAACAAGTGTGTGATGACGTTATTTCAAATTCATCAGCTTCAGAAGGTTTAACTTTTTTTTTTTAAACTGTTCTTTTTCAGATTTGCTGAAATCGTTGCAGAATTGCTGATAATACTCTTGATCTCTGTTGAAATCTGAAAAAAAAAAATTACTAGTAAGTCTAATACTCTGCAGAGGCCTTATTTTCACCTGCAGATGAAAATGGAATGTCTTATGGAATGTCTTGATAACTGTAAAAGTGATACATTGCCTTTGGGAACAGAATGGTCTATACTGATAGTAGAGATTTGGACATACGAAATTTGAACATACATTTTGTTTTTATTTTTGTAGTGTATACGTGCAGTAATGATGATCAAATTCCGTGGTGTCCATGGCACTTTACAGCTGCCACATAAAAAACATATATCACTTCAAATATCTCAGAGATTATATTTTTAAAAAACTTTATTTTAAAAAAAGATGTCAAAACAAATACTATCTGCTTGCAAAATGGGAAACTGAAGCATAGTGAGGGTTAGTTCTTCATCCACAAGCTCAAAGACACCAAAACTGTTTGATAGAGGATAGTTTTCCCAAGACTACACCTAATACATTCACCTTGGTCCTCCTTTTTATTTTTTTCCCCTGTGTCTTCATTTCTAAGCTTATTATTAAAAATAAATGCTGGGGTTCGGGTCTGTTTTCCATATTATTTGACATAAGCAGTACTTCAGTAAATTTTGCCTAAGACCACCTACAGTGCAGAGGTTTGTGTTTGCCATTCCTTTCAATCAAGTTCCTGGTGTGCTTCAGGAGAATGCAAAGCTGCTTAGACGTTAATTGGTGCACTTGTCTTTAAAGGAATTTTTGCCTTTTGTTTTAGCTTTGTTTTGTTTCTAACGTTTTGAGTTTTTTCTGTCTGGCTTGCTGCCTTTTGGATTGTTCTTTGCTTCCTGTGGAAACTTTACGAAGTTTGTTTAGGTTCCTTTCCTTTGCTTTGTGTAATAAGAGGGTGTCTCAATAATCCAGCAAGGCTTTTCCAGGTCGCAATTTTATGTCACATATGAAATTAAAACTGCAGCTCACCAAAATAATGAAACGTTAACTAGTCACTGCTTCATTTCTAAGTAGTAACAAGCCCAGATACACACATTTTTTAGACAACTTCTTGACAGCCATCATGAGGCATTGCATATAAGACGAAAAGGTGACATTAATCCCTCCTGCCTAAAAATGCATTATGAACCGAATCTACCACTTCCCATGAGTACACAGGACTGATAAGAAGCCAGTGTTTAGATTGATTAAAGGGGAATAAGATAAAAAGCTCATAATCTGTGGCTGAGATTGCCCAGTGCTTTATACAGATCAAGAAAGAAAAATTCAAGTCCCTGTGCCAAAGACAAACAGAATATAAGTACAAATTTGCTTTAGTCCATGTAGAAAAACAATTTTCTCAAAAACACTTGGGAATCTTTGGCTTCATCATAGATGTAGATATAGGTAAAAAGTGGCAAAGCTAATTTTATCTATTCTGGCAAGTCTGGCAGAGATTTCCCTGGCACACTGGGGCCAAAATATCTGATTTTTAGTGCAACACATTTATTAAAGGCAAGAGATGTGTGGATGCCTCACGAAGAAAATGCCTTTTATTTTTGGAAAGATGTGCCATATCTCTGAGATAAAAAGAATTAATACTAGGGCAGAGTTTGTACATGTACATTTTAGACAAAATTATTTTCTGTGGCTTAAAGCAGATAAGATAATAGCCTGTCTCTAAAGCATCCATACAATTTTAATCTGCAGGAGGAAGATAAACAGACTTAAATATGCAATACTTTCTCTAACTTGACACTCAAGATTTGATTTAAATTTCAAGCCCCAGTTCCTGTTCGGGTTCATGGCTGAGGAGCAACCTGTGCTCCATATCTGTAACTATGGCATAAATTCCATTTTAGTGTGATGACATTTTATTAGGCCATGAAAGTTGTAGTGAGTGTTTTGGTCATGTGGAAATGATAGCTATAGTAGCTAGTTAAAAAAAAAAAAAAGTAACTAGTATTTGCAAATTGTGATACATTCCTGTGTGATTAGAGTGAGATTTCCAAAGTTTTTTTAAGAGAGTAAAAAAAAGGAGAAAAAAAATGGCTGGCCATCTTTCTGCTGGATTTTTGATTTGAGGAAAGTATTTTTATTTTTCTGTGAACTACTGGTGTGGAGAATTTCCACATACAAGCCCTTTCAAACATTCAACAGGAGAGCTTCCTGTGGAAGAAAAAGTCACTCTAGACATAGTCCTACATTCAGCTGCTTTCTTTCCCTGTGGAAAATAAAATATAGTGGCTTGGTGTAGTTCAAAGGTCTGAAGAATTTCTCTTGAAGACACTTCTTTATGAAAAGTTTCCTTTATCCAGTAAAACCGTTTTTGTGACAGCAGAGCCATCTCCAATTTCTGCACTAGTCCACTTCTGGGATTACAACATTTAAAAAGAAAATGGACTGAGAAAAGATTGACTTACACAGCATCTCTGTGTGATATGAGTCTCATGACAAAATAATTCCTTTGCAACTGTAATGGGTTTTGCCTTTTCAGTGATTTATCTCAAAACCCTTGCCTACATACAAAACTTTGCAAAATAGAATATGTGCTTCTCCATAACTTTCAGACAGATGAGAAGCTCCTGTTTCATCTCAGAATGTATGTGCAGGCAATTCAAACATCATTTCCTCAAG
>VZDJ01000079.1:2154423-2181860 GCA_008694505.1 Cyanoderma ruficeps | reverse complement strand
AAAAGAAAAAGAAAAAGAAAAAAGAAAACATCTTATATGGTTGCTTTAATTGAAACTGAGATTTACCACTGTTTCCAAAGCATGCTCTCCTCAGGAGAAGGAGTTAACATTTCCCAGACTCCTGGATGTCACAACAAGCAGAAGTGTGTAGCTAACCCCTGCCACTGCAGCCAAGAGAAACAAACGTCTCAGACTACTTTTCACCAGGGTCTACACATAACTCATGTTCATCCATGTCTGAAAAATTTACTCTGTGGACAAAACATTTCCCTAAGCTCATTTGCTTCTCTGGATTATACTTAGAAACTGTTGATGCATCCTTATTCTTCCTCTTCTCTTTTCACCCCCAAGCTAACTCCCAGAGATTTCTGAGGATTCTGCTCCTTGCTCAGGACCAATGCCCCCTTTCTGCTGAGATGCAGTTCTTATGCTGAGAGAAAGTCAGATCACTTTTTTTCCTGACAGCTTTCTGTCAAACATGGTTATTTCATCAAATAAGAATAAAAATAGTTCACCATGTCTCCATGGGAAATGAGTTTTGTATGAGGAAAATGCTAACCTAGAGAAAACTTTTAAAATTCACTATAATTTACTTTTTCACTTTTTTTCTTTTTTTTTGGCTTGTTTGGTTTTTTTAGTTTGTTTTGAATCATTTCTTGTCAGATAAACAGCAGTTCCAATACTGCTCATGGTGTCACTACATGGCAAACTGATAGCAGTAGTGTTCAGAATAACGTGCCATGGCATGGTGTACACTAATACAAGCTGGAAAGACTTGGGCTAACATGCTTGTTGTTGACTGAAAAATCTCATTTTTCAATATATATATAAAAAATCCTGTTTATGTAGGAATCAAACAGTGACATTCTGAACAACAACAACAAATAATTACATAGCTTGTGTACTCATTAGAGAAAAGACTGGTTTTTTATATCCAAGGAGAATAAAAGTATATCTGACTGATGGGGAGGCACACCAGAGGACTTGGCAGATCCTGGCTGAGCATCTTTGGCAGACCCCTGAACCCCTCATTATGTAACAATACCGGCTACAGTTCAAGAGAAGGATTTTGAGATGATTGATTTAGCTGGCTTTTTATATTTTGTAATTTTTAATGCTTTGTAATTTTTATGTTGCCATAATAAAATGAAATGAGTATTTTTGAAGCTGGTCCTGGAGACTCCCTGGATGAGACCTCTTTGAGTCACTTGAGATCCAGGCAGTTTTGTGACTTCCTCCGTCATGTGAGGAGCAGGAAATGATGAGTTTGCCCACTGTAACTTTGTGTTTGAGAAACTTGTGTGTAAAGTGGTGGAAGAACGTCTGGGTCTGTTGGGGCAGATGAAGTGAAAATACTGCCATTCTCATCTACAATGAGCATAGAGAACACACTGGTTTGATTATGCTTATGGAACCTATCCTTCCCCTACACCTATATTTTGGTGGTGTAGGAAAAGGGAAGGTCTAACAACTGAATTTCCCTTAAAAACCCCTCTGAGTGATTCCCTCATGGTCAACAGGGATAGTAATGACTGATAGGACATGGAGTTGATCAGCTGTAGAAGAACATGTAAGCCAGCTGTGAAAGGAATATTTGAACTGTTATTTTATTTAAATGGCACCAAAATTCTTTGCAGGCTGACTACTTCTTTTCTTGGCTTGTCTTGCAGAAACTTGAAAATTTTGAGTCCAAACTAGGAGCAACCCAAAGTATTAAGTCAAGGTAGAAATTCTGCAATAACCTTGCCCAACAATAAAAGCAAGACACCCTCTTCTCATCCAACATACAGTTATGGGTTTTCAGGGTCTTTCAGGACTCCTAATTTTTGGAAAGGTAGGAAAATAGTGACAATGTCTCTTTGTTCCCTTTTCTTTCTGCTGTTTCCTTTAATGCCAGATGCTTCTTAATAATTCAGAATTTACAGCCTCCCCAGTTTGTCAGGCCCGGAAAGACCATGTGGGGATGAACATCCTGGATGGAATCTCAAGGAGCTGATATTGTGGTGTCATCACAAACTACCAAATAACTATTGATATATATTTCTCTACAGATTATGTAGCCTCTTTGCACAAAGCAAGTCTGCTGACTTCTCCACCCCTTGAGGGTTGGTGGAAAGGCAGTGCTGAAAATGCCATTGCCAAAAGGATAGGCTGTAAATACCCTTTGGAAAACTCAATTAATCTACTCAGAAGTGATTTATCTTTTAAATTAAGGACTGTCAAATGAGTTAGATACTGTGGTTGACTCTCTGCCATCTCAGTTGTCTGTGCCAGCTATAAATGACAAGGTGGTGTGTACTGTGAAGAAGTGGAGGATGCAGTGGGCCTTTCAAGAGAAGAATTTTATGTGGGCTGAGTGCATCCTAAGAGGTTCTCATTGGAGTAATAGTTTCACCCAACATTTTACACAGTGGTCTCCCTGTGCTGTCTGTTCCTGCAGATGCACTAAGGCCCCTACCTCTTTCTTCTCTGTAGTGGTTTTTAGGGAATTTGAGGGAACAAATCCCCAGACTGTCTAAAATAAGCAAATGTGTCTCCTGGATTGCAAAAATGCTGATCAATTACTGAAACTGTCTGGGAATCTTCAAATGACTTTTTAAAAATATAATGTCTGATCTGTTCAGGAAGAAGTAAGAGAAAGAAAATCTTTACTTGTAGTTATCCCAGTGAGAAAATGCCTTCCCACACTCTGGTCCCATCTCCACCTCCCTCACATTCCCTCTTTCCCTTGGATAGTGACACATGGTAGGAACTAACAACTTGAGCCGCCATAAACTGTGGCAGTAACTTCTACCCACACACCTCATTAGGCCTTTAACACATTTTCCTTTCCCTTTCCCCAGCACTACGAAGTGGCACAACTGTGAAGCTGCCCTTTCACATCATAATTGGAAGCAGTCAGTTGTTTTTATGCTCTGTAACTCAGTAATTATATGGTCTATCACTGGACACTGGTCTGTCTGGTCATTTCAGGTTTTGGCTCTGTCCAGTAGTTGTTAATTGTGAAGGAGCCCTCAACAGCCCATATGCCTTCTCTGTCCACAGAATTACTTTATTTCTACAGTCTTATTTTTTTGTTTAACTTTTTTAGACGTGAATGGAGACACTATGACTTCTTCAGTGGAAACATTGATACTGCATCTTGTCATGAGCTCAGAAGACCTGGTTCTATATTTTGCCTCAGGTTTATGCCACTGAAACTCTGCCACTGCCCAGTTGGCATTATCCTGATTTTGCCTGTGTGTCCAAGCTGACCTAACATGCTTCTGTTTACATGGCAGTTTTGGGGAATATGTTCATAAGATTTAGTGAGAGTTAGCAACTGGATTCCATTGAATTTTTCCAACAGTTGATGTTGAGTTATGCTTTAAATGCCCTGCACTTTCCTAGTTGCTTATCAACTGCAGTCATTTTAGGTTGTGTTTTTTCAAAGAGGTAATTCACTTCTACGCACCTTTTCCCAGCGAATGGTCTCATGGGTTAATCAAAGACTTTTTAGTCAAATTTCCTTCTTTTTCATGTCATCTTAATTTTCTCCAAGAAGTGGGGTACGTCATTAGCCTATTCCTCAGAAAAAATACAACGCTTTCATAGTTTACTGATGAGATGAGGTACAGCTGGTAGTAATTTTGTATGATGAATACAAAGAAAATTACATAGATAAAAAAAGGAACTTAGGGAGTTAAAGAAGTTAAAGAGTTAGACACTTTAGGAGTTAAGCAAGTATAACCAAAGATGATTGTGACAAGTATTTAATAAATATAGGATTTTGGAATATGGGAGTTAAACAATAAGAAAAAGTTGAAAAGTTTAAAATCTGTGAAATTCCCACAAAGGCAAGTAGCATGATAATGCTAATATTTGGGGCTGGGACTATAGCTGTGGTGATTGTTAGGTACAGTTTGTGCAAAAGCAGCAGTATAATAAGAGTAGCAAGAACATATACAAACAAGTCTTTATTTTTAAGCGATAATGTCGATTCTTTTTAAAAACCCAGGGACATTTTTGTATTTTCCAGAAGAAGTGAAAACACAGAAGGATCAAGTCATAAGGGCTACTATACCAACATAGAGTGTAGGAGAGTACAGTTCCTGTATGTAGCTGCCTAGCATCCTACCTCAATAAAATGTTGAGCTAGATTAATTCAATGAACTTCTGTTCCTGCAGATGGAAAAAACAGCTTAAGGCTGACTTAAAATTAGTTATTACAGTGATGAAATATAAGCCTTCATTGTAAATCTAAACCCAGTTTTCTTTATGTAACAGTTCCCTGTCCCTAGTGTAGGGCAAAAATTTTTGAGGTTTCTCCAATGTGTTTTGATGGCAAAGGTACAGGTGTTGACTGAAATAAACTTTGTTCTCTGAGTACAAAAACTCTCAAATGATTTCAATTCTACTCAGAAAAAGCAGAACATATGTTCTGGCAAACAAATGAAGACAGAATCACAGGTATCCTATTGCATTGTCCATTTCTTCTCCCAATCTGACCATGCCACTAGCATAGGGATTCAGATGGCTGCTCAACATCTACAATGGTGTTGGGTTTTTACATGCTCTTTGTTTCAAAGAATTCTTTGTTTCAGAGCTGAATACCCAATAGTTCCACTTTAACTGCCCAGCTTAAGAGATCCACACACTCTTCCGTTCTCCTTTCTGTCACTTCTTTTAGGCTCTGGTTTAGAAACTTTTCTAAAATAATAGGAAAGTGTAAGATTTTCTTAAATTTTCTTTTGATTTTATAGATGCAAATGCCAAAATTGTGGCTTGTTTTCAGCAAGGCAGAGCAATGGATACCTGCAGGATCATGGAAGTTGGGAAGTTCAAGCATAATTGAAGTAGGTGGAGATTCTTCAACTGTAAACATCTATGAAAACTCTAAAAATCTCCTTCTAGTTGCAATCCTTTTACTTCATATCAATTAAACAGAACTCTGATGTTTGAAAATTGTGGCAAGAACCCCTACAAAGGCTTATGAAAGAACAAGGGATGTAGGTGGGCAGGTACTTGAGGTGTCACAGATCAAACCCATGCACATGGCCAGAATGTTAAGCTACAGTTTCAGCTTCGGTGTTAATTGGTGCTGGCAAAGCACAGCCCCAGTGCAATTAACTTTTCTGCAGTGGAAGAGGAAATATTAAAACTTTGTAAGTGCCATGCTAGGCAACTCCTAAAGGTATTCAGTTATTGCAAGAAAATTGTGTAGCTAACAATGCTGAGTGAAATACAAAGGTCTGGAAGAGACAACAGGGAAATCAAGTACTGATACATTGAGCTGTACAGGTCACTGCAAATTGCAGCTTACAGAGCATGAATATCTGCTGGTTTCAATGAGATTCAGTAGGCTTCTTGTGCTCTTCAATGGACTTTGAATCAAAATGTTAATGAAGGAAAGAGAGCAATTTGGATATCTATCTATATCTATATCTATATCTATATCATCTATATCTATATATCTATATCTATATCTATATCTATATCTATATCTATATCTATATCTATATCTACATCTAGATCATCTATATCTATATCTATATCTATATCTATATCTATATCTATATCTATATCTATATCTATATCTATATCTATATCTATTAATGATTCAGAACCCTTGCTAATGGAAAAGGAGGATATCTTTGATAGAGCTGAAAGGTTAAAAAAATTAGAAAAAAGACAAAGATTATCTAGATTATCTTGTTCCTCACTAACTTGTAAAGTTAACAATTGCAACAGGCTGTCCAGGAAAATACCCTCTAGATATGCAGACAGATAAATAAAGATAAACAGACAGCAAACCTAGACTATGAAAGGAATGACAGGGAGAATAAAGTCACTGACAGAATATATTAGTTACTTGTAAATATCTTGTGTGGACTTTCTTAATTATGTCATCCTGGACAATGTGAGAGAATACTTAATGCAGAGGAAAACATCACAGTTCAATTTGGTGCAGATGTAATTATTTAAAAATGTTTAATAGGAACAGACTGCAAAGAAAAGTGAAAATGTGAAGAACTGGGATTACAATGTCTCCAACAATGCAGATGATGTTTCACTTTCTTCCTCTGGAAGCATATGCATGTCTGTGGGTCAGATATGACCCTAAAGTTCTAGGATGACCTGCTGTGAGTTACTGCCTGAATAAAAAGTGATTATGATACGTGTACCCAGATGTTAACACAAATCAGATAGGTTGCATCTTCCTCATATGTCTGCTTAATAACATTGTTAGTAAAAATTAAGATGGTAAGGGATAAATTTTGAAGTTTTATTAATTGTTATTATTATGGATATTACCGTAGCGTTTATCAGTTTCAGTGATAGCATAGCATAGCATAGCATAGCATAGCATAGCATAGCATAGNAAGGGACCCACAAGGATCATCAAAGTCCAGCTCTGGGTGGGACAACACCACGAATCCTACACCATGTCCCTGAAAGCATTATCCAAACACTCTTTGAACTCTCTCAAGCTTGGTGCTGTGATCTCTTCCCTGGCGATTCTGTTTTAGTGCCCAACCACTCTCTGGGTGGAAGTTTTTTCCTAATATTCAACCCAAACATCCCTGGACACAACTTCATCTTCGTGCGTGTCTAAGCCAAAATAGGTATGAAAAGTAACTTAATACGTACACAAAATTAACTTCTCTGCAAGATCTTCCCTGTGTAAGATATCCCAGACAGACTGGACCCTTGATGGGGATGCCTGGCTGATTCCAGATGCCAGGAGGTAGGTCATTTTTGAAGTGAGAATTTTCTATTGTTAGGCCCAAAATCTGGGAATGGTATGGCGCAAGCTGTGCCTTCAACACTTCACATATGTATTTTTTAGCACTGACATGGATAAAGGTTCCTAAGCTTATATTTACTTCACTGTTTGAAATTCTGTAGTAGCTTCCAATGTATTATATGTCCTATATATTGAAGGAGGGTCCTTTCTTTACAATTACCAAAAGGAAGGTTGTATGGAGGTGGATGTCGGTCCCTTCTCCCAGGTGAAAAGTGACAGAATGAGATAGAATTGTCTCAAGTTTCACCAGGGGAGGTTTAGATTAGATTTTAGGAGAAGTTTTGTCACAGGGAGGGTTGTGGAGAATTGGCACAGGAGGCCCAGGGAAGTTGGAGTCACCATCCATCTAAGTGTTCAAAAAATGTGTGGATACTGCACTTCAGGACAGAGTCTCATGGAGAGCATGGTGGTGATTGTGGATTGATGGTTGGACATAGTGTTTTTAGATGTCCTTTTCAACCTTAAGAGTACTATGATTCTACAATTTTATATATTTTTGATGTGTGTGTATGTATATATATATATATATAAAATATATATATAATATATATATATATATACACACACACATATTTGGTTTTATTGGTAGTAATTTTGTAGTAATTTGTAATAAAGGAATTCTGGGACATCTGGGCTCAGTGACTTGTGTATGTGTTGCAGAATCTTCACTCATCCATGGGTGGGTAGCCCTCCAATGTCATGACTGTGACTGCTGTAGGTGTTACCAGCAAGGTTTACATACAGTGTCACTGTCACATGATGCATTTTCAGCTGTAGATCTCAGAGCATTTTACTGATGGGCCATTATTACAATTCACATGTTTCAGACAGGGAAAAGCTGTAACATGAAATGATTTGTCCTGTCTGACTCTGTCACAGAGATGAGAGCAGAGATCTTAGGAGTCTTAGGATGAGCCATGATGACCACCAACTCTCTAATTCCAAACCAAACAACTTCTCAAGGGAATTAAGGTGACACTGAACTGTGTACAATGAGCAAAAAGGTTAACTTGCAATAATCACAGACAAATTTTTTAGCTATCTTCCACAATTAACCTTTGAAAAGTTAAAGGTCCTTTCATGGCCTTTTAAAATGTTTAGAACAACACAAACTGTTTTTTGTAATTTTTGGAGACTTAGAATTGTGGGATCTTCAAGGTGGAAAAGATCACTAAAATCTTAGAGTCTATTTGATATCCTGGAAACACCATGTTGACCACTACACCCTATACCCAAGGCCACATTGATTTGTTTTTTGAATGTTTTCAGGGAGTATGATTCCATCACTCTCCTGGGCAACAGGTTCCAATCCTTGTTTCAGTGAAGTCCTCTTGCTAGCTTCTTCCTGGAACCTGGTTTTCTTACTTTGTTGACTTGACAATTTCCTTAGGGCAGCAAACATTTCCTGTCCAATGGAGGCTTTCAGAGATGTTTCATTTAGATCTATTTCTTCCCTTTGGTAGTTTCCAGTGTGATATCTGGGTTGTTTCAACAATAACTATTGTAGGCACCCAAGGTGTCAACTGATGCCTGAAACACACACAGGAAGAGAAAGAGATCTCAGGGAATTAGATCTCATGCTCTAATGTCCCATTATTGTTAAAACTTAAATAAAGTTGTAGTGATGAATAGCAGTCATGAGTCCAAACTGATCTCCATACTTTAAAGTTCTACAGAAAATTTTGAGCTAGAGAGGAAAGAGTGCTAAATACATCAGGCAGTTGAGGCTATTAATGCCTTTGAACTGAAATAGAGGGAACATCACAAACTAGACAGTCAACTTGAAATCCAGTCTCCTGCTCCCTCATTCATTATCCTTTCTGCTTTTTTTCAGTCATACAGTTTTGATTTCAATGCACCTGAAGGGAAGACCACTGAACTAGTAAATTTTACTTCAGTTCCAGCTCATCTGTGACTGAAATGTTTTGGTTTACATCCAATTCACAGGTGTCAGAAACTGCTAACCTTGAACTAGTTAGAAATTATTCCTACTGAAAAATGCATTTAAAAATGAAAAAGCCATGTGACAAAGACATCCTTAGAGATCCCAAACTCCACCAAGAGGTGACTTCAGGCTGCTTCTTTCTGGTCCTCTGTCACAGCCCAGACAAGTTTTGCATTCCCAGTAGTGGCAACCATAGCACTGCTTGTTTAATTTAAGGAATTTAAGAGAAACTGAGCTATACAGTTCAGATCCCTGTTGTACCACAGCAAAATGAAAGACAGCAGGAGGATGAAGGGGGTCACAGGCTTGCATCTACACGCACCACTGAAAATATATTTAGCACCATGGCAGAAGGACATGGGTATTTCTATATAATGAGGTACAAGAGGCTGGCTGAGAGGAAAGGAATAATAAAACTAAGGTCTTCTACATTGTAGAATCATAGATCTTTTCAAGACTATGGCTGGTGGTAACAGTAGGTGGATTCAATTTTGTTTTGAACTCATCCAGTTCTCTCTTACAATTAACAAATAATGAGGCTCTGATGTGGGGGAAAATAAAGATTTGAATTGCTTTTTTTAATTGTGCTTAATTGCACCTTATTTCTCCTTTTGGATGGAGTCTTCCTTGAGTGTGAGAGACAACCTTGAGAAAGATCTGCCTGGATCAGATTATATGGTTAAATTGTTGAGAAAAATTAGACACGTAAAATAAGACTCTCAGCACCAAGCCCATTCAGTAGGATTTCTGACAGCTCACTGAGGATCCATCCTCAAACTGCTGCTTGATGCAGTCTCACTAAGGAGGAAAGGCCTTTCTCACCATGGCTGTGCCTCATGACAACACATTATCCAGCTGTTCCACATCAAGTGCTTTAACCATGTGGCATCTCTGTCTCTTCTTCTGCTCAGTGCCTTTACACATTCTTCCACTTTTCATTTCCAACTTCCACAGCATTGTTTACTGCACTGCAAAAGCCAAATAGGATTAAACCTGATAAAGAGAAACAGATGCATTACATCTGGCAGAAAACAAAAGATCAGCGTTTGGCACAAGGGTTTATTGTTTGTGACAAGGCTTTGGAATGTAATTAATTTTGCAAAGCCATGCCAGTGAATGCCATTCAAACTCACCAGATGTGCCAGGAAGGGAAATGCCAACTCTTTTTCCAAGAGGACGGTTTGATGCCTGCTGACTCTCATTTGTGCAGCTCCATGGGTGTCAAATAAAATAATGTCTCTTTGGATAGAAACAAAGAATGTGCTATTCTCTGCAGAGCTACTGCATATGCAGTGACAGAAGGGGCTTTTTGCTTGGTGATGGTGTAGTTTTTCTGGGTGAATATGTTTTTATTTATTTATTTATTTATGTGGAGTCTGTGTCAACAGTTAAATTCTGCACAAAACTGGCACTGCTCCAAAGTCACCAACAGTCAAAGACATGGGCACATGCAGGCTAAAGAAGTCATATATCCACACAAATAATTGCTCATGCAGAATGGGAAACATGAGATAAAACTCAATTTCCTCAGAATATGGTTTTGTATCCAATTTTTGTTCACGGGGAAAATTTCTCCAGATGCACATGTTGATTCTGGCAAGGGTGAAATTGTGATACACACACACACACACACATATATATATATATATTTTCTTCCCCCGCTAAGCTCTACTGCAGCACAGACTGAATAATAAAGGACACAATATGCAATAACAGGCAGCTGTTAGCGCTTCGTTTTACTGGGATTTAAAGGTCCTGTAAAGCTGACAGCAGAGGTGACAGGCTTTTAATGGGGTAGGTTGTTTGTTCCTGCCAACTGGTGGCTGCTGCTAACACAAAATCCATTTTCTGCACTTGGCCCCAGGTCTGACCATCTTGACCTGGAGGACCCAGGTCATGATGAAGGTGGGTGGGAGAAAGAGGCACACACACAAAAAGCCTAAGAGTCCAAGAAACCCAGTCCTCTTTAACGCAAAGTGGTTATTTCCAAATAAACTCCATTTTAGCACATTAGCATAATTTTTATAGCACAGCTGATGCTTCTGACCTGCCAGTCTTCTGCCTCCTGCACACAACTCTGCTTTATGCTCCTGCACAACAATGGTGGGCTTCTGCCAAACGGATGTGTGACAAAAGTGGAGACAGAGATGCAGCAGGGATGGCAAAACAGCTCTCCCCTTGCTTCTCTCCCCAGCCCCTACACACCTCCTGATGTATACCACAACCAGCTTTGATGAATATCATGAGGTGGAACTACTTATAAAGCTATAGATCCCTTCCTGCCTTTTGGGTTTCCACATCCATGAGATAACAAATATGTCATTTCCCACTGGTCTGATGAAAGTTTAGGGGTTGTTTAGCTAAATATCTTGTTCAGATAAATATCTTCAGGACAGCTGATATTGAGGGTGAGAAGAGACAAGACAGTCACAAGGCTGGAAAAATTCCAGGCTATCATGATGTGCAGGGCTGAGTGAATTAATCCATGGCATGAGACCTTCCCACATAACTTCTGTTTTACAGCCCTAGCCCAACTCATCCAACAGCAACAGGTACATGCCTCCACCTCATTACTCGCCACTAGGTTCAAACCTCAGGGGTTGTTATTAGAACACTGAGTAGGTACACACAGGTTAGAGTTGAGGGCACATTAATATTACATAGGGAATACTAGACAATTAGAGGAAAATAATTATTAGGGAATTCTTCCTGCTCTAGAGAAGATACTGTTCAGAATTCAGAAACAAGAAGGCGCAGGAAGCAAAGGTATCTTCCATCATCAACAGTATGCAAAATGAGCTGGGGATTTTTGAACCTTCTGGAGATGACAGGGGAGACCAGCTCTTCAATTCCTTTTTGTTTTCACATGATGACATTTTGGTAATTAAAGTTGTTTTCTTTCCTTGAGCACTTTTTAATTCAGCAGAAGTGATTGTACCACTGTGATTTCGTTCCTAGTCTCCCACTGGCCCAGTACAGTTTCTTTCCAGTTCCTGCAAACCCTGCTTCAGCCTCCAGCCACAACCTGACAGCTCTGTATTCTACAAGATGTGTTTTCCCCAGACTAATTTTCAGAGAGGTTTTATCAATTTTAATTAAAATGCTGCCATCTCTCTTGGTGCTTCCTGGTTGGACTATACATGTAAGCCACAAAAAATAATTCACCTCTTGCAAGAAGGAAGTGTGAAATGAAATCTGTTGCCTTATTATGATGGTAATAATAAAGCAAACAATGTCTGATAATTTCTTTGTTGCTTTGTTTTAGAATCCATTTATTTGATTTTTTTTCTTTTTTTTTAAATTTGGGACCTGAAATATTACTATGGGCAGATTTTGCTGAAGGAAAGAGTCCACAGGAAATTAGTGCCACAGTCAGACCTACCCAAAATGAGAAAGCATCACACAAAGAGTGGTCTCTTCCTCTACCACTTTGAAATGGTATAAAACTTCAGCCATGGTGCTGTCACCAGTTTAAGGCCTTAGATTTTTGACTGAAGAGTAAAAAGAGGAGAAAATGAAGAAGAGAGCTATAGGAATGTCCTCAGATAAAAACCATGAGCTCTCAGAAAAGACTGGTCATGGAATTATGGAATAGTTTTAGTTGTAAGAGACCTTGAGATCATGCAACAACCATGCAGATGAGGATGCTGGTACAGAAAGGAAATTGCAGGAAAGAACTGTAAAATCCTTAAAATGTAGGGGAAAAAAAAGAAATTGAAAATAAAGTAATAATAAGCTATTTCCATGTTTAATGAGGATAAGAGAGTAAGATTAATCTAAAATTGTAGGAAAGGGGATATAGCTTGGAGATGAGGAAAGCATTTCCAGTTTGGGCAATTTAAAGAATTTAAAGGGAGTCCATGGGCCTATTTTGCTCACGGCTGTTGCAAACTGATTAGAAAGTAGCTGCCAAACTGGTATAGAAATAATTGAAGCAAACTGTATAACCCCTTTAGACTTCTTATAACCCATGGCTTTCCCTTGGATGCACCCAAATTCCGAACCCCATCACCAGAAGGTGCTAGGAGTCAAAACATACACTTTCTGTCATGGAAATATTTGTTATGCAATGACATAATCTTTGGGGCAGCAAAAAAATCAGTTTAGCCCAGTGTCCTGCATTTCACAGCACCAGTAACAGATGTTTTGGAGGACAACAACAAGAGCTGAGTGATTGCTTGACTGGCTTATCTACCCAGATCTCACAGGTTGGTGCTTAGGGACTTTTAGAGTCAAGAGAAGCCCACAGGGTGTGGAATCAGTGCTAAAAATTATCTAATACATTCTACACAAAATAATGCAATAGTGACAATTAATACGATAAAATAAAATGGGGGTGAGGGGGGACAGGTTGTGTTCCCATGAGCTCGTATAAAGTTATCCCTTACTATTCCCCTGATTTCTTCTTCAGGAAAGGTTTTAATTTTATCATCAAGATTTTAAACACATTCCCATTCCCTGGTACTCTTCAGAAACCAGCTGGGAAACAGGATTTTTTTTTTTTACAGCGGAGTCAAAATATTGAGGAGAGCTGGGAAAATGGTACTCAATGTTTAGAAATTGAAGAGTATGATTTTCAACTCTATTCCTTCCACAGAGTTCTGGATTTTGAGAAAGTATTCTGGAAGATGTATTGCAGTCCCTCCAACCTGTCAATTTAAAGACTTTAAAGTTGGGTTTGAAATGGGCTCAGTTTTTTCATCCCAGGAAATATTTTTGATTACAGAAGCAGCTACACTTATGTGTGAAATGCTGGTCTAGAAACATGAAGCTTCACTAATGGAGGGTTAGCCTCATGTTATTTTGTGTCTGTATCCTGGTTTTCCCCCAGCTGCCACATTAAGAAAGTGATAGTTTCTGCACCATATCTGTGAGCTCTACATTGGTGTTCTCAATGCCCTAAATTATCTCATGGGGTATTGTAGAATCACTTGTTCAGTGGACAGCTGGCTGAGACCAGGGTAAATGTCTCTTCCATGTTCCTGTTTAATGATTTCCTTGTCCCCACAGTCATGGGGATGTCTGTTAGCCCAGGGAAGCTCTCATTCTCTTTATGGTAATTTGCTGTAAGGAATCCCTCTTAGATTCATTGTGAGGAATCCCTCCTGGAAACCTCAACACAAAAGGGACTGAGCTATTCAAAAACAATGAACTCACTCTTTTTAAGAAATTTGATCTGATGATTCTGATGACACTACTTGTTTCTGAATCTCAGGTAAAAGACACGTCAGAATGGAAAACCCATAAGTTAGATACTTTCCTTGCCTTTAACTGTTTTGTGGTGCAGTGATTTAATAATTCTCTTGGGGCCCCTAGTGCCCGAGCCCTCAGCTGCATTGAATCTTGGTTGAGGCAAGAGACACACTGAGGGGATGTGAACCTGGGTCAAAAAGAATATTTGTGGGAGAACTGAGGATTCAAACAAAGTCTTTTTCTTCTTAGTTCCTTTGCACCATGGGCCATACTACCTCTCTGCAGGTAACATTTTTTTCCATTAAAGAGTTATTGAAACAATTGAATAAGGCATTTTTTGTGGGGTATGTTCCTTGGTCTCAAGAACAGAAAAGAAAAGGAAAACAAAAAACAAAACAAAAACAACCAAGCCCTTGAAACAATCCTTACCTCCCAGCTAATCTTTACAATGCCATTTTAATGTTTTATAGCATATGAGCAACACCTTGATGTTATTGCTCTGCCAGAAGGCTTATTACAACAGAAGGCACTAATAGGCCACACATATGCCAAAGTCCAACTGATACTTGAGGCTTGGTTTTTATAGAAGGACACATTTTCACATTCTTCTTTATTGACTCCCCCTGCACCCCTCCCTCTATGTGCTGTTAAAGGAATGCCAACATAAAGCTGGCTAAAAATAAAGTCAGTTCAGGCATATTTTTCATGTTATTGTAGGATAAATAAAGATGTCTAAAGGAAGTATGCTATTAACCATGAATCACGGAGAGAAGCATGGCTCTTACTTGGCTAGTGTTGGAAGGTATAAAACATTCTCTAAAAACAACTATTCTAACCTTATTTTAGGAAATATGTATGATTTTATTTCCAGGTACTTCCAGAAAAAATAATAAATGAAACATAAAGGAAAATTAATGTTAGATCTTGGGCCTACATTTCTAGGAAAAAAAGTTACTAGTTTGTATAAACTGTTTTCTGAGTCTCCATCTGTCTCTTTTCATCACTCCTGTCCTTGGTTTTCTTTCTTCCCATTAATAATATGACCCTGCTACTGGCACTTGAACCATTCAACCAGACTTATACAAGCAGGTAAGAAGGAACAACGCATGTGCAGGGCAGGGGTTAGGGAGAAACATGGGTACAGAAACTCCAATATGAAGGGCCATTACATCTGACACCCCTACAACCACCTTTTAAAAGCTTCAAAAGAACCAGCTGGCTGTTTTTGTCACAGTCGGCATTAATCAGACCATAACAGTAGGAACTGGGATGGCTTTGGGAAGATGGGCTAAGACTGGGGATTCTTGTTGTGTGAATTCATGGCTTTGTGAATACATGGCTATGTGAGTGCTGCTGTCTTGCTTTCCAATTTCCCCAGATTCAGAAGGTGCTGGCTGCTTTCACAGGGATGAGCTACACAAAGGAAGACAAACCTGTTAGTGATTGCACTGCGTGAGCAATCCAGAATACAGTCATGGAGCACGTTTCCACACCAGATTTAGGACACTACATTTAGGTGATTAAAACTTGTGTGCCATCCAGTTAGCGTGCCTAATCACTTAAAGTTCACAGAATTACAGAAAGGCTTGGGTTGGAAGGGACCTTAATTACCACCTCATTCTAAACACCCTGCCATGGACAGGGACACATTCCACTTTCTCAGGTTACTCCAAACCCTATCCAGCCTAGTCTTAAATACTCCCAGGAGTGGGCAACCCATAGTTTCTCCAGGAAACCTGTGCCTCACCACCCTCAGAGGGTACTATTTTTTCTTTATATCCAGTTTAAACCTCTTTTCTGTCAGTGTGAAGCCATACCCCCTTGCCCTGTCACTGCTCTTGTAAATAGTTCCTCTCCATCTCTCTTGTAGGCTCCCTTCAGATACTGAAAAGCTGTAAATAGGTCACCTTGAACCACCAGAGCTGATGGAGAGCTATCCAATAAAGTCAATTTAGATTAGAGAATGAGTCAGATGACACTGGACACTAATGCTTAAGCACTGGTCTTGTCCCTAGTAGGCTGGTCAATAGTCCACTGGCCTCACAGATCTCCAGGGACCATGTGAGTTGCTTATGGAGATGGCTGGTGCTATTTCAGAAGCTCTAGGATTTCTTGCATGACCACCAAATGGCATTCTAGGAGGGCCTGGGTGTATGAATGTCTTTCGAAATACAGAGCAGTGTCTTTCAGGTATCTACAATACAATAAAACATCTATAACAGTAATTGGAACCTTGATTTAATCAACTGAATCACTTCTTACCTAGGGTACGATACATAACTGAGATGTAGCTATTTTTATAGCTAGACACCAAAACTTAGTTGCCTGATTCTGTATCTGAATCCCACTTCTTATGCACAAATCTAGCCAGGGACAGAAGAATGGCCCCAACCCAGCCAATAAACCCTGCCAAACAGAGCTAAACTTGCAGAGGAGCAGAAATCAGATATGGTGAAACTAGCAAAAGAATGAAAAAATGCGGGCGTGCGATGCTTCCCTTGGGGATTTTGTCTGTGCCTCCTGGCTAGTGCTAGCACCGGCATTGCAGGCAGGTACGGCTCTGGGTTTTGGAATACAGTTCCAATTCTACGGATTCTTGTCTCAGCAGCAGTGTGAGCAATGCAAGAAATAAAGGAATGAAGCTCCAGTAGGAAACTTCAACTGGGTTTTATTGAATTTACAGAACTTCCCTCCACCCAGGAATCAGCCCACCTAACCCCGCCGAACTCACTGGTTCTCCCCTGGGGGGGGTTGGGGTGGGAGAGGAGTGGGGAGGATACAGCTTGGAACCAATCCAGAATGGGAAGGGAGTGACCCCGAACCCAAGTGACAATCCATTGAACAAACCAAGGAACAAAAGGGACAAGGGGAACCTGGACCCTGCCAACCACTTGAAGCCTCCATCAGAACTTTCTGGACAACAGGTGAGGCCTTGAAGTGGCAGACAGGACCCAGGTGTCACATAGATGATGATTGATTAATAATGATAACTGGGGTATACCACAATGGGGTAAAACATGGGGTGCATGGGGAAATCTGTTGTAAAAATACAAAACAAACAGATGCATACAAAAAACTGGAAAAACCTCAAAATGCACCACAACAACAACAAAGAAAAAAAAAAAATCAAGATGAATTCCAGATGTAGGACATGATGATAAGAAGTCAAGGTGGAGCTCTAGAGGACTATTTATTAGCTGCTTTCCAGTACAATATTTGTGCCCTTTCCATCTGAGGGAGGGAGAGCCTGAGTCCTGCTTAAGCCTGAGCCCATCACAGACGTTTACGTCTTCAGACCAAGGCCATGACAAAAATTTGAGCAGCCACCAAGATAATACCTGCTTTTTTTACAGCAGTTTGAGAATCTTCAGAACAATCTTCTGAAAACCAAAACCAGCAGAATCTTGTTTGAACATCTCTTAAGAATGATTACAATTTTTCTCTCATTATTTAAGATTTTAATCCAAGAATTTACTTCTATAGAAAAATATAGAGAAATAAATTGTTCCTCCAAATAACGGGCTTTATTCAAACTCTCAAGTCAGGCTCCTTCAGTATAATTCTTTAATCATCTTTGAGTACCTAAAACTCAGGGTTTTATGGGCCTTTTCATAAGTGCTTTTTTGCTCAAAAGGTTATTGCTGTTAAAATGCATTGCTCAAATTTTCTTGACAGGCATCCCAAAATACACTTATGTGATCAGAGAGATGAAGAGGCAGTGAAAATGCTCTGCTTCTAAAACACTCATAATTACACTAAAACACAGTAATCATATTCTAAAAGCAAAATTTGCAGATATTAGATTCACTCTAGTAACCGGAGTGTCTAAGTAAACATTGACTCTATCTTCATTAATTGTTAAGGTCTATAGCCAAAGGGAATAACCCTTTACCCAAACTCCAACTGCCTGTGTTTGTTTTTCTTACGCTCATTTTTGCCTGANTCTTTTTTTTTTGAGGGTTTTTTTAGAAATTCACCTTCAGGAAGGTAATTTAAAAAAAAAACCCCAAAACCTTAAGACACTTGCAAAGATTCACATGTTGACTGTGGAATGTGAAAACATCTGCAAAAATCCTAGAACCAAACAGCATTGAAATAAAAATCTAATCTGATTTTTTTTTTTTTTAAATCTGTGACTGTTAATAACTTCAGATGTTGAGGCGTGTCAAAAAAATTTCTCAGATATGGGTGACATTTTTAGGGACCGTGGGTTCAGTCCATGCTGGGTGCTGAGGGTGCTTAACTCAGACACCATTGGTGTCATAGTCTGTCTTGGTAGGGTTCTCCTCACGTAAATTTGATAATCTGAGTATTAGAAATGTAAGCCTGAGCCAGATGCCCCAGGCTGGGTTTGAAGTGAATGAAGAGAAACTGGCATACCCAGCAGGTGATTCATGCCTCATCTCGTAAGATGCAATGAATCACTTTTTGAACATGACTATTTTCCTCCACTGAATGTAAATGGACCTGAGGGATCTACTCACTGACTCTAAACACTTAACTCGTAACAGCTTGAGTAAAAGCAGACAAATCGTGCTTATTATCTCTGAGTTTGAGAAGGTGATGAGCAGCACAGCCTGCCTCCTCCTCAGCCCTGCCAAAGCCTTGCTGTATCTATGGGGGATAGGAGCAGTCTTTCTGCCTGTGCTGACACCTGTAGTAGCATTTTTCTGGTTTTATTTCTCAGTCTTAATTTTCTAAATTTATGCAGATCTGGTGTATATTTTATGATTTTAAAATTTGTAATTTTTATTTTTCTGATTTTGCCAAAGCCCTCAATACTCCCTATGAAATATGGCTATTTTTTAAATTAATTTCATATATTTTAATTTTTAGAGCCATAAAATCATAAAATTATTTTGGTTGGAAAGGACCTTAAAGCTCATCTCATTCCAAACCCTTGACATGGGTAGGGACACTTTCACTATCCCAGATTATTCCAAGCTTTGTCCAACCTGGCCTTTGACACTTCCAGGGGACAGTCACGGCTTCTCTGAGCACCCTTTGACAGGGCCTCCCCACCCTCATAGGGAAGAATTTCTTCCCAATATCACCTCTAACCCTGACATCTGTCTGTTGAAGCCATTCCTCCTCGTTCTATAAAGTCCAGGTATTTTTCCAGAGTTTAGCAGCAAAATTAGATAGCAACTCCCATGTTTTGTTATGAGGCTTCACTAATGCACTGCTGCTAAACTCACTGTCAGGAAACAAAGGAAAAGATTAGGAAAACTGCATCCATTATCAGCCCCTGTGAGGCTCTCTCATGACCTAGGATAAAACCAGTCTTGCAACATCTTGCAAAATATTTATTCCAAATTTTTTAGCAGCTGTATCAGAATCACAAAATGATTTGTGTTGGAAGAAACTTTCAAGATCATCTAGAACAACCCCTATGCCATAGTGAGGGAAATGGAAATGGAAGTGAGGCAACTTCTGGCATACACTGTTCAATATGAAGAGTGAGAGATTCAGTTACTTGTTAATTTATAACAAGTTAAAGATCATATGTACTCACTGATAGCAATTGTTATATGCTATCCATAGAGATATGGATATATTCCTCTACTTTGAGAAATTTATGGCAGAGTAGTATTTTATTCAATGCCTATGATTCTGCAAGAACTTGAACAATAACCTTGATGAAAGGAGCTTCTATCCATGCAATAAAAGATGGAGGTGAAATGAAAGTTCTTCAATGTGTCCAGCAAAATTGTTATAAAAGGTGAGTCTGAGGTGGGACAATAATCAGATTTCTTCTAAATTCTGTCAATGAGGCAGCTCTTGTACATGGTTGTCATACACCTCTGACAATACAAAGCAATTTCTGAAGCTTCAGACAGCCCTGGACACCAGGAGGAGCATCACACAGGCACTGCTATAGACACAGCTTGGCCATAATGCATTTTATAAGAAAGGCTCTACCTAAATGTTGAGCTAAAACTAAAGAAAGTAGTCACCTAAAAAGCAGTAAAGATAAATGGGTATTTACAATTACTCTTTTGACACAAGGAAACCAGGTATTTTACTTTGTGTTCCAGTTAATTGTAGGATTATAAGATAATTGACAAAACTGCAGTTGAGAAATAAAGAAAGAAATTACAATAATGGGGAGCGAAACTCAATTATAAACTTATTTTTTTAAAGATTCTTCAGTGTGTCATTTAGATGTTGCATACATGGTATAAGCTCCACTTATTCTCTTCATCACTGGTGTAGAGACAGTGTACATATAGACCTCTCAGGCCGTTGTAGCATGATGAATTCATCTCTGGGTGTGTCTGCTCTGATGACAGGGTGATTAACATGTAGATAGCTTACACTAGAGCACTGATCCTAAAATTTGCATGATTAGCACTGAAGCAAGTATATGAATTCCAAAACATTTCGGATCATTTAAAAAATTTGAGAATTTTGTTAACTCCAGTACTATTACACTCAAAAATGCTCATTTCACTGCTTCCTGGCTGTGTAGCTCATGGTGTGATTGTTGTAGTAGTATATATTAGGGAGAAAAAAAGTGAAACAAAAACTAAGAGCAAAACTTTTAGTATGCTAGCAGCCAGTCCTGATTTCACAGCAGGGTCAAATAGGAAAAAAAGAAGAAAATTCCTTAGATCCATGGTCAAAAAAATCTCATTCTAATGACATCTGAACTGTTTATCTCATCATTGTGTGATTGGGTAGCCACAGTTCAGAACAGCTCCAACACATATAATAGGTTATTCACAGGGCTACCAGAACCATTAAAGAATCACACTTCTTGAAAGCACATTTTCCAAGATTTATTCCAAGGAAAACATCCATCCAACTGTTCCTGGAACTACCTGGCAGTGCTGATTACCACAGTTATTCCAGGATACTCTCATTTGGCACAGAGCTGTACATTTTCTAGGCACTTTACTTCAAAGCACAGACTATTAGACTTGACTATTATCAGTCTAGTGGTTTCAGGGGTCACAACTGTAAAGGGCAACTCCATAAAACTATGAAGTGTAGGATTTTGGTTTTTTGGTTGATTGGTTTTTTTATTCTAAATTCACGACCATCACTTGTGCATGTTTTTCAAGTGCCATGCAGCTCTGCCCATCAGCCAAAAGAAATTTGGTCTGAAAAGTTTTGTCAATTCCAGCAATCACTTCATTTGGCAATTCTATTCAGTGAATAAATAAAAGCAGCAATCAAAGTAAAATTTCTCAGATTTTTGTAACACAGTAAGAACTTATGGCTACATCAGCCAATTCATCTGTGGCAGAAGAATATTTTGTGCAGTTTAAGATACCTGCACTGCATCTGTCCACTCCTGATACAGTCAGTCTGTGCTTGCATTGCAACAAATGACAGCGAAGATCAAGAAACTTGAATATATGCAAAAGATTCATTTCAAGATTTAATGTAGCTTTGGAAAAACCTTATTAAAGTCCTTCATCCTGTACCAAGAAGACCTGTAGAAAAGGCCATGCCAGAGATTCACACACAGTGAAAGAGCGGGACACACCAAACTTCAGTTGCAACAAAGGACATTTCCACTGAGTATTAAAAACATACTTCCCAACACAGTGGTTCACAATGGGGACAGAAGCCCAGGCAGGAGTCTGGGCTCCTGTCCATAAGTCATTTTCAACATTCTTGACTGGACAAGTAACCAGGTCTTTTATTGAATTTAGCCTGGATTTTGGTAGGACTGTACTAAGTGATTTACACAGGTCTCTTTACAACTAAATATCTGCATGTTCCCATGAATTTTATCCCTGATGCAAGGACTTCATATCATTGAGTTTGCAATGTTGGCTAATTAGAAATGGACATGGTGGGCCATATTTATCTTTTATCAGATTGATTTCAACCTTCATTCCTAGAGCAGCAGATTATCTTTACAGCCTGAACGAATGGTCTTTCAAAACCTATTATCACTACTATTTATGAAAATATAGAAAATATTGGGGTTTTTTTTGTTTGTTTTATACATTTTTATTTATCATTTGCATTTATAACCACAAAAACTCATGCCAGTTTCTTGTACAGACTTAACAGTGCAAACTTTCATTTTCAAAGTAACACAAAAGAATCAGGAATAGAAATCCAAAGAAAGTAAGGACATTTTAAATTCCAAGTCTTTTAAAACGACCCACATATCATATAAAATTATGCCTGAGGTTTGACCAGAATACCATGTCTGTGCAGATATTTAGCAGATCTCTCAGAAATTTACTTCAAAGAACAATTCTGCATTGGCAGGTGGAGGGACTCAATGAGTTAATGAATATTTAGTATCTCTTATTCTCTAAAGAAAGACACTGTCATACATCCTTGGAAGACTACAATGCATATTCCGTGTAGTAACTGATGATATTGTTGCCCATTCACTTAATATGATGAATCACAGTGAACAAGGGTACACTAACTTTCATTTTTTCATCCTTCAATGCTCATTTCTTTTTACTGAAGTCATTCTCAGGACAGCCTCCACTACTTTGCCTGCAGGGAAAGTTTATAGCAGCAGCTGGAACTATCTCCAAAAATGAATGAACATCACTGTACTGCCCATCTCTTGAAAACCTGTATAAACCAAATAACTAATAATGGGTGCCTGCAGCAGTTAGTACTTTTCACTTGTAACCATTTGGATGAAGAGTAAGCCAAAGAATGCTTTATTACAAAAATAGAAAGCAAAATGTCGTGTTGGGCATAAAAAGACCTTAGCCTGAATGAAAATCTCTAAATGCTCATAAACACACAACTGCAGTGTCTTTGTCAAAGAACAGTAATGTAGATGATTGTGACAACTTCCAAATGGGAGATAAAACAGATCAGGAATTTTTTTCAAAAGGAGATATATGAGGAGATTAAAAAAAAAAATCTTAAACAGACTTTATTGCTGACAAATGGAGCAAAGCTGTCAACTGAAATTGAATGAGTTTCTGCTGTTTATTACAAATAAGAACATGAAGAAATACCATAAAATGTAAAACAAACAAACAAAAAAGATATTGGGGGAGTTGTCTGTTGTTTTGTTGTTGTTTTGTTTTTGTTTTGGGGATGTTTGGTGGTTTGGTTTTTCATACAGGATACATATGTACTCAGAAATTGAGTATTGTAGGATCTTGTGAAGAACAGACAAATTTTTGGAAAATAGGCCCTGTATTCATAATAAAATCATGGTGAGGATTATTTACCTAACTAAGGAACTTCTAATCAGAGCTTCCCCCCAGTGGAAGATCAGTATCATCTTTCTAGTAATTTTGTTTCTGCATTTATTATTGACTCCTGTTGCAACTGGATTCTGCCTAAGCAATGTCTTAAAATGGTCGTACTAGGATCTTTTGTAGTTCACTTTTTGTATATTTTCCATGATTTAGATTCTATGATTTTTAAGATCAATTCTAGAAAGGCACTTGCAGTAAACCGAACACTTCATCAAACTGTTTATGAAGAGGAAAGAAATATTTTTAAAATTTCTTTGTAAAATTGCACTGCTGATTAGACACTCCTAGGTCTTTGGAGAATTCGTAATACCTTAGGGGATTTCAAAGCAAAAAAATTGTAAGCATGTAAAGTCTCTCTGTAATTGTATTACTCTTCTTGTGCAGAGGAAAGCAGAGATCCATACACTGATTCTTCAGGTTTGTCATTAGGAAGCTTATTTGTAAGGAGTAGGCTCCCAAACCAACATGAAATTGTGAAATGTTTTTTTTCAGAAATTGGTTGTCAGCTTTTCTTTAATCACCTTGTGACAAAATGTTTAGAGGAAAAGCAGTAATGAAAAATTCTCTTTGGCTGTCAAATGTGTGAATACTGAAGCCCTTCTGGATCTGGATTCTGATGGGCTCTCACAATTTTAATTCATTTTATTCATTTATGAAGAAAAATTTTATTATAATGTGATTCAGAGACCTCATTGTAGTCAATACAAAAAAATGCACCAATTACCGTAAAATTTGGCTCTAGCCCGGAATAAAAGGCTTCCTAATTTAGATCTCCAATTTTCATGAGAAGTTAATTTATAGTTGTCTATATATACAAATTAAAATTGTGAGTGTTATGGATGCTGTTTATCCTGATGACAGTTTACTCCAGGTAGTTCTCAAATTTCTTTAATAATTTGGGACATTGCCCTCTAGAATTACGGAGCAAAATCTTTCCTCTAATTGCTAGACTCGATATACAATTGCTGACAGATTTAATTAGTATTTTCCCCCTTGAAATGTTGAACAAAGCTCAATAAGTTTTAGATGGATCATGTTCTAGAGATATACACTAGAAAACCAATAATGTTCCACAAAAGATATTACAGCTGCATCTCCCTAGAGTATTAAGAAACATAGTCTTGGCCTGTAATGAATCTGCTGGTGCACACACTTCAAAATGTCACATGTAAATGGCACAGTGGAGATTACTGAAATCTGTATTAGCATTCACCAGAATTGGTAGTCTACATGGTATGACACAGAACTATAATGAAGTATGAGCTTAACACCAGTAGCCTCAACAGGATAGTTCAGCAGCAGAACTGATGCCAACAGATTATGCTAATCTATAATTTATATGTGTGTATATTTGCTTAAAATGTATTCTTATTATGTTCATACACATACAAGGGGATCTGCTACTAAAACTTAATCTGAATTTTGCACCCTTTACCATAATTTCCATTTTCAGTTGAAGTGAGATGCACAAAGTATATATTATAAAATTATCTTTGTAAGTGCTCTGTTTTTTGGTAAACTTAATGAGTTTACACAGGAAAAAAACTAAATATATTCTCATAGCATGCCAGGTAGACATCACAGATTGAATAGAAGTAAGATGCTTCATTCTCCTTCTAGACTGCCTATGATGACACAGATCAGTCTTCCTTGACTAAAGAATGGTGCCTGAGAAAAAACTTCGAGATCTTTTGGGATCCCATGGCCTGCCTTTCTTCAATCTTCCATGTTGGCTCATAATACAAATGTCTGTGCAGAGTCTCTCATGAACAGCAAATCTGTGCCCAGCCTCAGTGTTTCTTCTTTTGACATGGTATAACACAGGTACTTTCTTCCTCAAGAGAGTAGTAAAGCTTAGATGTCTCTGAAGAAACACTCAGCACACCTTCCAGCAATAGGAGGAACCAAATAAACATGTTAATGTTATGTTCCTGGATTTTATACGTTTTAATTTCAGTAAGATTTCTTCCATCCAATCATTACATATTCAGAAGCAGATTTGCTTTGAGTAAGTCAAGTAGATTTGCTTTAAGGCTGTATGCAAGCAGATAGAACACCAACTTCTTGCCAAGACTTATTAGTTGATAATGCACTGTGCTATATGTCAGTGTAATCCATGTCGTGGTCCATTCTGTTCATGATGTTTTTCTCAACAGTCTATTTTTCATACATTTGCACTTTTGTTGAACTGGAATTGAAGTCTTTCACTAGGTTTGAAACCATTTAAGAAATCCAGACTAAAGATTCAAGTTAGTGACATAGTTATTTGATGTCAGGCGCCAATTCCAGCGACACTGGCTAGCTCACTGAATGTATCAAAAGAATGTCTATTGTACTGAACGTAGCAAAATAAATTCTATTGATTTTAAATACATTTTAGCCTAGTTGCACACTCAATCAAAGGGCTTGAAGATCAGAAATTCTGACCTTTAAAGGCAAGTGTGTTGAGTGAATCTGCACAGGTGCGCCAGCACACTTTTTGTCCACAGAGAAGTGGTAACTATTATTACAGCATATTTTTGATCTGAGCTGTGTTCAATATCTCCTGACAAACAGAGCTAGATGTTGATAAGTTTCAAAGGTGAAGAGGCTCACTGAGTTGCCATTTCAGGCAAAGGTGAAAGAATAAAGCAAGTGAAACAATAAAGCAAGTGAACCTTCTAATGTCCTGTCCTGCGTTGTAGTGTAGGATGTGCACAAAGTATTTATTCTATCACCATCTTCATGAAATGTTGAAACCAAGTGGGGCAGTGTTCTTCCAGGGCCCCCTCCCTCTGAGCTATCTTCTGCTAATGGCCCATCAATGCCTTGCCCATGACTCACAGGTAACTCCCTCTGGGACCTATCTCTGTTTAATGGGCCATCAAGGACCCACTTCATGACTCCTCATCCCATTGTGAGAGGCTCCATCCAGGAGGAGGAGCCAAACATTCCCACCTGGATATAATCTGGGATTTGGAACAGTACAAGTAGCCCTACCCACTGGATTCCGAGAGGACAAGAACTACCAGACTTTTCTATGGGATCACTGCTTCAGGAAGACCACCTCAGCTGGACTGCTTCCATCACCCTGCTCAGGTTGTGCTCTGACTCTGTCAGTGGTCTTTTTTACTATTTTGTTTATTTTATTTTACCTTTTTTTTCTTTCTTCCTATTAAACTGTATTTCTGACTTAGAGTCTCTCACTTGTTTTGCTTTCAAACCACTACATGTCCAAAGAAGAAGAGGACAAACTACAGTTACCTCAGCATGACTCCAGTTTCAGTATGTGCCTGTAAAAACAGAATATTAACATTAGTCTATTGACATTAGCTTTTTGCACAGGTTGGCAAATACGTCTCATAAAACCCATATCTGTAGAGGGGTCAGGGTGCCTAGTATAAAGGAGGCATGTTAGGGATCATATTTATCACAAACAGCCATGGGAATTGTGTCCATATCACTTGGTTACCCACACACTCACAATATTGACTGTGCTTTTCCAAATTCCAGCTACATATACAAAAAGGAAAATAATTTAATACACCTGGGATGGATGGAGGAGAAAAGATATCAAAATAAAAGTAAGGCATTATCCAGCCTGATTTAGAGTTGACCCCCTCAGGCTATTGCTCACTAACTCTGCACTGCAAAGGAACAAAAAAATTTCACATGTTTATCCTGGAAAACGGTTTTATATTCTCATAATAAACTACTTTTCCCCAAACACTTTCCTACTGGGAAACATTACCACCTGCAACAAATTTTGTTGCATGACTGTGAGTCAAACCTTCAAAGTTTTTCTTAGGTGACCCTGTAATGGGTTGAAAAAACAACAGCGGACAGAGTAAGCAAGAAAGTACTCAACTTCCAGATGAACAATCCACAAAAGGCATATAAAAGACGCAGTAACTAAAGACAAAATTAACAAAGGCAGAACTGCTCACTCTAGACAGCCAAGGTAATTTTCAGGTGTTGTCTACACTGGAGAAATCAATTGGGTGTAATGTCCTTCAGCTGTTGGCAAGAGCTCTGGAGTCTGAACAGATTTGATAGAGTAAACTTTTTAGTGGCTATTGCTGATATTTGTCCAGGATTTGTGTTTCTGGGAGACTTCACTACTGGGGCAGACAATACACATCCCACTGCTTTACCATCTCCAGCAGCAGAGTTAACCTGTATCTCATCTATTTTCTTTGCTTGGCCTGAAGCCATTTAACTACAGCCATGGTATCGTGTGTTTTACAGAACCTACCTTGGGAGTTCTTTTCTTTTTTCTCAATAAACAGTTTCTGGTACAGAAATGCGTGGATTTTTTTTTTTTTTGGGG
>VZDJ01000079.1:2134130-2152611 GCA_008694505.1 Cyanoderma ruficeps | reverse complement strand
TATATATACACACATATATATGCAGGCATATATACACACATATATATGCATGACCAGTTTTGGTTTTGATACAAAGCAAGTTCCTGTGATGTTAAACAGTATGTTTGGATGCAAGTAATACATTCGTAGGACGGACTTGAATGAACAAAAAAAAATTTAATTGGGCTATGCTTCAGGCTCTTCGATGCTGCTCCAGTAGTGTGGGTACTTTACTGAGCAGTACTCATACCCTTTTTATGAGGAGTACTCAGGTCCTTTGTATGAGTCATTAATACACTGTACCTCTAAAACAAATCAGCTTTCATATTTGAAATTATGTGTTCTTCCCATGTACCTTGGTTTCAGGTTTTCTGTATAAGAGAAGATTTGTCCCACGCATTCATGGTCAGCTACAGTCCCGGTCCTCCTTTTGGGGGAAAAAAGAAATTGATGTTTCACCAGTATGGTTTTCTGCATTTCTAAAATCTGGATGACCAAATGATTTCCACATTAGTTATTCTTACTGGGAAGGGATAAGTTTTGACTCTACCAAACTTACAGTGATCTTTGGAAAAAACTTATCTTCCATATGCACAATTTTCCATCTTCTGCTTTACCTCAGAAGGTATCTTGGGTACCCTCACTAAAAGAGTTGGTAATTTCATTCACATATAATATACATAATTTCCCAGAGTTACACTGACTTAAGGGAAATTTTTCAGAAATGCAGTTTAAAAAAAGTGAGCGACATTTGCTAAAAGATCACAGGTTTCTGGTTTTTTTTTTTCTCTTTCTCTGTTTAATGATGACCATGGACAAGGGTTCTCTGTTGTTCAGGCAAAAGATTTGGCACAGAACAAGTAACATTTTCCCCTTGTTTTAAGAAATCTGCCTTCAACCTTGGTGTATAAAATGATTATTGACTTTAAGGCCAACCATCTTGTGCTTTCTAAACCAATGACTTCTGAAAGAAATAATCTCACCTTTTGACGCTTTGCTTCTTTTCTTTACCACTTGCCACTGACACTGAAGAAATTGAGCTGAAGAAATACATGAATGACCATTGTCACTGAAATCAAAAGGCCAGATAACACAAATTAGCATTAATTGTTGTTGGGGGAACCAGACTTACCTATACATCCTGTGAACCTGTCACAGAGTCTGAATGAATAACACTGTTCATTTTCAGGAAGAGGTTTACTTCTGTCTTCTAACAGCTTAGATCCTAAATTTTTGTTTACTTTACTGTAGTTAGAAGATGTTTATTTCCATGGGTTTTGGAGAAGAGTATTTGCCTGTGCATTTTCCTTTCATAAATGCAGTCTTCAAAAGCCATTTCAGAGGTGTAAGTGAAGGTGATATGGTGCCATGCAGAAAAGCTCAGATGACACTTGGATCTTATACCTCCAGAAGAATATGCAAAAGGCAGAGAGATGAGTTACTTCCAAGGCAGTAACATGTGTTAGTGAGAAAAACAAATCGAACTTGATATCGTTGCACATGAATATAAAAAAAAAAATTATAAGATCAATTTTTTTTCCATTGAGACAGGAAAGAAGCAAAACACAAGATGTGTCCTGTTCTTTGTCATTCTGGAAAGTGCTGACAACAGGTAGGAGTGGCTGAAGGAAATGAGAAGCTCCCCTGGTTGTCAAAAGCTAGGCTTATTGTTGGTGTTAATGGGGTTTGTAGGTGCAGAAATAAACGTGATGGTTAGAGATTTTAAAACTAGCAGGTTTTTAGAATCCTGCCTTGATTGAAATTACAGCATGTTTTGTTACTAAATAGAGACACAGAATTTTTCCCATCAAAGTAGTTGACCACTCTTTTTCCTTGATAGACTTGAGATATCCTTCCAAATGTGACCTGTAATGGTCCAGACATCCTGGAAAACAGCCTGATTTCAGCTCAGCCTTTCTGGTTACACGTGAGGATTAAACAGTGTAAGATGAGGAGTAGGAATTACCACTCATCTTGATCTTCATATAACGTGCTCAGCTAGTAAGTGCTGTAATTTCCATTATTAAAGCTGTTCCTTTATCCGGTATTAAATGTAGAAGCTTTGAGACTGCTCTCACCCATCCAATTAAATGAAATTTTCTCTAGAATGAGCTGATAAGCTCTACTCAGACTGCAGTTTTGGGGTGTGATTTGTCTGTGTTGTAGCTCTTCAGTTTCCTCCTACCAGCTATCCTTGTTATCATCCACCCTATTGAACCACAGAGTGATTCATATACCCTTTGCAAAGGTTAACAGAGAAAGGAGAAAGGGAATAAAGTCAATTTGACCAACTGGGATTACTCTTACTCCAGAGAAAACTCCTTCGCCTTTGACAAACTCCTCCAGCCTCAATGTAATTCAGCATAAACAGAACATAACTCCAGTGAAGATAGGTAATTGTGGTTACTAATGGCTTTTATCCTCAGACCTGCTCTTTTTCAGCTTTAATTAGGTGTATAAATGAGTGCTTACCTAAAGACAGGCACAGCACAGGTGCAGGCCCCATAGCCAACAGTGTTCAAGATGTTCAGTTGTTGGTGTACAGTTCCCAGGACGAACAGAACTGCTTGGAGAGATGAAAGCTAATATCAAAACTACCAGGAATGAATGATTTCACTTCCCATTTAGTTTCAAAGAAACTTTTATTCCATGAAACATTTTAAGATTTCATCTGTTTATTCAATTCAGGATGAAAACACATGTGAAAACTCAGCGATTCTGTTCCCCCCCATTACTGTGTTTGTGAGCCAAACATGCCTCACAGACATTTCTCATAAACTTGAAGGAATTCACATTGACTCTGGTGGGCTTTCTCCAGACTTCAGCTGAATGAATGTAATGTAAATGAGTAAATGAGGGCAAGTTTTGGCTCAGTGGCTGTGAGTCTGACCATCCATCAGCAACTAAATGTGCCAAACACATGAAAAGACATACCACATATCTGTGGTGACTGACACTATTTGCTTTTGACATGAAAGGTTTTTCACTGGGGACTTCCAAAGCAAGCAATATGTTCTTATATATTCTTTCCAATTATTTCTTCATTATTTGTTCAGTGTCAGGTCCTCAACAGCTCCTGACTTCTCATTTCACCCTTGTGACATAGCAGTAACTTTCCAAAGAGCAGAGTATTAGATGTTTCTCCGAGATCACAAACTGGCACATGTTTCCAAGGTGTTGTTTTGTCCTTTACTGCAAGTCCTTCCATAGTAAACAAAGCAAGTTCCACCTTCAGGAGCTATTCCTGCAACCATCCTTCATCTGGCAGTGAGGTGCTTCCTCCTGAGGCCAGTTCCTCTTGTGCTGCAGAAGGATTAAGCTACTTTTTCAATCTCTGGAGAAAAAAAAATGAAACGCTTTAAATATTTTCAAGGGGGTTGAATTTACATTTTGTGACTACAAGACATCCTCTCACTGAGTGATGGCCCTTTTGTACAAAGATGTGGAGGAATTTCTTTGGGTCAATGGTAATTACAAAATTGAGAAAATCTGTTTGACTTGAAGAACTTTCAGTGTTTTAACAGCACAAAAGAGAAGGCTGGAGGCAAGCCACAGGGTGTCTCTTATGGGTCCATAAGGAGAGGAGCTAAGAACAGTGAAGTTCTGAGACCTACTGAGAAAGAAGGATTGAAGGCCAGGGGTACATGAGGGACCCCTGGGACCCTGGTCAGAAGAATTAAGGCCTCTTACTGTTCTCAGATTCCTGGCAACTTGCAGCAAAAAGCAGTCATAAAACTACAGGAATGAAGAGTGACTGATGACATTTACTTGGATTCGTACAAAGCATTTTACATTGTCCCACACCACAATCTTATCCCTAAATTGGAGAGACGAGATTTGGCAGATGGATCACATGGTGAATAAGAAATTGGCTAGGTAGTCACACTTAAAGAATGGAGACCAGTGGGTGCAGAAGGACTTTTCACAAGAGCATGAAATGATAGGACAGGGGAAGGGCTAGCTAGATTAGATATTAGAAATAAATTCCTGGCTGCAAGGCCAAGTCCAGAGAAGATGTGGCTGCCCCATTCCTGGAAGTTTTCAAAGCCAGCTTGAATGAGGCTCAGAGCTCTGGTCTAGTGGAAGGTGTCCCTGCCCATGGCAGGGGTAGGAATGATATGGACTTTGAGGTTCCTTTCAACCCAACAATTCTGTGAGCCTGTGATCCTATTTTTCTGATATTTGTGGACCCACTGTTATTGTTGTGTAAGTCCAGCCAAGAATCATCACGTTTATTCAGCAACCCATCATTCCTAGGCTATCACACGTGAAGGAGTTCAGCAGCACACACTAACAGTGCCTATAATTAGAAAACCAGTATCACTTTAATGTAATTTTTAGACACATGAAGGGAATTTGCAAAGAATATGGAGTGAAAAAGAAAAGTACACAGGTTCAAAGTGTCATGCTAGTTGCGAGAATTAAATAAAGTCTTTATTCAAAGGGATTCCACTAACTTATTTGCCAGCTTGAGTGAGAATTTGTGTTTTAATGTTTGAAAAAGACAGGAGAACAGATATGAACAACTTAAGCAACTCGGAGAATATAGGGAATTCATGGTAAAGATGGTGTGGAATCATGAATTTGAGGCAACTGTGGAATATTGTGCTCAGGTAAAACATACCTCTGCTAAAAAAAAGAAGTCATTGTAACACTGTTGACTTGAAATATTCAGGTGGATGCTCAGGTGAAGCAAAAAAAGGATTATTGTATTGTAGTCAATACAGCCACTCAAATTCAGATTAGTCTGTCCACAGAGTACCTTTACATTGTTCATTTGATGGTCAGTCATATCACCTGTAAAATGTAGGTGAATGAAAAGGACCAAATCATTCAAAGGTTTATCTTAGAAGATGCAGAAAAAAAAACCCAAAAAAGCCTGTTTTTCTGAAGAGCTGGGCACTGTTTTCAGCAGAGACAGACTGTAGGAAATGGAAGAAATTGCAGGGTGAAGGGACTAGTCCTGGTCAACAAGACTTGACATTTAAAAGTAGGAAAAAAGGGTCTGGCCAGAAGCATGGAAAATGTTGTTATACTGTAAAATACTGTCTAAATAGTAGTCTTGAGTTCTACAGAGAGTGACACCAGCTCTCTACAGACTTGGCACTTGGTGTCACCAGTTCTCAAGTTGATCCTTGCAGCTGTGACTTGCCACTCTTACTTGAGAGTTTAAAAATATGTTCCGAATGGTAGAGACTCAGCGGGTGTCTCTGCTCTGTGCTACATGTTGATTCACTGCTTTCTGAGGAGACAGGACAGTTCCTGTCATATCCTCTTGAAACAACAAAACATGATTTAAAGAAGAGAGGAAATTGAGCCTGTTGTAGTGAAGTGCAGAATTAGGCTTTTGATCGTTAAATTGGCAACGGGGTTAAAAAAAGTGTAAAGAAGTCTTTCTACCAGAACACTATCCCTATTCTGGGATTTCAGAACATTTGTGACATTAGAACCTCATCAGTCCATTCTCAAAAACTCCAATATTCACCCTCTCCATGACTGTTTCATAATGCTGATTTGTTGGGCTTATTGAGTGATTAGTGTTGAGAACATAATTAGTAAAGAAACAGAATCACAGAAAAGTTTGTTTTGGAAGGGACCTTAAAGCTCATTCAGTTCCACTCCCTGCCATGGACAGGGACACCTTCCACTATCCCAGGTTGCTCCAGGCCACATCCAACATGGTCTTGGACACTTCCCCGGATGGGACAGCCAGAGCTGCTCTGGGCAACCTGTGACAATGACTTGCTACAATTTTGAATAAACAATTTTCTCCTAGCATCTGACCTAAATCTCCTTTTTCAATTTAAATCTTCCAATTCTCTTATCTAGTTTATAATGCCAGAAACTGTTATTTACAGTGTGTTTGCAGAAGTTGCCAGTTTATTTTTAAATTCAGTATAGGCACTCTACTAACAGACAACACCTTCTTTCCTTCTATCTTTTTTCACTTTAGGGAGTAGTGAATCCTGTGAACAGCTCCTATATGTGGAGCAAAGCTATTTTTTCTAAATGTCTCCAGGTGGGATTGAATAGCTTATCCATTCAGAGTTTGTGAATTATTTTATAACTGATCATGCAATTACTTTTAACAGCAATTTTTGCTACTTTCTGAAAGCTATTTTTTGGTGGTGTTTTTTGATGTTTTGTTTAGTTAGTTGTTTTTTTTTTCAAGCCAGAGAGAACAATAAATCTCAAGAAGCAACTTATGAACTCATCAGATAAAAGGAAAGGTTACTTAAGATACAAATATGATCAGCATCCCATGGTGGAATTTACGAACCGCATGATCGAAAATGTAACAATTATATTCATGACTAAGCAGTGTTTAGTATAGCACCCAGGATAAAGAAGAACACAAATGGTAAAATACAGCAAAACCCCCCCCCCAAGAACATTATACAGGCAAAGGAGGAAATTAAAGAGACTTTTTTTAAAATTTGTATGAATAGGAAGGATAGAAAAGAAAACAAAACAGTACATGAAAGAGTCATCAGATAGAAAAAAGTAACATATTACAAGACAATAAGCAAGGGAAAAATTGAGGGAGTACAATAAATTTTTTATTGTACTTTAAATCAGCTTGCACCATGTTGATTCAGGGGTGCTACTTATTGCGATCTAATACAAAATATTCTCATTAGCAGAACGGGAAAATAGTTGCTCTGCTTGTTTGGATTTTTGCTAAGCAACTGAAAGCATGACAGAAAATATCAAGGTTGATAATTACATCATGTATCCATCTCTGCTAAGGAACTTAAATGAGCATTTGTTTACAATAAAAGTTCGTTAATTAAAAGAAAATAAAAATAATCCTATATAGGATTTATCAACAATTCCCAGTCAATGGAAGGGCATGGGAAGCTGAGTCTTACCACTGAATTCCTGATATTAGTGACGTGTATGGTGGAATAAAGTCTGACTTCCAAATTACTGGATCAGATATAGGTGGGAAAATCTTGATGCATTTTGATGGAAAGCAATTTTATTCAAATTGACCTGTATATATTAGGAAAATGTTTTGAAATATATCTAGATTGAAATTCAGTGGAAAAAAAAAAAACAACCCTGGTAACATATTTTGGGAGATATAATCAAATATGAGATGGAGATGGTAGGCTTGATGGAAGTTCTGTAGGACAGCAATTAAGGATCACAAGCTAAACACACGGCAATGATTTAGTACAGTTTTGAAGAAGAAACTTTGTATTAAGGTAAGTAAGCAAGAATATAAGATGACTTCTGAATTTTCCAAATCTATATTGCACCACCAAAGCATACCCTATAGGGAAGATTTGTGAAGACCTGATCAGGATCACATTCCAACAGAAAATTCATCTAATTAAAAACTGATAATATAAACCATGGATTTTAACACCAATTTTATAAGAGACAGCAAGCAGGAGAGAGCAGAGGCAGTGTACAACTACAGACATAAACATCCATGTGAGAGTGAGTGGATCCAGGGACCAAATTTCCAATGACATTGGAAAGAGCACACTCAAGGCAGAGTAAAGGAGCTCTAAGCAGTTAATGTTGCTGAGGAACCAAATTTTCATACCTGCATCCAGCCACCTATTTAACACACTCCACTTTTACATCTGCATCAATTTCTCATAAGCTCATCTGTTAGTTTTAACCAAAAGAAACATCCGAATTACTATAATGACCGGAATATTCCTGGGCTTATTCTATTCACCTTCACCCACCCTCTTGTGTCTTCCTCTTTGTCTTTGGTTTTTTTTTGGGTTTTTTTTTTTCAAATAAGATATTTTCACTCGAATATTGTTGACATGTAAAAAACGTCAGTGTGCAAAGGAAGAGTCCATGGGGGAGTCATATCCTATAGAGTACTTTCTCTTATTGCCAACTTTTATGTAGGACATAGTGTTAAAATAAAAATGTAACAGCTCTCCTGTCGAGGCTCACGCTGGTAACCACAGCCTGTTAAAGAAGGCAAGCAGCCATCAGATAAACATCTAAGTCTTTATGGGCAAAGAGTTGAGAGTACAAAGAACCCTTCATGGAGGTTTGTTCTTTTTTTTTTTTTTCCAGTTGGTTGATGCTTTTTCTACATGTGAAAGGACAAATCAATATTCTTGGTTGAAAACAGTTAGGTAGTCAAGCCTGAATTTTAAAGTAATTACCCATACTCAAATGTGTGTCTTGGTTTTTAAAGAAGAATTTTAATTTTCAGCGTTAAGTGCAACAAAACTCAAGGAACAAAAAAAATTGTCAAATGGGTTTATGAGCAAAGTTGTGTAAATTTTATGCATAACATAATTGTGCATCTCAATCAGTAAGTAGAAGTTAGATTTCTGGCTCACATCCAACAGCTTCTAGTATTCATGAGAGTTATTTTCTCTACTCATTTTGTCTGAAAAAGTGCATAAAGGTAGAATTTTTCAGTTACTAGTATTATAAAAGTGCTTGGAGGCAGGAGTTTGATGAAAATACCAGGTCTTAGAATGATAGAATCATTTGGGTTGGAAAGGGCCTCCCAGCCCAGTGAGCACATCCTGTGCCCAATGCCCGCCTTGTCCCCAGCCCAGAGCACTGAGTGCCTCTTCCAGGCCTTCCTGGGATACCTCCAGGGATGGAGACTCCACCACCTCCCTGGACAGCCCATTCTAATGTTTAACCACCCTTTCCATTAATAAATTCTTTCTGATATCCAACCTAGACCTCCTCTGGCACAGTTTGAGAACCTTTCCCCTTTTCTTGTCACTTGTTGCATGTGAAAAGAGTCTGACCCCCACCTGGCTCCTTGGCTAAATAATCCTGTCTCCCTCTGCGGTTCCTCACATTGGTGGTTTTTACATCGACTCTTTCTTTAATGATATATCTTTATTTATTTTATATATTCTAATTATGCATATATATTTTATCTATTTATTTATTTAAATATTTTCTTTTCTATAGATTTTGGAATTAAATAGTAAGGATATTTGAGATATATTTTCAAGATTCTTTCCGGAAAAGCAAGATCATCTTGCTTAGCCTTTTCTTTTTACCCGTGGCCCCACTCCTGTCCTTCCTGCAGAACCTCTCACATCATCTCATATTTCCAGGAGCTCAGTTGCAGAGTCATAGAGTGGTTTGGATCTGAAGAAGCCTTAAAGCTCTTTGTTCCAGCCTGCTGCCATGGGCAGGGACACCTTCCATTAGACCACATTGCTCAAAGCCCCATCCAGACTGGCCTTTGGCACTTACAGGGATGGGGAATAAATATCATTCACTCTGAGACATACTCATGCCAACTGACATCACCAATCTCTGCCTATGTGTTAATGTAGCACACGATTCAGTGCGTTTTATGTCCTCAGTTTAGTTGTGATTTCTTCTCTGGTACCCAGCAAAAGAAGGTAAAAAAAATTTGTTCGACTCTATGTGATGTAAGCAATCAATAATAACATTAACCAAAGTGAGAAGCAAAATTGCATCTCCAGCTGTGCAGAGTTTATTATTTAATATTTTTCTGCATGAGTTTTATTATATAGAAATATATGGTACCATATTATTTAAATTTCTATCTTCTACACTCTGCACACTGTTTTCTCAGTGCATGCTTCCACTTTAGAAAATTGGAATGAAATATTTCCATGTTCCTGAGATCCTTGACATGTAATAATCCAGTGAGTCAAGATTTAGGCTGCTGTTTTCTGTTAACACGCAGAGCAAAAGAAATAAGATCATCCTCATGTATGCTTCCTATGTATAAACTCCTTGTAGCTATTATTGAACCACCAATTGGTTCTCCAATCTTCTATTAAAATATCAATAGTATTTTTCAGAGCTTAAATTGAGCAGTGATTTTGTTTAAGGCTAAACCTATACACCACTTTTCTTCGAAGAAATCTCTTGTTGTTGCTAAAAATGAAAGCCATTCAAACGAGTGTGATTGAAACAGCGACAGGGAAAGGGAAAAAATCAATAGAACGTTTTCCAGGGTACTATATCTACTTTTGAGAAGAAACCATTAATAACATGCTTACAGTAAAAGCAGCTACTTGTTCAAAGTGCATTCAAGGGTGAGCTGAAAGGATGGCTCTCTCTACACAGCCTCCCTGGAGAGAGAGTTTGTAACAACTTCAAAACCCAGCCTCAGATTATGAACAAAGGCATTTCCTAGGAATATTAAATATTCTCATCTAATGTTAAATTGTTGAAATGAAACACCTCCTAATATTTTGTTCCTTATGAAAGGCAATGTGGGTCAGCAAAGGAGCTATTGGTCTCGAAAGGGCTTTGCAGACAATGCACGGCAGATTGTGTTGAACGGCTGGGGGCAGTGGGTGCCATGCTAATGCCAATTGCTACAACCCTGAGCAGTGGTGGGCAGCACAGTGGGACATTTTATGCAGGTCCTATTGAGACAGGGGGCTGGCTCAGTCCATTCAGAAAATTTTATAGAATCATAGAGTATCCTCAGCTGGAAGGAACCCACGAGAATCATTTAGTACAACGCCTGAACCTGCACAGGGCACCCCAAGAGTCACACTATGTGCGTGAGAGTGCAGTTAAAACTCCTCTTGGATTCTGTCAGGCTTGGTGCTGTGGCCATTCTATGTGGAGCCTATTCCAGTCCCCAGCCACCGTCTGGGGGAAGAACACTTTCCTGATATCCAGCCTAAACCTCCCCTGATACAACTTCAAGCAATTTCCTCAGGGCCTATCATTGGCCACCAGAGAGGAGGGATAGGTGCCTGCGCCTCCTTTTCCCATCATGAGAAAGCTGTAGACCACAATGAGGTGTTCCCTCGGTCTCTTCTTCTCTAGTAAACACTTATAGCATGTAAGGCTAATGAAAGTGTTGGGGTAGGACTAAATCTTAGATCCCTGCCTAATTTGTTTCTATTGTTATTTCTTTCATGTGCTTAAAGGTGTGCAGTGATTTTTGTGTATGGTTTCAAATATATGAAAAGTCACCAGAGTCGTTCATATGTAAGAAAACTGGTTAAACAGAACTTATTTCTCTTGGGTGCAGTTGTGTAATCTCTCACTCTTTGTCTAGATAATTCAAGAAGATCTCTATGTTTAGTTCAAGCAGATCTGTACATCTCAGGAACACTGGCAACCAAATACAATGCACCACTGTAACAGTGAGCATGCCACAGGTGTATGAAGACCTGAACTTGTACTTTTAGTAACTTGCTAATTATAACTTACACACCATGCATGTAACTATCTGTGGGAACAATATTGTCAGTTGAAGAGCGTATAAACTTTGGGTATGTGAATGTTTTTGTTGTTCTTATACTGCCAATTAATCTGGATAGGTTCAATACTCATGATCCTGTTTCCAGAATCTGGGTAGCTGGAAAAGCTTTGGTACCTCTAATATAAGCTGCTAAAGGTGAGATTTTTCTCATTTCACTCCACTGGAGCCCTCACCAGCCATTTCTAAATTAAGCTACTGCTTGTCTTTGGTGTTGTGGCATCACTGAAGAGTGAATGAGCCTACAGAATACAAATCAGACCTTGGGCTGATGACTACATTCTGCATTCTGTAAGGTTTTGATCAGACATGTCTGGAAGGAGTATCAGACTAAGGAGTCATGGCTGCTCCTTTCTGCCTTTGATTGCTTTTTCCTACACTCATTGCAGGAAAAAACATGCCTGGGGTAAATATCTCCAATACTTCAAACTACAATAACACAAAAGCAAGATATTTGCCTTCAGAACACAGAGGAAGAAAGCTCAGCTTCCTGATCCACCTCACACACAGATACTGTCCATAACCAGGTAGTGCCAAGGGGGGAGAAAACAATGTGGAAAGGACATGGTCACTTCTGACCCTGTTTTGGCCACTATGGCTCCTGCATCATGAAATCACAACACGAAAAACAGAACTTCCAAAATATACCCTGTAATGGCTTATAGTACTCTAAAAACAGAGACCATCACCGAAATATTCAGTCAATCCTTAATGACTTTATTCCTGGTCTCAGCCCTGCTGACTACAATTCCATAGATTTTTGTGAAGCACTAATAATTTGGCATCCTTTATAGCAATGGATTCGTGTAGGCACTCAGCATGCCAGATCTCATTGATTATTACATCTCTGAGTTTCTATTCTGAGGAGATGCTACTCATATAATCTGCTGGGTTGATAAATGGGGAGTTAGCATTACTGCAACAGGCTGTCCACAGCCCCTTTTCATCATAGTTATAGCTACGGACTAGCAGGAGCCCCTCTGGAAATGAATGCTGGAAATCATAATGGCACTTTGTGTGGTGCAGTTTTATTTAGGGAAACACTATTCAAGAACAGAAAATAAGGAGCTCCTCTAAAAAAAAAAGAAATAAACAACTGGATATTTTAATATGATGGTTTCAATAAGGGTCATCATTGTTTTCAATAAGAATTTCAAGGATCCTTTTATATTCTAGAATTTTACCTTCATTTGCTCCAATTTTGTCTAAAGATTAATATGAGATATTCACTTCAAAGAGAGAGATAACCACGGTGATTAAAATCTCTTTTGTTATGTGCAAGCAGAAGAACTTATTAATACTGAGAAATATATTATGCATGTCTCCCTTCTCCTCTGACTTCTCATGGAAGATACACCTATAAAAACAAAATAGGTTTTTCTGGAACACCATTATGATTGATTTCTATTTTTTGCCACTAGCTTTGAAAATCATAATTTGCTGAGATTTTTCTGATGGTCATATTGCGCAAAGAAATAGTGTCCTATTTGAAAAAATGTCCTAAATAAAAGGTTTGTAACACTTAACGATGAAGGGTTAGACCACAGAGTTGATGACAGGGTTTTGGCTGACTCAAAATGCCTACATAATATGCATTATTATTTAAAAATATTATTTATTCTATGAACTTCCGTTCTCCCTACTAGTAAGGGAAGTACAGCTACCCCTATTTCATAAGGGGAGACTGAGACATTGAATTATTTAATGGTTATTCAAGGAAGAGAGGGAGACTGAAATTTTCAACTGCTCATTAAACACCTACACCCTGTCTGATTTTCAAATGAACTCGTGCACGGAGGAACCCTGAAAATATTACCACCTTTTTAAATGAATGAACAGGATATTAATTTGATTAAAAAACCCCAAAACCTGCTGATATATAACAGAGTTTGTTTTTCATTCATGTCTGAGATTTTTCAGTTCAGCCCTTAAATTACACTGACTAGCCACACAGTGGCTGCTGATGATGGTAGCTGCATACATCAACCATATGAACAAAATAATTGTTTTTGTGCATGTAATATAGGTCAAATTAAATGAAAGTAGACTAGAACTAGTAAGGTTCCCATTCTGAGGTAAATTTTGACTGTTTGGATTTTGAGCAGGACCCAAAGTGAGTTTTAGATGTTCATGTGCCTTTAAGGGAACCATCCAGGGCTTGCAACCTCGGCGAGTTTAGAATAGAATCAGGGAATCACAGAATGGTTTTGGTTAAAAAGGACGTTACACATCATCCCATGCTACCCCCTGGCCATGGGCAGGGACACTTTCATCTATCCCAGGTTGCTCCAAGCCCCCATCCAGCCTGGTCTTGGACATTACCATGGGTGGTGGTCACAGCTCCTCCGGACAACCTGTGCCAGGGCCTCACTACCCTCACAGGGAAGCATTTCTTTCTACTTATTTGATGACTTGACCTCATGATTAAGAAACTTACAGCTGAAGACCCTTTAGGGTTTCAGGCTCTGTTCAGCAGATCAGTCAGAGGATGAAGTGTCCCAGAAAGCAGGACCCCTGTTTTTGTTCTTTTCCACAAGGAGTTTGGCCAGAGTTTGCCCAGAATGGTATACAGGATACAGAAAAAGTTTGCCAAACCCCAAATGTTTTCAGCCAAAGCAGCTTGAGTCATAGCTCTATTAAGTCAAAAAAATATGTAATCATAGGATCTTTTAGGTTAGAAAAGCCCTTCAAGATTACTGAGTGCAGTCATTAGCTCAACACTGTCAAGCTCCCCACTAAATCATGTCCCCATATCTACACGTTTTTAGAATTGAGTTTTGGAAACTCCGTTGATTTTCAACCATCATTCAGGAGAAGGGGAGACATTGACTCTAATAGCAGTGTGAGGTACTTAGCTGTATTAATTACCTAAGAAACATATCATTTGTGGAAATAATACTTTGTTTTACTGGAATGGTCATTCTGCAGTAAAAAAAAGGAAGTATAAAACACAGAGGGGACATGAACAATATCAGGATGTGGGAGGTGAACCTGAAGGCTTGGGGTGCAAGGAAAGAAACAAAATGTGGGAACCTTCTTTAGGAGGGGTGTTAGTCAGAGAGAGTATATGGGAGGAAAAGAGAAACTGATTCTTTTAAAAGGTAAGAAATAGTGAGGAAAAAAGATCATAGAAATGTAGGAAGAGACTTAGACAAGAGGAAGGCAACGAGGCTTAAAAGAAGAAGGTGAAAAGGAGGAAAAAGAGTAGAAAACAGAAATCTTTCTTCTTCTTGGGAGGCTTTTGTACATTCTAGCAGCTGCAATTTTTTTTTTACTGGAGTTTTTTTCCAGTAGCCACAACTCTGTACGTGTGTAATCTACATCACATCAGAATGAAACTAAGTCACTTCACTGATCATGTCTCAGACATCTTTTCTTGAATGAAGAGAGTGTGATGTGAATTCAACATGTGTATTTCACAAGCTATACAGTTTTCTTTATTTGTTAGATGAGTCTGGATTTCTCCAGTTGCTGCCTGCTGAATTGAATACATCACATTCAGTTTAAAATCACTTTATCTCACCAAGTTATTAAAGGAAGACAGAACTTCAGTATTCAGCAATCCGGATGCATGCGAAAGCATTCATCAAGTTAATTTCATTTAATTACCCCAGTGGTTTTTAAAGCAGACTCTAGCTATTTCTGTGCACATGCATGTGTTAAAAATTAAAACAATAACAACAGAAACCAAAATCCTCAGTGGTGGAAACTTCTTCATGTGAAAATTAATCAGGTTTATTTCATTGCCATGTATTTCATCTCTAGTCTCAATTCCCTTGTGAGGAAACTGGGGAATGTTACTAACAGCTGTAGATTTATTCTGTAAACTTTTCTCAGACAAACATGCATGCCTGTACGTCGTCCTGTATGTGTGATCCTACTTGGGAGGATCATTCAGGAGCACCCACTCAAAACACAGGACCTTTTATCCTGGCATAGTAAAAGGGTCTTTGTGTCTCTGATACTACATTTCTGTCAAAATCCATAGCAGATCTGAAGGATAAGAACAACAATAAAAAGGTCTAGAAGAATCTAGATAGTTCTGCATAGCGGATGCAAGTGGGTAACAGAAAAGCCATTTCAGAATACGACTTGTCAAACAGGGAAATATGGGAAAAAAGAAATCATTCCACTAACTTTTAGGAAAAGGTGTTATTCTGTTTAGATGTATTAGAAGAACACAGTGTCCATTGCTTTAAAATGTAGAAAAGAGTGGTCTTGTATAAGTAGACGGCGTGAGTCAATTAAATACCCACTGTTTAATTTACCCTTCTAAATAGTTACATGAAAATTTGGAAAGATATTAGAAGAAGCAACACTGAAAAAGCAAAACCCCCTCAGATTTAATCTTCCTTATTAACACATTGCATAGTCTTTTGGCAGTGTAAACATTAAGGACTTAGAAAAATGTAAATAATTCACTACCATATTCCCTACACATTTGTCTCAGTAGCACTATGAATTAAAGATACTGTATAACTCAGGTAACTTCGAGTTTCTCTCTGTATGTAACCCTTTCCAGTAAACCCCCTGGTTCTGCACTTCACATTCTGGTTAAATTACTTTTGTCTATCAATTATTATGACACTTACCCTAGAATATCACCAGGCACACCATGTTGTCAAACACCAACTATGTAGGCAGCTTGAAAAAACATACCCTAGCTTCTTTATTCTTTTATAAGAACTCTTGACACTATATCTCCTTTATTGCCTATTGCCTAACATCTAGTGAATTTGCAGTGTTAATTGCTTGGATTACATCATTAACAGTGATAATTTCCTTATATATACAAAAGCTTAACATTGTTCTCCCTTATATATTAAAAAAAATTAAAAACTTGCCATCATTTAGCTAGCCATTTAGTTAGCTTTTTATTTCTAAATCCTTATTAGTGAGATACCTGTAAACAAGACCTTGGTCACAAATACATCAATCCCTCAGCTACGGCCATCTCCAGCTTTCTATCCATGATATTTCAGACAATCACAGAATGGTGGGAGTTGGAAGACACCTTGAAGTTCATCCTGTTCCACCTCCTTGCCATGGGCAGGGACACTTTCCACTATCCCAGGTTGCTCCAAACCCCATTCAGCCTGGCCTTGAACACTTCTAGGGATCCAAGGGCAGCCACAGCTACTCTGGGCACTCTGTGCCAGGGCCCCATCACCCTCTTACACTTAGTAAAGATCTTCCTTACATCTAATCTAAATCTCTCCTCTTTTGTTTTAAAACCATTTTCCCTCATTCCATCACTATCTGGCCATGTAAATGTTCTCCCTCTTTTCCACAAGTCACCTTCAAACAGCCCTACAAGTATTTGCTCAGCCTGGTAGCATTCCTATATGCTGCTTTCAGGTTCTACCTCCCCCTGTAAAAACTGGATTTGGAAACTGGGGGTGCTCTTTTCTGTCTGGGGCAGGAATTGAAGAGGTAAAAGATGCAAGTCTAGTCATCAAAACCCAAGCGATTATCCTGTGATCCAGCTGTGGTGGTCTGACTTTTGTCTCCTGTGGCCAGGGGACACCTGCAGATGGATCCAAAGGAAGCAAGGGACAGATTAAAATATGACAAAAGTCATCCTGTTTTTCTCTCCATTGATGGTAGGTACAAATGAACCACCCTTAGGCAGCAAAAGTTTGACATAAACTGTGTGCCCAGTAGTAAACATGCATAAATCATTTTGTTCTCCAACTACAAGAAGTGGATGAGCTAGGAAAGATTAGATGGTTGTTTCAATAAAACAATTCCAGACATAATAAAAAAACTGTATTTACAATATGCCAGAAGTCAAATACAAGGGTGGACCTTGTTAAAATAGCTGACCACCAGAATAAATTGTCAAGACAAGTGCTGGATAGTTTTTTTTCCTGTAAATCAAAAAAAGGACACTGAGTTCTGTAGAAGGTGATAATTTAAGGTGTGAATTATACAAGGTCTGACCAAAGGTGCTGCTAATCTTTGCTGGATTGAGCATCTGTTAATTACACTCCTTGGAGCAGGTTACCTTATGCAAATACTGATGGCAATGGACTCCTAATATGTCTTCAGTGACTACTCTGCTATTTCTTTCTAACACATTTCTGATAGGAAGCTGACTCTAATAACAACAACAACAAAAAAAAAAATTCAAAAAAAATTTAATTTCACCAACAAAATTCACTGACTGGTGAAGAAACCTAAATTTACTAATTCATGAGAAAAATTGCTTTAAAAAGGAGACATAATATAATAATAGTGAAACTGCGTAAATGGTCAGAAGAACATTTTTGAGATTTTTTTTTTTATGTAATCAGTCAGTTTCTCGTGTAAGGCTGAGGCTGCCTGTAAACAAATCCATACTTAGATTGGTGTGATTCAGAAGAAAAATTTGCAGCAGCTGTTGTGTGAATAGCACCGTTCTGAGATTTGAGTTCCTAGGCTGATTGCAGGCGAACATCTGGAAAATTGAATTGAATCCAAATCTACTAAAAATTACTGTGCCTGTTAGTTTGTTGTGTTCACTTCAGGAAATGAGCAATTTCATCATAATTTAAGGAATTTCATTGCACAGTTGGTGGCATATACATTGAAAGAATGAAGTAATCTCTATTCTTGTGCTATGGAGAAAATAATCTTTACAAAAGGGGAAACCGTCCCACTTCCATCTCCAGACATCACTGTGAGATCCTTCTCATGGAGTCTGGGCAACCCAATGAAACCTTTCCTAACTGAAAAGTGAACTTATTTATGTACATAGATACTGATTTGTTTAGACCTTTAAATCAGAGAACTGAGTCCAACTTTTGAAGTTAAGGTGGGCTGAAGCCCATGCAATACACAAGGTATTGATTATTACTCAAATTTGAACACCAATTTTTTTACATCGTGGAGCAAGAGAAAAGCAATCTTTTGTTTTATTGTGAGATCTTTCTTTGCTTGGAATTTTTTTTTAAACCCATTGACCTCATCTAAAACTATCAATACTCAGACAAAACATAGACAATTGGTGTTCAAAAAGCTTGGTCTGAAAAAATTCTTTGTCATTTAAAAGGATGTCCCATTTCAGTGGAGTTTCATCAGTGTCCTACCAAAAATATGAATAAATTTGCACCTTTCTTTCTTTCCAATTTAAAATAGAATTTTAAATGAAGTTTAAATCAGATTTTCACTTAGTGCACAATAATAACATCTTCAAAACAGTCCTTATAACAGAGGTGTTATTCAACATTTTCAGCCAAAAATGTTGAAGTGTACCATTTGCTCAACTATGGACATTTTCACGATGGAGGTTTTGTGGAAGGATGG